>OX438890.1:3002500-3366000 GCA_949316265.1 Diarsia mendica
TAAACGTTAATACAAAGTTCGACGTCCCCTTTAAATATCTAAGCACCCGTTTAGCACATTTAAAATGTAGTTCATCGTAACATGAATTAAACTGTGACAAAACACTAACAGCGTGCGCGATATCAGGCCTAGTACTTTGAGCTAAATAATTAAGACAACCTATGAGAATTTGATATGGCAACTTACAACCGGAATCTGAAGCTTTCTCTAATTTGAGACCTACTTCCATTGGAGTAATGACTGGTTTACAATCCGTCATGTCAAAATCCTTCAAAATATTAAGAACGTACTGTTCTTGATCAAGATAAATCGAACTTTTATCTCTCCTAAGTCTCATGCCTAACACGTGTCTAGCAGGACCTAAATCCTTAACTTTAAACCTTTTAAGCAAGCCATTTTTTAATTTCTGCTTCTCAGGTTCGTTATTTTTGGAATAGAATACAAAAATATCATCAACATATATGACTACTACTATTCTATTTCCATCGCTAAACACCTTTTGATAAAGACAAGGTTCTATTTTCGATTGTACGAAACCTAAATTGTACATCTCCTGATCTAGCTCATGAAACCAAGCGTTAGACGCTTGTTTGAGTCCATACAACGATCTTTGCAATTTACATACCTTTGTCTCTTGACCTTTAACTATCGCCCCCTTAGGCTGAAGCATGTAGATGTCCTCTTTTAGCTTGCCATACAGGAAAGCAGTCGTAACATCCCATTGGTCAATGAGCCAATCATATTCTACAGCTAATGAGAATAGTAATCGTAAGGTTGAGCTTCTTACGACAGGAGAATACGTTTCATTATAATCTATTCCACGTACCTGCGTAAATCCTTTAGCTACCAGCCTGGATTTGTATTTAGACACTTTACCGTCACTGTCTCGCTTAATTTTGAAAACCCATTTGCAATGTATTGGCTTCTTGTCACGTGGTAAGTCTACCAATGACCACGTCTGATTCTCGTTCAATGATTTTATTTCATCATCTATAGCTTTTTGCCATAAATTAGAATCAGGCCTTGCCAATGCTTCTTCAATTGTTGTTGGATCGCCATCAGTTTGTGCTATAGCATTATATATAACAGGTTTGCGCTCACGAAGATTGTATCTTCGTTCTGGTTCCGCTGTATATCTCGTGGTAGCAACCGTTTCATCAGGCGCTGCAGCCATCTCAGTGTAAATACACTCCGCTTCATGAAACTCTTCTTCATCTTGTATAATGTTGTTAGACGCACCACTTTCAACCACAGGTTCTAACCGTTCCTCCTCTATATCAACAGGAACGACTGTGTTCTTCGTCATGTCGGTATCACCTCCAGGAAAAACATTTTCAAAGAATTTTACATTTCTGGAGAATGTTATCTGACCTGTTTTTGGGTTCATCAGTCGATAACCTTTAGTAATTTCACTGTAGCCGATGAAAATCATTTCTTCAGTCTTCATATCAAGCTTTTGCCTTTTCTGTTTAGGTTTCAATACATATGCTTGACAACCGAAAATTTTCAAATGACTCAAGTCTACTTTCTTATCTGACCAAAGTTCTTCAGGTACTTTATTCATGACAGCCTTAGTCGGGCTTCTATTTTTTAAATATACCACTGTACATACCGCTTCGGCCCAATACTTTTTACTAAGTTTGGCCTCACAAAGCAATGCTCTTGTTTTTTTCTATTATCGTTCTGTTCGCCCTCTCTGCCACACCATTTTGCTCAGGTGTATAAGGAACCGTTTTCTGATGCTTTATACCAGCTGACCTTAAAATCTTATCGAAGGCTTGGTTACAGAATTCTTTGCCATTGTCAGATCTGAGACACTTTATCGACTTTCCTGTCTGCTTCTCAACTTCCGCTTTATATTCAAGAAATTTATCAAGGGTTTGACTCTTATTTCTCAAGAAGTAAACATGCGTCTTACGCGTATAATCGTCGATAAATAATAGCATATATAAAGATCCACTGAATGATGGTTCTTCCATCGGTCCGCATAAATCACTATGTACAATTTCCAAAACTTCTTTCGCTCGTGTACCTTGATTTTTGATAGAGCTCTTACAAGTTTTTCCATTTATGCATGAAACACATGGTTCAATTTTATCACTTGATTTAAAATTCAATCCAGTCACCATATTTTTCAATGAATTCATATATTTTTGTCCCAAATGTGCTAATCTTCTATGCCAAATATTTGACAAAATGTCATTTGACAAAATCAAGTTGACAACACAATTTTCTTTTTCAACCAACTCAAAAATTCCATCAACCTCCTTGCACGTTGCTACTATTTGGTCTGTTTTATTTTTTATAGAGCAACCTGTTTTGTCGAAGTTTACAGCGAACTCCTTCTTTACAAGATCGCTTACTGAAATTAAATTCATAGAAAGTCCGGGAACATGGTAAACATTCGTTAATAGGAGTTCATTGTTGTTATTTAATTTAGGGACGGCATTCCCTCTTCCTATAACTTTCATTTCTTCCCCGCTTGCAACTTTTATCTTTAGGCCATTCTGTTGCCTTTTGTAATCCAGCAATTTTCCGGCATCGTTCGTCATGTGGTTCGAGCAGCCACTGTCCAAGTACCATCGGTCCTTTTTCACAGTGTTCGCCATACTCAAGCATGGATTCGCTCTCTTAGTGACTTTGCATTCAGATGCTTTATGCCCTTCTTTATGACATTTAAAACACTTGAATATTAATGCCTTTTTCTTTTCAAACTTCTTTTTATTTTGCGCCGTTGTTACTAGGGCTTGCTCTATATTCTGACCATTTTCAATTTGTCGGCTTGCTTGTTGCATCAACTTTGATTTTAACTGCTCAAGTTTTATTTCTTTTCCGCTGTTGTCTATCGCCATTATAAATGGGTTGTAATCTGACGATAAACCGCTTAATAAGATAGAAATTATCCACTCGTCAGAGATTTTTGCATCAATGTCTGCAAGTTGTTGCGCCAAACAAATTATTTTGGAAATATATGTTTCCATGGTTTCGCAATTGTCTAGTCGGCATTGCCATAACTCTCGTTGCAATCTGATTCGTCTGCCCCAACCTTTGTCTTCGTAAGCCTCGCTGAGACTCATCCACACTTCACGTGCTGTCTTCGCACTATACACATGTGCGAAACATGCAGGCTCAAGTAGCAGACATAACGTTGTTCGTGCCTTCCTGTCAGTATCTTTCAATTCAGCTGTTATCTCCGTAGCTTCAATTACCTTGAACCAGTTTTTGGACTCTAAGTAATTCCTCACCACAAATTTCCAATTGGCGAAGTCCTCAGCACCATTCAATTTTCTTATTCCACAAATTGAATCTGAATGATCTTCTGCCATGACGAGAATTTTGCCTTTTGAAATTTTACAACTGACACTTTTTACACTTTTTGTGTTCTAGCTTCTAGGCGTTTTTGGAGCCTGATCCTGGGCCCATAACCTATTGAAATAAAGAGGCTACTTGGATCGAACACATTTATTAATAGCACAAATAATATTTACACAACGACTTTTCTCCTTGACAGAGCAGTTATATAGTGACAGATTCTAAACTCGAATCTATCGTTCACAGTCGTGTAGGTATACAACCTCCATCAAAATCAAATATAATGCACGAAATTGCCTGGTTTTAATATACGTTTTTGCAAAGCTGGTTTAATCGCTTAAAACTAAAATAATAGGTACTTAGTGTAGTTAATTATTAATTCATTGAGATAGTGTTGGAAATTTCAAATAGAGTAACTACCATTACCATTTTTTTTCTTTTGTTAGTTTTTGTATTTGTGCCTATTGTGTCCGACTGCTGGGCAAAGGCCTCCCCCATTTCTTTCCAGCTCCCCCAGTATTGTGCCTTAAATATATACCAATATTACAAAACAAAAAATCTAAAACGTTACGTTTCTTGTAGGTTCTAAGGCAGTCAAGCAGGGATAGGTAAAAGTTAGTAATACCTTGATTAAAGCATCAATAATTGGTGATAGACTCTGTCAAAAATAAAGTACCATATAATTCCGTATAACAAAGGTATCAACACCGCATCAGAACCACCCTACACCATCTTCAAATAAAACAAACACTGCGAAGTGGTGTAAATAAACGACATCCCCATTGTTGCTAGCCAAGCCACAATGTGACTTAGCGCTTGACGCTGCATAATCCCCAATGAAAGCAGGCTCCCTACTTCCCTCTTTATTTTATTTGATACGGGTTGTGCTGTAAATGTTCAAGCGATTTATGCTGGATTGCGTTTTGACGTGGAATATTTGGAACTTCGAACCAATAAGGTTTAAGATTTATTTAGGTTTGTTCAAGATGGATTTATTTTAGATTTTTTTTTACTGGTTTTGTTTTAATGAATTCCTTAGGCTAGATGGAAAGTTTTTGGAAACGAAATGGGATATGTCGATTTGGTTATTGTATCAGTCGTTTTTGTGGGTCAAGCATAACTTCCAATGTTATTTTATAGGTTAAAATTGTTACACAGGGCTTTAATATTATTCAACGATTTATTCAGGAGATTATTTTTCTATGGTATAAAAATATGAAGGTTGAAAACCCTAAGGCGTAATGGCTATTTGTAAAACACCCATATTTCATCGGTTATTATGTTAAATTCCATTTCTGAGCAGCGCTCTGGGCAAAGGGCAGGAGAATGATGACTCTGAGCCGCTCCTGAGAATTTCATGCAGGAGAACAAATCCTCTAAAGATGAATTTCACCGCTGAGGCTAAACGTTATCAGTACATAATTATGTATTAGCAGCGTTTAGTCACTGCCTGTGTAGTTTCGTTTGCTGACAGTTTTTGAACGCTGTTTAGACATTGTACACACGGCTACACATCAAGCTATACATTTCCAGTATAAGCTGGTCTCGCTCTCGCATTGTAGGTATAGGATTTCCGTACAGTGCGAGTTCAGCGTAAACTGGAAATGTATAGCTTGACGTGTAGCCGTGTGTACTGGTCGTGTTCAGTTTCTCTAGTAAAATTCGCCCTAAAACTTCGTTCCTCAAGTAACTGTTCGTACAGTGTTCGTACTGTTCGTGTGTGTTGTTGTTGTAACTGTAGTAACTTTCCCACCCTTCTAATAAATCATTATAAATTATTTTCATTACGAATGCGTGCTAGTTCGCGTGTTTAGCGCGACGTGCTCAGTAAACGTGTTTGTTTTGTGTAATAAGTGTTGTAGCTTGTTACTAATTGTTTGTGAAGAGAGATGGGTGTTCTACTCTTTGAGCTGTTTATTTAGCAGGGTGGGTAGGTAATATAAAACTACTTTATCCGGATCTCACAGTTGTACGGAAAATCTGTAGAAAGTGAAGCCAGGTTATACTAGAAATGTATATGTGTCACCGTATGTACGAGTTGAAGGTCGTGAGTTCGAACTCAGGTAGAAAATTTACTTTCTTATTTATTTCATCACAATGTTTTTAGAAGTGAAGGTGAAGGAACACGTCATCTTATTGCCCGGCGGCATATCCTACAATAATAAGAGTAATTTGGAATCGACTAAACAAAATATTGCGAAGCTCTTTTTTTTTCTTTTTTAAGGCTAAATAAGCATAAAACTTACTTATGTTTAAACTATAAAGAATAACATTCAAAGGGAAACTGGAAAATATTTGCCTTAAATGTTTTTATTTTCTTTGTATTCGTAT
Source organism: Diarsia mendica (assembly GCA_949316265.1). Classification (NCBI taxonomy): domain Eukaryota; kingdom Metazoa; phylum Arthropoda; class Insecta; order Lepidoptera; family Noctuidae; genus Diarsia; species Diarsia mendica. The sequence continues at coordinate 3,008,144 of OX438890.1, forward strand.
TTAATAACAAAGAAGCGATCTTGATAGCAAGCTTCACGAACTAAAGCAATGTTTATGATTAATGACGCACAATAACTGCGAATAATCTTTCATTGCTGCTTTCCCCATTACAGAAGGGGTGTGATGATTGGCGTTTATGAATATTAATACAAGAGATTATTTCTATGTTGATTGGAAGATTTCCTCTAAACGTAGGGTGCTTGCATTATCAGGCCTATTCCTTTATCGTCCTTCCAGTTTTGAAATGAAGCAAAATATTGGCATTATATAACGAACTAGCTTTTGCCAGCGGCTTCACCCGCGTGATAATAATATGACGATTTTCCATACAAACTTTCATCCCCTATTTAAATACCTTAGGGGTTGAATTTCGAAAAATCCTTCCTTATTCCTTGTCTACATTATAAAGGGAACCTCTGTGCAAAATTTCAGCTTTCTAGGTCCAAGGGTTTGGGCTGGGCGTTGATGAGTCAGTCAGTCAGTCAGGACTTCTCTTTTTATTTATATAGATAGATAGATATAACGAATTCAAAGTATTATAGGGTGTTTCTATCGCGCTTTCCTTGGTTGGTCCGTAGATGGTGACCATAAAAATACCAAGTTTTCTTCGTGCCTCGGAAAACAGGTCAGTGGGTCGTCTTAGAAACACGTGAAGCTGTTAGCCCCGGCTGTCAATTGTAGACTTTTGACAGTCGTTACAGATAGTCAGTGTCCCGAAACTCTTAGAACCAGTTTATTCTTACCAAGGGTTATCCGATTCTAACTGGGTCATGGAGGTCAGTCAGATAGGCAGTCAATCTATTTAAAATACTGGAATTCAGCTGCATCCGGTTAGACTGGAAGCTGATCCCAACCTATAGTTGGATAAAGGCTAAGCAAATGATGATGTCACATAATAACACGTCAAGGAATTCAAATGCTGCTATTTTAAATGGAAATTAAATTATATTTTACAACCCATTTCGAAATAACATGCATACAAGACATACCTAACCATTCAAAATAAAAACGAAACTAAACCATTACATCCAAAACCATCCTGATAATAATTGCACAAGTTATTTCAAAAGCCATAGCTCGGAAAGCTGGTATTGTACAAGGACTATCAACTGATAGGCCCAGCTCGTCCATTGTGCCGAATTGTCCGCGCTCGACATAGTTATTGCTCGTCAGAACCCACAATAGTGCTTGTGGAGGAAGGGCCTTATTCTGGTTAGCGTAACTAGTAGGGGAAAATTGTTTTTTTTGTTTATTGCTTTTTGATTTATTCCCGTATAAATTGGTTACATAAGGTAACAAGAGCTATTGTGATAGTAAGTAACTTAGTATAAATGTCACAAAGATTCCAAGTTATTACATGTACTTATTAACAAAAAATAAAACCGACTTCAAAAAAAAAAAACACAAAAAAGTGAAAAATAAACTTTAGAAGAAAAAATATCAGTTTCTGAAGTGGGTGACTTTTGTTTGTTTGATTTAATTTTTTTGCCACTGACTTCAGAAACTGATAAGTTTATTTTTCACTTTTTTGTGTTTTTTTTTTTTAAGTCGGTTTTATTTTTTGTTAAAATGTTTTTATTTTTCACTTTTTAGTGGTTCACATGTTCATGTTCATAATGTGGACAGTGTAATTTTTTTTGAGGTTTGTTGTTTTTTTGAAAATTTGGGAAGTACCTATACCCTTTCCAATAAAAAAAGAATTTTTCAAATCGGTTAGCAAGTGACGGAGTTATGCCCGAACAAACAAAAAAATATATATACTTACATAATATAATTATGAATATAGACATCCGAATTGAGAACCTCCTTCTTTTTTTAGAAGTCGGTTAAAAATACTGGTATTTAGCTGTACCTACTCGGATAGACTAAAAGCCGACCCCAATCAGGGTGTAAACGGAGTCGTCTTAACGCTGATGATTTCTGTGAATCTGATTATCAAAGCGTGGGAAACGACTTTTTTTGATGAAAAATTACGTCTTACAGTAGGACTCAATGTAAAGCACTCAAAACATAGTACTGTTGGATGAATTGAATAATACTGGGGTTGTGGAGGCATTGAAAGTAAAATAATATAACATTCAAAACTTGTGAAAAAGTTAGAACTTTAACCTGTTAGGTACTGGAATACTTCCAGTAATTGTTGTGTAGAACTAAAAAATGGTCATGGGAAAATTCAAAGATGACACTATCTGCGTTAGAGATATTCACTAACTTTACTTTTTAATAGCATCTTAGTCCTATACTGCTCAACACTAACACTTGAAACACTCACTCTTTGAAATGATTATAGTTTTTAACCATAGGTAAACGTTCCACAACAATATGATTTTCCATCGATAACAAACGAAGAAATGCAAAAGACCAAGAGCAATAGGGCTTTACCATTCAACAATCGCTACTAACACTCAAATTTACTTTCCATATCGTTTCGATACCGTCCTTTCCTCCCATCAACGTCCCAGAATACGGCTCCACGGGTTCTGTTTAGGATCTGGCCCATGTCCGGCGTGTTAGCCCGGAGCATCGCTTTTGCGGACAACGCTGTGTCGCCGGCGCATAACACAATGCAGCTTAAAGGAATTTGTGTTGTTGATAGGGATCGATAAAATGCTCTAACATCACGTTGTTAGGATTTCGAATTATTTGATTTATTAGCTTTGGGTTTCGAAGTATTTTGCATTGATTTGTGGATGGTAATAAAGATTGTCTGTAAGTTTATGATATGGATCGTGTGACCTTCAAGTGTATTCTTTGGAGAAGCTTGTACCTATGCGTCCTTTGTTTTCTAACAAAAAGTTTTTATTAATTGATATTATTATAACATAACACAGGGTTAGGCAGACGTTAACACCCACATTTAGACAGTTATGCATAAGTCATATGTGAAAGGGGCGAACCTATTTCCATCAAGCAATACAAAAACAATTTTTCAGCCTGGAAATCGAACCACTAGCCCAGCGAGGCAGTTGTTGCCAATTGCCCTTATTAGAATAGAAAAAACTTTTTAACAAAAAATAAAACCGACTTAAAAAAAAAAACACAAGATAGTCAAAAATAAATCAGTTTCTGAAGTCGGTGACTTTTGTTTGTTTGATTTCTTTTTTTTGCCACCGACTTCAGAAACTGATTTATTTTTGACTTTCTTTTTTTTGAAGTCGGTTTATTTTTTGTTAAAAAGGTTTTTATTTTTCACTTTGTAGTGGTTCACATGTTCATGGGTCATAATGTGGACAATGTAGTATTTTTTTTTAGTTTTGTTGATTTTTCAAAAACCGCTTGTCTGATTTCGATAAAAAAATTATGGGACCATTTGGGAAGTATACCCTATCCAACAAAAAAAGAATTTTTCAAATCGGTTAGCAAGTGACGGAGTTATGCCCGAACAAACATAAAAAAAAAAAATACAAACCTCCGAATTGAGAACCTCCTTCTTTTTTTAGAAGTCGGTTAAAAAGTAAATCGCTATGCCTATCTGTTTTACCAAACGATCCGCATGTGTTTACGAGTTGATACGAGTATCGTTAATGATTAAATAAGGGAAGCTGTCAGAAGCAGCAGTTACCTATTAATTTTTGATAAAATTAATTAATTCGTGGGTAAACCCCAATTTTCCATATTATGATACCCAAAACTTGATAACCAATAACTTTGTTGTCAGTAATATTCCACAGTTTACACACAGTTTAACATACAGTTAAATTACTTTTTAACCGACTTCTAAAAAAAGAAGGAGGTTCTCAATTCGGATGTTTGTATTTTTTTTTTTTAATTGGTGTTCGGGCATAACTCCGTCACTTGCTAACCGATTTGAAAAATTCTTTCTTTGTTGGAAAGGTTTTTTTTTCAAAATAGGACAAGCGGTTTTTGAAAAATCAACAAAACTCAAAAAAAAAACTACATTGTCCACATTGACCCATGAACATGTGAACCACTAAAAAGTGAAAAATAAAAACTTTTTTGTGTTGTTTTTTTGAAGTCGGTTTTATTTTCTGTTAAAAAGTTTTTTCACTCCACAGATTGGTAAAACACAATGATTTACTTTACTGTTACGAAACCATTCATCAAAAACAAAATTCGGAGAAAAGTGTTCAAAAACTTGAAATTGGAGTAACTGCTACGAAAAAAGGAGAACTCGATAATTTCTTTCTAAACGACTTTGGAGCAACAGTAAGATTTTTTGTTTGTCCGTTTGTGTGTACCGGAAAATAGATTAAAATGGCCCGGAGCTGAAAGGAGCTCTGTTGTGAAGGCATGGAGATTAAAAACAGTGGAAAAACTTGCATTTTTTTACGCAGAACAAAAGTATACAATCTGGTAGAGCGCCTTTTAGGTCTGAATCATAGGCTTCGTTTATAAAATCCTTTGAATCATGTAATGAGAATGCAGTTTTTGTTATTTAGGCAAAAGAGCTTTAGTATTTGGGAAATTAAAAACGTGGAAGAATTACTTGAATGAGATGCCTGATTGTGTGTTAACATTTTCGAGAGACTACGTTTTGTGTAATGAAAACATCAAACGTATTCCAACTAACAGAAAACTGTTCTACTATACTTGGCAACTTTACAAACTGGGCTTCGCCCGCGTGAAAATGACGATTTTCCAAACAAACTTTCATCCCCTATTTAACTCCCTTAGAGGTTGAATTTCGAAAAATCCTTCCTTATTCCTTGTCTACGTTATAAAGGGAACATCTGTGCAAAATTTCAGCTTTCTAGGTCCAAGGGTTTGGGCTGGGCGTTGATGAGTCAGTCAGTCAGTCAGGACTTCTCTTTTTATTTATATAGATAACATAATATTACGTCTTTTATCCTCAAAGGCTTGGGTAGAGGTATACTTATTAGTACACCCACATTTCGCCAATTATGTTTCAAGTCTCATCTAATACCGCGAGCCTATTGCCATCAACCGGGCACTAATTCAGACTCCGTGGCTGCTACTGAGAAATACTACATCATCATCATCATCATTTCTAGCCTTTTCCCAACTATATTGGGGTCGGCTTCCAGTCTAACCGGATGCAGCTGAATACCAGTATCTAAACTACAAATACTACATACTGCTATAATATTATTACGTGTACTATTTACTGTTTATTTCATCTTCTAATTTCCACAAACTGTAAAACACTTGCAGTCACGACTATTAGGTACCACATCACCATAAAAAAACCATTGCAGAAAAATCATTCAAAAATTCTAAACCCGCCGAACATCGATTTCACCATCGATGCTACCAAATTGTCCACCGAGGTCAAACAGGCCATCGATTTCGCACCATCGCAGGGTTAACACGGGGTTAACCGAAACGCTACGTGGGAACGGGTTAACCGATCTTATTCTCACGACACTACGCCAATGCATTCATTTGCATTTGCCTGAACAACAATAATATCGGCCGATCTCCACAGCACACTGTTTTAAGAGTTATTCAAATTAAACAACGGTTTCTGGTTTACTCTAAAAGGATGGCTGGATCTGGAGCGAGGAGGTAATGAATTCGTGTCTCAGCTGGTGAAAGGACCAAGTATTTGTACTACAGTATAGATTGCTCATGGAATGCTTATTGTGGTACGGTATCATACAGTGAGTCATATTCAGTAGGTATAAGATTTTAAAATGACATGGTCACTAACACTATCATTCGTAAAATTCGTAATTCGTTTCGTTTACTAGTATGTACTTCGTCTGTGAACATCTAGACATACAAGAACGATTCGCGAACTACTTTTGATGATTTAACTGTTAAATAAAAAGCAAAAGTAAAAAAAAATAGCCAAGCATTAACATTTCAAACCCAGTAGATATCTAAGTGCTAAAAAGTCGCAAAAATCCTAGGCATTCCCTTTCAACAAAGTCTTCCATTTGCTATCCATTCTTACTGTTAAAAAATCAAACTCCGCAACTGTCATCAGCAAGTGAACAGGGTCGGACCGACATTTGGTATTCATCCCGCGGGCACGGCCGTGTCACCTTGTCCAATAGCCTAGATGCGACAAAGAAAAGATTTATTGAGCACAGTCGTAGATGGGACAGCGATATCATGTGGGACGGCGGCGTTATTCATTTGGGAAAAATGTTTTATGATTTATAATTTTTGGCTATCTGTGGAAACGTCGGATTAGTTAGAAAGAGGTTTTATTATGTGTGATATACTATTAATATTACTACATTATAATAACTCGATTCCAAGCATGAAATTTCACAAAAATCGAAAGAAGACAGTTCAGATCAAATTCAAAGAGATCTCAAAAACCTTAAAATCAAGAAAAGTTATTCAAAAGATTAGAAATAAAATTAAAATCGAAACTTGAACGAAGTTTTTACCCAACGCCACATCTTTCCCTTGGAATCTGTTTTCATCGCGGCTCTCGATAAGTTTGCGCCCTGAGGGCCAGGAAAGCCCTTCTGGAAAGTTCTTACGAAATTATTTGAACAAGACTTCCTATCCGACCTCCTAAAGCGACCAAACTATAACAGATCCACACACAAAACTGGCCCCTAAGGACTTGGAGTTAACGTTTTCCCTTATGATGAATTACACACGATTGATAAAGCCGCGTTTCGCGTGAACAGGATTAAGAATAGAAATAAAACAGTGAGTTAAATTGCCAGTGCTTACTATGACGGCGAAATGTAAGAGACAAATACGAAATATGAAGTTGAGGTTGAAACTTTTGTTTTTTGTTACGAATATAGTTCTTGTGTCACAAAAATATATTGCTGTCTACATTGTGGGTGTATCTGGTTTTTTTTTTATTTCATAATGCAAATAAACCCAATTCTTACTATTTAATAATATGGACCTACTACACAATATTAAAATATTGAATGTCAAAATATACTCTTTGCAATCTAACTAAAAAAATCATAGCACAGAATTCTATGCCTTTGTAACACCAAAAAATATGACTACAATTTCAAATTATTTCACGTACACCTCGTTTATAAAATTCATTTGATTCAAGATTAAACTGAAGTGAGGGACGATATCATATACTTGTACCTCATATTATATTACGTTGGACGTGTTGCTCTGGGAGATTGTCAAACGTGAGCTTTTTTGGGTGCCGAGTGCCGACGAGATTTAAATGGGGTATCTTGATAGTGTAGACTAGAGTGTAGTAGCTGGTTATGCCGTAATGTGAAGGTGTTCTGCTGTGCTAGCGTAGGTGGAAGATTTTGATTCTATAGTAGTACTAGAAGTCAGTTGTACAGTCACGTGTAATTTTCTTCTTATTGTACGTATTAGTGTTTGGGTGTACTTTATTTCAGGGTACATTAAAACAATTTTTGACATCAAAATATAACACACTGACCAATAAAATGTTCTCGTTCGGAAAATGTGTTTCTTGTGGCGTAGAATGCCGAATAAATTATAACTTCTAGACTCGATAATCACCAAATTAATGAATAACAAAAATAAACGTTAACGTAAACACACATTACTATTAAAATATTCAATGTAATCACAGAGAAACATTCAATGATCATTGAGGTAAGAAATCCTAAATTCCATACCTCTATTACAACCCAAAAATATATCATAACACCAATATACAACACCAATTACACACGCCCAAACATGGTTAACTAAATGTCTGATTATCGCTTAACCTTTCGATAACGTTAAGCATAAACAAAAAAGGATATACACAAAAACCTCAGTAACAAATTCATTACGGGCGCAACACGATACCAATTCCATTCACAGCTGGGCTATAACGAGGCTATTTACGTGCGTATATGTAAAAAGTCCCACCGTACGGTCCGGTGTCCCGCAGGGCTCTCTTCTCGGACCCCTGTTTTTTAATGTGAAAATATGGAGTAATGACACATAATAAAATTCCTTTTAGACCGGACACGGCCTCGTCGGTTTTATAAATTGGCCTAAAATTTTAAGCGTGCACTCCATTCATTTTTATTGTATGTAATTTGTACGTTTTATTTAAGTGTGTTCTTGAATGAGTTGGAATACGTTTTTCTTTATTTTGAGAAATGACTGGTAATTAATGTTTTGCGATTTCAAGTCGAGATTCTTTGTGATTTTAGGAATGAGAAATTGCTTTGTGATGCTTTTTAACCTTTGAAAGCTAGGTCGTAACAAAGTTAAAATGAAAATGTATCTAGATAGCAGCAATATATTGTAATTTGAAAATTAATTGAGAAATCACTTTCTTTTATAATGAGTCAACTAGCTACTTAAGCTTATAATAATAACAGAGATCATATTTATTAAATTAAATGCAACAATGGATTGTTTCGAGGAACTAATCACGCAAATAGATAGAGAAATATGAGTGATGCCCCTCCTTTGTCGTGTATGCGGCCATGTGGTGTTAATTAGGCGTTGGACATAAAAACACCGGTAGTATGCGTGTGTACACTGATACTAGAAATTATTATTTTGTCTAAAAATGTGTAGTACCGAAATCGTTTTAATTGTTTACATAATGGTAATTCACAGACTCTTTCCAAACAAATAGCCAGTTATTATAAAGAAATATCAACTTACTCTTTAGACATGAAATAAATTGTTCTGAGTTAAAATAAAACCAAACCAGAAAATTGTTGCAAAAAGGTTTTTATTATTGGGATCAAATTCGTTGTAATTTCAGGACTAAAGGTGTCCAAGAGATTTATCGTACTCACAATAAAATGTATGTACTTAAATAAAATGTTTTAGTTACAGAAAATAATACTAAAACGAAATAAAACTGTTTCGAGAAATATTTCGAAACAAAATTAAGTGGCTAACATTTTGGGCAAAACTTGAACATAAATAAAATAATTTATGCACGAAGAAAGGGCTATTTAAGAATCAAATTGTAAATAGTTTCTTAATATATTATTCAGGCCTAAAGGATTTCGTAGTAGTGTTCAACTAATAAGGTACATTATTTAACTTTTGAAATTGAATAAACCTTTTATTTGAGAGAAGAGAAGAAATCGAATCTCTCAATCATGACCAAAAGAACAATGTGTATTTTAGATTTGTGATTTCAGCATGAAAGTAAAACAATAGGAATGTTCATTGTGTAACCCACAGCCCAAATTCATACGAACAATTTCGGTAGAATATCAGAACGTATGCGCTGAAAAACCACTCATTCGAACAACAGATATGTATGTTTTTCTTACTTTTTGTGTAACGTACCTACTTGTAAGTCTAGAGGTTTGAAACTATGTTAATAAATGTATCAAATAAATTTATTAGAACAGTGTGATAGCACAGAATACATAATAGTACTACGTACAGAAGGGACACTCCCTTCCCCGCGCTCATATTAAATACCGCAACTCACCCCGCACTTCGAGGTAGTCGTCGCCGACTCTTGAGCAATGGCTCGCGCTCGTATTAGTCGTCGTTCGGTTTTCGCGACGCAGAACGTTGCACTTTCCGCGCCATTTTTTAGGCTACGACAACCCTACTAGAGTTTACGCACACATTTGCTTATGTATGTAACACATTTGCTTGTGTATGTTATTTTGTTTATGTAGTAGTAATAGGTATTGTATGGCGTTATAATAGGGCGTTGTATGGAGTGTCCGAGGTGTGGTGATAGTCTAGTGGTGCGGCTGTCGGTCGGGCTGCCAAGTCATATGTTTCGAGTTCGAACCCATGACACGCCCCTCTGATTGTTCGGATACATGTGCGTATTGTATAATTATCACTTACTTCGATATAGTAAAACATTTTGAGGAAACCAGCGTGCCTGCGGACGGGATAAAATTTCTGACACCAGATTAGTCACTAACCAGATAGATTTCCAAAAAATATTGGACACATATTTTTTCTTTTTTCACGTAAACAAACAATGAAGACGATGCAGTGCTTTGAAAACTCGTGTGCCGTCATATTCTAAGACATTTGTATGACATTTCTTAGCGAGCAGTGACGTCACAACCTCCCACTCAAATCTTTGACGCGTTTTATCTTCGTCAATTTTTATTGATTTGATAAAACAAAAAATACTTATCCAATATTTTTTGATAATCTAACAGAATCATATTTTTTTAGTCAGTAAACATCCCTATAAAGAAAATAGAAAGAAGATGTATCAAATTAGTATGAATTACAATGTTTTGAAGATTTTCTTTACAACTCTCAGTAAACTTCCAAAATGTCTGAACTCCACACTCCCAGTAGTCGACCCTACTTGTCAACATCTCAAATTAGATACCGACAAATAGCGGAGATACCCCGTCTTACTAATTAGTGCTGCAGTGTTGATTAACACGAATAATATTTAATGTACACTCTACAGTTTTCGACAAAGCCTTTCCTGTCTTTGTCTTTTATTTTATTAAGACGATGGCTCAAATATTTAGACTTTGACGGAGATTTCATTTTGGTAAATGGTTCATTTGTAATTGAGATACGCTAAATAAAATAAGTCGCTGTTTGTTTGTCGTTGTAAGTTTATTTGAATGGTTCATTGTTTTTCAGACATCTACAGACTACAGGGGAGGTAACTGTTGAGACGACAATGGAAGAACAAGAATTTCTGCGCCGACTCTAAATAAATTAAAATAAGAAAAAACCACCCATATTCTTTGTTAGCCCTATGCATTCCAGAACCGCGGTATATCTTTCGAACAACCTGCAACTCTGGTTTTACCTAGTTTATTTGATATCTCCTGCCCTGACCTATGAACGATGAAAATATCGTCCCCGTATTACATGTACCTAACTCTATCAAAACTAGCTACATGAATAATAGGGATGTGTAAAATAAAATATGATTCCGTTAGTCCGTCAGTTAGATTATCGAAAAATATTGGATACGTATTTTTTATATTATCAAATTAATAATAATTGACGAAGTTATAACGCGTCAAAGATCAGGAGTGGGGGCTTTTAACGGCACTACGTGGTAAAAAATGTAGTGCGATGTGACATCACACGAGTTTTCGAAGCACTGTATCGTCTTCATTTTCGGTTTACGTGCAAAAAGTAAAAATACGTGTCGAATATTTTTTTGTAATTTAAGTGACGGACTAATTAGATTTTTTTTGTAAACTACCCTATTTTGGCTATTTAACTACTGTGTGTGTGGTGTACTATGTTACATACACGTAAAGATTTTAATGTTATGTTTTTTCTATCCATCCACGATTTCGTCTCAAAACACCCACTCGAAATAAATCAAAGCTGTCTCAAGCAGGAACCGGCTGTCACCCAAGTTATCTCTCTGAACCATTTTAATTAGCTGGCAAAGGGTTTAGTGCGCGACGTCTTAATACATTGACTGGACTGCTGTCCGCTTGAGAGTACATGATTGATGATGTTCATGATACAGTTGTTTTGGGTGTAAGTAGTGTTGATATTAACAATACAAACAAAGCGGTTATGACGTGATAGTGGAATTGAGAATTAAGATACCAAGACTTTTTGAGCTTGAATTGGTTAGAACAGGAATCCAGGTATAACTCCTGGATCGAAAGTAGTACAGCCGTTGCGGTGTGGCAGATGTACAGACCGATAAACAGACTGTTCTACTTTTGTTTTGTATCCATTTACTAATATAAATGCATTTACTGCAAAAGTAACTCTGTTTGTTTGTTTGTTACCTTTTCACCAAACAGTTCGATCTCTATGTATCTCAATCAGATCAAAATAAAAATTGGCAATACATAGATTATATCCTGAGGAAGTCTGTATTATTTATTTTTCGTCATCATACGAACGAAGTTGTAAGCAACGTTTAGTTTACAATAAGTTTAGAACAATACAAATAATCCTCCCGCTTCATCATCAAAGCCTTATACTAAATCATGTCGGATTTGACTTTCAGAATGAAATAAATCTGTAGTCACCTGTGAGCCAAATAAAAGACTAATGCTGGTAACTCTCCGCCCATAGGAAGTGGGGGAGTGACCTGTATTCTATATAAGAAGGAAGTTTTGTTGAAAGATTAACTTAGCAACGCCCTCAAATGTTTCTATATTTGATGAGGAAAATACTACGGTTCGAATTCCAGTATCTACTATCTAGGATTCTATATGATGACATCATAATGGTAATGTATTGATCACAATTCTAACTTTTTCACAAGTTTAAATAAACTAGTTTGTGATTGTCATAACTTTATTTTAATAATGGAGGAATTAAAAATATCTAAACAAACAGTAAAATTTGCCACATATGATTTTGTTTGCGCTCTCAAACCTCAATTTGATAAATTCTATAGTATTATTATCTTATATATTATGGCATGATAATAACATGTCACTAGTGTGAAATCTATCCTAGAACGTATATAAAGCGTGTCTTATTTATAGAGTAAAGTCTGCTATAATTATACATAAGCATCTACATAAGTTTAACTAACATGAACAACTGATGATTTTACCATTGAATTGACATTTTTAGCCTTTTTTTAGTGCCTTACTGCTGGGCAAAGGCCTCCTCTTTTTCATTACAAAACCATCTAGGATGACGGTCTCTCCACATTCAAGATCAGGTCATCACACTGCGTTCATCTCAGGGCTCTCTAGTCACCTGACTAAAAAACTGAAACAAAGGCGGGACCTGCAGATCCACTGGTCCCGTTGGAACGATTTTTTTGTCCTCTTATACGACAATTTTGTGGTATTGTCATGTCTCCTTTAATTACTGCTATTTATAATTAGTCTCTTCTATTTATCCCTTCCGTCGTTCATCACTAATCAGTAACAAAATCCAACATTCCTAATTTTAGAAGGGGACACGGTTCGCTCCCGGCGCCCCGTTGTGCACCTCGCCTTACTTGCGGCACATCAGTCTACTACCAGATGTATATCTGTGAATAAATTAAGCTGCGGACACTTCGGCGGGATGACTTTTTAATGTGGAACTGATGGGAAGTGGAATGTGTAGAGGGGTTGGATACCCCTGTTTTTGAGATGAGGATACTGATTAGCAGTCCAGCAGATCGGCAGTTCAAGAAGTCTGACAGTAATATTTATTGTCAATTGACTGATACAGCTTTCTAAGAAGCAATTTAAAAGACAAAGATCATTTCTTATACTAATTGTTACAGTAAATAAATAACTTTTAAAAATCCATGTATTATCGTTTATATTTAACTAAAATTAATGTTTTAAAAAAGAAAGAAAATCATATTAAATTTAAAAAAAAACAATGCTTCTAATGCCAAAGGACCTCATCTTCTGCTTATCCTTATACCAACTGCGTTGGCGTCAGCTTCCAGTCAAACCAGATGCTGCTTAATATCAGTATTTTATAAGAAGCGACTGCTTATCTAACCTCCACGACCCGGGTAAGACCACGGGCTACCGTAGGTCTTACCCGGCCGTCAATGGACCTTTGCTAGTCAGTACAGCTATGTACTGACTAGCAAAAGGTCCATTGACGGCCGGGACCACGAACGAACCTTGGTAAGTATTGATTGAATCCACGGGAAGTCCTTGGAAAGTGCGGTTTTATTTCAAGGACGATCTCATCATCATCATTTCAGCCAAAAGACGTCCACTGCTGGACATAGGCCTCCCCCAGGCGTCGCTACGTTGACCGGTCCCGTGCGTCTCTCATCCAGCGGGTTCCTGCAACCATGACCAGGTCATCGGTCCACCTAGTGGGAGGCCTTCCAACGCAACGTCTTCCGGTTCGCGGTCGCCATTCCAGAACTTTTCGGCCCCATCGGCCATCCGTTCTGCGAGCAATGTGCCCTGCCCATTGCCACTTAAGTCTGGCGATTCTTCGGGCTACGTCGGTAACCTTGGTTCTCATGCGGATGTCGTCATTTCTGATTCGGTCACGCAAGGAAACTCCGAGCATAGCCCTCTCCATTGCCCTTTGGGTGACTTTGAGCTTTTTGATAAGGCCCATTGTGAGCGACCACGTTTCGGTCCCGTATGTAATCACTGGCAACACGAACAAGAACGATCTGTGCGAATGTTATTATCTAGTCACGAGCTCAACATAACATTTAAAGGCAATACGAGTACTTCTTCTACCAGAAACTCAGGTACGGTCAGCATCAGAAGTAGCTGAACATTTCGGAATTTTAATTATTTTATGTACAGGACTCTAGCTATTATTTTAAATGTTTCAGAAGATTATTCGTTAAAATAGTCCTTACACTCCAATAAAATGTAGTAACGAGTAAAATATCTAACAGGTTTTTATTAAAAAGACAGCTTCGAAACTTTGAGTAATGTTAATATACTTCTGATGCTGACCGTGATAATAAGTTATATGGTAATAACATCTCTATAAAACTACCAGTTTCATCCACCATAGTTAGTCATAGACTATCAATATCGTGTTAACCGAAGAGGTATGATAATACACCATGTATTAACAGACACCATCATTTGTAACCCATATTAGTACCACAAAAAAACCTAATGATAGTTATCGATACAGGAATCGAGTTGGATTAATTTTTTGTCGAATTCCAAACTGATATGGGAATCAAGGTGCACAGTAATGGAAAAAGAGAGGATTAATTGTTTAATTGTTAAGAATTTATACTAATGGAATGATTTATTAATGGCGTACGATCGATGAGGAATATTTGATATTATTGGGTAAATATCGTTCATAAATAAAATAACTTTTTTTGTTTGGAGTGTGTGAATTCATCAAATGACTCCTCTCGCTTTGGACAGAGAGCGGTAGGAAGTGTCAGACTTCTACTAACTAAATACCGCCCTTCCTAGCCCTTTGTGTCGAATCCCCTGAGCGTTAGACAGCGATTTACCGCATAGAACACCCACTTCTTTTGCACCAGCTATATTTAAGGCGACATTAGCTGCCCGCGACCTTGAGCGCGCGTTTAACTCATCGCCTAAACAAATAAGGTTGAAAATGGCGATGCGTTTGATGCTCGTGACTGCCAAAATCAACGATAGTTCGCAGATTAAATTTATTAAAAAAAAAATACGCTGTAATGTTAAAATATTTTTACATATGTCTTTAGTTGGTTAAATTTCCTTTCTGATAGTAAAAAAATAAATAACAGTTGTCACTCAAAATATTGAGCATTTCGAGACGAAAAAGTTTTTTCGTGTGATTTTTTTGTGATTTTGTGATTTTTTTTTTCGAGGTTCTTGATTACTTTTAGAAAATATTTTTGCATAAGTCTTTTACCTATACATTTGACTATACACTGTACTTTTTTTGGAATTGTAATAAGTAGCAATACGGCTAACTCTGCGACGAAAAACAGGTCGTTTTTACGGTTCCCCCGTTAACTGCGCCTTAAGTCCTATATTGTAACAGGGGACGATCCTATTGCCATCAACCGGTCACAATTCCAAACTTTAAGGCTGCAACTGAGAAATTCCTGATGTAAAAGTCCAATAACATTTTGCCCGACCTGGGAATCGAAACCAGGACCAGCCATCACCAGCCATCATCAGCCAGGACCAGGTTCAGCCATCAATCATAATAGGCGTGATGTAATTTGTTGAAACAAAGGTTATTTACTGTTTATTTTTACCCGACTACGGCGAAGCCAAAAGGAAGGGTAATGATTTTGGCAGTATAATATGTATGGAGAATAATTATTTTCTTTTCATAACTTGCCAACATAACTTCAACACCCATTACAATTCTGCATACAGTCTAGCGCAATACTGACTTCAACATTACAACCACACAACAGAATATATTCAACATACTCAGTCATTACAGTTTTTTATTGCTACCATAAAGCTCTAAGGACGGTTTACGCTTTGAAGAGACAGAGTAGCTATCGCACAGAGATGAAAGTTCAAACAAACGCACTGTGATAGTAACTTAACTGGCATGCAGTAAGTACACACAAAGTGTAAGTAAGTACAGTGTACAGTATCGAATTTTTAACACTTGAGGGAGGCCTATGTCCTGTAGTTGACGTCTTTCTGCTGAAAGGATGATCCTGTCCATTTTCGTCAAGTAAAATAAGGGTTTACACACACTTTGTTTACCAATTCGAGTAACCCAGGTCACAGTATAAATATCTACAGTAGTGTGACTCGGCCGTGTCCTTGAAATAAATGCCTACAGCCACGCGGTACGTAAACATGCGAAAGGGCTGCCCGCCTCCAGTATTTTAAACACATTTGCGTACTTTGTGTTTCCATTTAGTTTTGTGATCGTAAATATACTTTTTAAAACAAATAAAATACTTTGTGAATTGAATAGAAAGTGTTCAATAAACATGCGTGTTGTTTTTTGATTGATAGATTTATTTAAAAAACCATGTTTTTTTCGGGACATAGAAAGAAATACTTATCCATTAAAAAGACACACATTATATGCTCACCTACTAGTAAGTGAAATTATTTTATAGTCTTATCTTTCAAAGTTTCCAGGTAATTAAAAAAAAGTTATCTCTGGATACGTTATTAACGAATTCATAAAACCAAAAACAACACAATATTTATGCTACTCGTCATATTAAATATGTACTTGTCTTATTTTTAGAGAAAACATCGCGCATTTATTGTTAAAAAACAACACACCGTCCGCTCGTCACTGCGGCACAGTCGCGACTGTCTGCATCCCAGGCGCATCCCTTAATCGAGGCGCGTAGGCATAGCTCGCGCTTCGTCCGTTTGTATGAAGTCAAATTACTGTATGATAATATTACCGTGCCCAGGTGCGCTGTTATGTTTATCGTATCCTTCTCAATACCTACTTAAACGGGTATTTATGTGGTTCTGTAGAGTGTAAAAAGCTTGCTCTCTGTCTGGCTATCTACTCCATGTACTACAAACACAACATTGACGGTAACACTGCGACTTTGTAACTTGTTACACATAAAGTTACATTGTGACCATGTTAATGACTTTACGCTCTTTAGAGATGTTATGAAAAGATTGCTGACGACGCTTTTATTGGGGATTAACGTGTAATAGGATTTTAAGATGTTTGAGCGTTTTTTTTATGGTTGTCTTTCGTGTTGACAATGTCAGCTAGTCTGCTGAATAATAGCTAGGTATTCGATATTGGTCGTTTTCTAAGCTGAGATTTGTTTTTGTAATTTATATTTTATCAAATCGAAATAAAAGTGAAAATGTTGGAAATAAGATCATTTATTTAAATAAATAATCGACAGTACTTTTTGAACGCCAAATCGAAACCGTATTCATCCTTCGTATTTCTAGTGTATTATCAGTAATAGAAGTATTTGGTGGTAATCTAGAGAGGGAGACATCTCATCATCAAATGACCCCCCCCCCCCCCGCTCTTGGGCAGAGTGAAGGGGAGTGTCAGACTTCTACTGACTAAAAACCAACCCATGTTCCTTCTTCGCCCATGTGCCGAGGCCACGTCATCTCTTTCGATAATCCGCAGCCCCGACGGGAGACATCTCAAGCCTCAATTAACCTTGCGCATGGTCTAGGTTTGAGCACTATCGGAAGCGCCTAATCAGTAGCCCAGTTCTGAGCCCACAATATTTACACTAAGAAGAAGAGAGAGAGTTCAGTCAAGGTTTTATTGGTTTATTTCAGGATGGGACAGATTCGCTAGCAATCACGTAGTAGCAGTAGCAGCCATGGAGTCTTTTATTCGTACCCGGTGGATGGCAATAGGCTCGCCTTCTTTTCATCATCATCATCAGCCTATATTGTTCCCACTGCAGGGACTCAGGCCTCCTCTCTAGGAGAGGGATGGGATATAATCCACCACGCGGGCCCAGTGCGGATTGGTAGATGTCGCATATCTTCGAATTTTTGGTTCTAAGATATGCCGGTTTCCTCACGATGTTTTCCTTCACCGTTTTGAGAGCACCTTCTTTACAGAGCGCCTTCTTTTACATGGGGCTTAAAAATTAACTGATGAAATAGGTGACTATACATGATATATAAATACATACTACATAGTGACTACGTCATTTAGTTGTGAATAACGTATAGCTACTAAAGTCAGATACATCACTTTACTATTGTATATTCTACCATGCTCTAAATCCATTAAAGCAGTCAAAAAAACCTTTCAACTACCCTCAAACTATATCAAGCACGTATACTCGTATCGCATCGTATCGCTTCGATTCGTTACCGTTTGCACAGTACACTTGATAGCAATTAAATTTTTAACTCAACTACCAGCGTCCAAAGGTTTTTTTCGCTACTATCGAATGCGTGGACAAATATAAAGCAATTGGTTGAAAAGCCATTTCGCTATGAAACAAGGGAGTATTTCGTTCCGTTGAAAACATTCGATTTTGTTCAGCAAATGTGATTTTTAGTAAAAATTGTGTGTCCAAAGAATAATGCTATTAATTGTTTTAAATTGATTTTGTTCCTTTTAATTGTGTGTTTTTTGTTATGTTGATTGTAGCGGACATTATTTTTGGACGAGATCCAGATCTGTCAATGTTTGTTTGACTACTGATTTGATTATTAAAATTGCAATAATTAATAGGTTTAAACTTGATATTTTTTTCGTAGAGTTTTTGTACTAGCCATTATTTTGAATCGCCAATTACGAATAATTTTAACTTCTGCATGCCAAAACGCCTTTGTCATCTCTTTATTTTTTTTAAATATTGACTGCTGCATGAGGTCCCGGGTTCTATTCCCGGGACGAGCAAAGTGTTACTGGGTTTTTTTATAAGAAATTTCTCAATAGCAGCCACATTAGTCTCGAATTTGTGCAAAGTTGACTGCAATGGCAACATTTGGTTGTACTTTTAGACACACCTAGGCCTCTTTGGTGATTACAGGTTGTTATTCTATATCATTTTAATTACTTTATTCTTTCAGTACAAAACTCAATCCTACCTACCCCGCCAAACACACCAAATTGAAACCCTACCTACATCCAACTCTCCACATTAGAAATTCAAAACACAATATAACTAAACTCGTGGCCAACGACTCAATTAGACACAGTTGTCCCGTGTGCGTTGGCCCTAACCGCCGTCATTCGTGCGAGACGGATGGCTCCCTCGGGTGCGGATCTATTTGCGCAATGTGCGCTGCCCTTGTTGGAGACGGTGTGATGTAAACCCTAATATAGTTTCTGTGTTATACCCGTATGGGATGCATGGTACGGGTTGTTGTGTGTTTTTTTAATTAATGGGTTTTGGTTGCTTTGTTTGTACACACGGCTTCACATCAAGCTATACAAAACCAGTTAATCTTGGCCTCACTTTACTAGATCTTTTCGCACAGTGAACGATCAGATTATACTGGTTTTGTATAGCTTGATGTGTAGCCGTGTGTACAAGATGTCGCTTAATAACGATAAAGGTCATTGTTTTCACGTTTTTTGAAGTAACTATTGTTATAGTTGGGCTGCGGGTTGTTCGCAAGAGATACCGCGGCCTCGGCAAGGGCTAAGAAGGAACATGGGTGGTTTTTAGTCAGTAGAAGTCTGACACTCCCTACCGCTCTGCCCAGAAGGGGGGGAGTCATTTGATGATTTCCCACCACAAAAAAAGGTCATTGTACTTTGAAGTAACTGTAGTTCTTTATTATTTAAACAAATAATGAATTTTAGTTATTCGTTGCGAGAATTGTGAACTTATTCATCAAGTACTAGTAACCTAGTAGCGCTGAGGACCCCATACCACCACCCCACACCATACCCATACCCCATCTACCTTAGTAGCTCAATAAAAATGGTCTGTTTCAACGTCATCTCTCTGCTCTTCTCCCATTCTAATGGGGGTCAGCGCAACATTACAGACGTCACGGTATCATTTACTCCTTTCTCTTGTATTTTTACCCGACTGCGGCGAAGCCCAAAAGGAGGGTTATGTGTTTGACGTGTATGTATGTAAGTATGTATGTATGTATGTCCGTTTTTATTAGTATAGAAATTAATATAATTTTAAAAATATCATTTTGTAAATCTAAAGAGTAAGATTCTCGTGGCCTAAGCCTAAGGAATTATCAAACGATATAATATGTAGGTAGTTCAGATATAGCTATAATCAACGTATTTAAAAAAAAGTTATGATCGTACTACAAATCTTGTGTAGTCGAAATCCTGGTTTCCAAAGGTTGCGAAGGATTGCTCCTAGGAGTGCCAGTATGTTTGCGAATGGTCGGCAGCCCTTAGTTCTGATCCTGAGAAAACTAACCTAAACAATTGTTCGTTGAATTTGTTGGTTACGGTGCACGGTGTAAAGGAGCCGCGTGCTTGTGTGATTTTGATTTATTCAAATTGTTAGATATATACCAAACGCATGTCCAAAGAAATGTATGAGGCAGTATTTTGGTATACCGTGGCCACGGACCTAAAGGGTTAAGAAGGAACATGGGTGGTTTTAAGTCAGTAGAAGTCTGACACTCCCTTCCGTTCCGCCCATAGCGGGAGGAGTCATTTCATGATTTTCCACCCTCCAAAAAAGACAGTATTTTGGAGCAAGCCTGTATTTTGTTTTGCTAATAGATTTACATAACTTAGGTGGTATTCCGTGAGAAATGCTACTGAAGTTATTATAAATTTCTCTCTTCCCACAGAACGTATTTTTTGTAAGAATATGTCGACGAAACTACTGTTATAACAAGATTAGATGATTAAATAGTAAACAGAGTAGGTAGTAACATAATATCACAACACCACACCTGTAGGTAATCCTCAAAAGGTTACGCATTGGTGTTCCTAAACTTTATACACATCTCAACAGTTATATTTAAAAGTGCCATGCAACAGAATAAAAATAGAAAATGTTAATAACAAGTCTTTGAAATTAAAAAAAAATTTAAAGAACTCTCTCGTTAAATTATTTGAACAAACAAAAAACGCAAGAACTCCTTCGACAGATCCTATAAAGCATCCACTAATTTTCTGTGTCAATTTGAAACTACCTACATAATTATTTGTAATCGAAAAATCTAAACGACTCTATTTGAAAATGATTAAATTGCGTCTCTATTCATCTCGATACTCTTATCTCTTATGTCTCTTTCTCTCTTGGCTCGATACTTATTTGTGTAATAATTCTGTTTTTGTATTTGTTCAAGTTTTTTAATTATTATTTTTTTGTCAATTTGTGTGCACGTCATGTCTATCTGTGACTGTCTTTCTTTCTAATCAATGTCTAGGACATTAATCATCCTAACAAAACAATTTCTTTAGAATCATGACAGCCTTACT
Source organism: Diarsia mendica (assembly GCA_949316265.1). NCBI lineage: Eukaryota > Metazoa > Arthropoda > Insecta > Lepidoptera > Noctuidae > Diarsia > Diarsia mendica. Next base: position 3,029,192 of record OX438890.1, read on the forward strand.
AACCCTCAACTAACTCCCCAAAAAAACGAGTTAATACCCCAACGAATAGCTCCAACACCCACACTTGAAACGGACCAACACCAACATAAACAGTGTTCCACACTTTCTTCAGCACTGGAAACTTTTTTAATCATTCCAGTGAAGATGGGCGACAAATTGTCACAGCGGGAGAGACAAAAAGTTTAATTGCAATGGCGAGGCGGCACAATTACATGGTTTTTGCTCATCGGACGCTTTGTTTCAGTTGCTATTTAGAAGAACCGTCTCTCTGGAACTTTTCAAGTAGAATTGTCGTGTGAGAAGGCGGTAATACGGGTTTTTTAGAGGTTAGATAGCCATTGAACATCATAATTTCGTTTTGTTAAGAAATGGGTCAGGCTACTCATTTGACGTTGCGAAAAAATATGGTGACCACTGGTTACCTACGTGATGGACTGGCTTAAAGAAGTTCCAATTAATTAAATAATAATAAAATAAAAAAGTTTATTGATTCATAAAAAGTGTTACAGAATTTCCCGATACCGCACTAGGATACCCTGAGTCGCAGGATCCAGTCACTTTCGTCCAAATATTGGAGGAAGAACTGCCCGAGCCCAGAACCCAGGACTGATTGTCGCCATAAAATTACAGAGCCGATCTCATCTAAAGTAGAGAAGAGCCAGGAAGAAGAAGTATTTTAAGAAAGCAACAGAGTCTAGTTTCACTCTAAAACCTGTATGTGTACTCTGTATGTGAGCGTAGTTATTCAAATAATATAATAGAATAGTTCCTTATTTGCAAAGAAAAGTAAGTTACAGATGTTAAGTTTAAAACGACTTTTAAACAAGCGAACTGTATACTTTTTGCAAATCTAATCGATACAAGTTTACCACGTCAAGATGAAATTCACTAATTCATTTTTAATAGGTTTATTTTCAGATATAACAACCCTTTTATAATTTCTGATAGTAGGTTAAATCAATGCTCTTTCACGATAACCATTACCATAATTTATTCTATAAGCATCCCTTGACAATTAATTCTGACACATCGGCAAGTGCTCCACCTAATCAGGGGTGATATAAAATTTAAATTGACCGGCAGAAATAAAACCAACCCCTTTTGAAATAGGGTGCACATTGTTCCTAAGGGTCGCCAATGTTTGCTTTTGAAATTATTTTTAATTTTTTATGAGACAGACAAAGAATCGAGGACTATAACAACGTCTTACAAAGGGGACCCAAAAGGTTTTTTTTGGGTATTCCATATTTGTTATCGTAGCGTCTGGTATTTTTTTCTCCATTTGAATTCCAAAACTGCCTCTAAAAATCAACCTGTATTTTTAATATTGTTGGTAAAGCTAAACTTTATTCTTTAAAGCACACCAAACTTAAAAAAAAAATACATACGAATTGCAATAGTATATTTATGTACAATTGGAATTTTAGAAAACTTTGTTTGTCCGTAGACAAAAACAAAATTATGTATACTGCACCTCCATGTATAACACACTTTATATTACTTTTCAGACTTTTTTAAAATTTCATCTAAATACATGTCAACGTAAAAAACGCAATGAATTTTGTTGATTTTCAAAACAATAGTACAGGGATTGTGTCTTATGCAATTACTTCGTTGCTTTCCCCAAATAGTTTTCCTTCGCCGTATATTCAGTCCTGAATATTTCGAGGAACATCCCTCTTCTAAAAATCTAGCTTCACGGAAGTTTTACAGCAAGTTCCGTAAAGCCATCTAGGACCACGTTCCAGCCACTTCTACAGCACAGAGCATAAAACTCTCGAGCACCTTACGACCAATATAAAACGTAGTCGTGAAAGAAGAAGGCGAAAATGTCTATTTAACATTCAGAAGCGGTCCACAAGATAAGTGTTCCCTCATATTCCTTGTCCTGTACTCGTACTTACGTGCTGCCGTAGCGAAGTAATTCACAGTAAATTATTGTAGCTGTAAAATTGTAATTATTTTGTAGGAGATTTTGGTGGAAGTGTTTGTATAGGAACACCGTGGAGCCCAGGTATCGTTCGAAACGATATTACTTATTGAAACTTTCATAGTTTTATTTGCAGATTTTGTGGTGTTAGATTGATATTGGTGACATTATTAAGGGTCTAAATAAATCTTTCACAATTTGGCAACCTACATCTAACTAAGTAACTCTCCGCAAAAAATACTACTGCGAAATGACTTTCTTTTATAGATGAACGGTGACGATTTGATTTAATCGTCCTGACCAACACCTACCAAGGATTTAGGTCCCACAATATCAATTATAATAATCCAATTTAATTGCTTCTACTCATTAAAAGCATCATTTACCAGCAGAGAACTGAATCCTATCAATTGTCCAACTACGAGTACAAACCAAACCGAAATGGCATCGAATATCAGAATTAATTAATTTCATAAATACCTACAATAATTGGTTGGTAATGAAATGACAATCGGGATACGACGGCCACGTCGGCTCATGTCGGGGATTTATCAAATTAATGCAATTTGTAATCAAATAGTAGTTCGTGTTTTTATCGAAAATAAGATGTTCTCAATTCGACACGTATTTTTAAATTCCATCACGTTTTGAAATTAAATAGCAACTCTATCTTTCAATTGACTTAAATTGGTTTCAGTATGGCGTTCTTACTGGATTTATGAATATTATAAATGTTCAAGTTGACAATTCTTGTCAAAGTACAAAAGTTTGTTTTTGAGCTCGATAAATGGCGTTGCTTATAATAAAAGCAGGCTATCGTTGTGTTACATCGATTTGGTTGGGTTCAAGTGGTTTTAGAAAATATATATACCAGCTTAGATCAGGACACAATTTGGTTTTATTTCATTTGCAACCCTATTAGTGTTCACAACAAGTGTGCTAGTTCAACATTACCAGCTCGGTAATAAACAATAAATATATAGTGCTAACTTTTAACATAACAAAAACCTACTACTAAAAAAAAATTCACGTCCATTCTAAATCTTTTAGCAAAAAGGTAAAATCCACGTTGAATGCTGAATACACACTGAAGAGTAAGTAGAGCGGGCTTCCAAGGAGTACCCTGGACCGTCACATAAATCAATATTTCAAGTTAATTTAAAATACTGCTAAAGGACCCGCACTGAATCGAAAGCTTACCCGTTTAATGTAGCGTTGACGTAAAAAGTTTGATTCTTAAACGACTTCAAAGAAGAAAAAGTGTATTTTTGAAGTTTCTGTGTAATATGTATTTATAATCGAGGACTTTAGCTTTGTCCAGCCTTTTCCACAATAGTTGCAACGCAGGTTTCAAAAATAAAACATTAAATTTGTTAACGCTAAATCGTTCATTAAATTCAAATTGGGTTAGAAACTGCACATTTTGGTTGGTAACTTCCTATCCTTATCCCTCTCACCCATTTTCTCTATTTTCCTTCCCTTTCGCACCTCAACGACAATGCATAGTTGTCAATTACGCATCAGTTCGTTTCGCATCACCGTTCAAAGTGTATCTAATTATTGGGAGATATACAAAAATCTGTTAATAGACCAAATAATCGTGTGTGCATATCAATCATCAGTTTTTGGAGACAATTTGTGATCATTTAGTGGAAGAAAGGGGCGCCCCGAAAAACCAAGCATCAAGAAGATCGTCGGTCGAGGTACCTACCATTTTTCCTATTACTTTCCTACTTGCCAGAATACTTGTGTGTGCCTATATATTCATTTTACATTGTTTTAATTATAATCTACCATCGCGCATTCATTTTTTTGGTCACTTCGAGCCGTATGTTGTAGATTTTAGGCACGCTAACGAGCGTTACGGTCATAAATAACGCCCGCCATTTTGCTTTGGTTATTAATTACCGGTCGGTCTTTTAACTTCTAATAAGTTTCAAGTTTAAGTCAATACTTATCTTACCGCGGTAAATCTCATTGTCTAATACAATGACCAAGGCAAAAGAGGGTTATGATCGTGAATTTGAAAGAATTCAAGGCAAACTAACAGTTTATTTCGAACATGTTCAATCGATTTATGACATGATGAAAAAACTAGATTTTAGTAATCCAGTTAACATTGAAACATTTCTGGCGGCTAGTTTCACTATCGATGCAATACATCAGAAATATGTAGACGCGTTAGAGGAACGTTGTCGTTATGAAACGTCATTTAGCGATGCAAGTTTGCCTTCATATAAAGCGTTATTGTCGTTTGAACAACTTTATTCGCAAATTAAGTATAAAATACGATTGTTATCACGCGAACAGATTGATGTTAAACCCTCGATTAGTAAGGGTCATGTAGGTACTATGCGATTACCTACATTAGAAATGCGTACATTTGACGGTGAACATGAAAATTGGCCGCTTTTTTATGAGACATTTCGTGCGGTCGTTCATGACAATCCGGAACTTACCGACGGTGAGAGAATACAATATTTAGTGGGTAGATTACAAGGCAAGGCGTTAGCTATTTGTCAAGGTATATTACCATCTGCCGAAAATTATGAAGTTATTTGGAATGCGTTAATAAATAAGTACAACGATAAACGTTTGTTGGCATCGTCGTATTTAGATAAATTGTTAAATTTACCTACCGTCGCCGTCGACGGTTCGGCGGGCAGTTTGGAAGAATTTGTCGATAAGTTTTCGTCAATTATTTCGGCGTTGCGACAGTTGGAGGTTACAAACTTGGAAGATCTATTGTTCATCCATATTGGTTGCAAGAAAATTAATCTCGAGGCAGTTAAGGCGTTTGAGATGTCGTTAAATGATAAAACACCTACCTGTACCGAGTTTGTAAACTTCATGCGTAAACACGCACAAATATTACAACGCGCCCATAATGTCACAAACGTAAAATCAAATTCTCAATCTCGAAAAAATGTGGTTTCGACTACCATTCAACCGTCTGGTAAAAACTCGGGGTCACGTACTCATAATAATATTAAGACATTTGTAAATGTGCAGGATCACGGTAAATGTGATATATGTGGGAAAACGGACCACATTAAATTGGTTCAATGCCCTACATTCCTGTCAATGTCTCCTCATAATAGGTTTTCGTTGGTGAAGCGTAATAAATTATGCGTTCTTTGTTTCTCTAATAAACATGCGCTGTCTGATTGCCAATCAACAAACAAGTGTACGACCTGTGCTCGTAGTCATCATACTTTGTTACACTTTAACAATAACGGTACTTCCTCACTAAATAGGAATGATACTAATCAGCATAACGGTGCTTCTGCATTAAATCAGAATACAACCCCGCAGTCTGATAATATAACCGAACGTAAACAATGCGCCTCGTCGTCAGCAGACGAGCGTTTTATAACCGCGCGGCCCGATACACATGGGGACGGTCAGAATGGACGTTGCAGTGCCGCCGACCGCCCCGTTTCTTTGTGTACTGTAGGTGCGTCGTGCGCCGCTGTTAGCACGGCAGATATTAAACCCTCGACTTCAGTCTTATTAGGGACGGCTCAATGTCACGTGACTGATACGATGGGTAATGTGTCAATTATCCGGGCTATTATTGACAGCGCGTCGCAACGCGATTTTATTACCACCGAATGTTGTAAGCGTTTGAAACTGCCGGTCTATGCGACCGCAAATAAGTTTGTATCGGGTGTCGGTGACGTCACTAACCCGATTGATGGCATCACTTGCCTAACATTCAATTCCCGCCATAACGATGAGGTGAAATTTACCATTCAACCGTTAATTGTCAGTCGTATTACGGATGCACTGCCGGTCTCAAAAATTGATACCAATCAGTTAGATTACTTAAAAGATTTGCCTTTAGCAGATAGTTGTTATAGCTCACCGGCCGCTGTAGACATTATTCTGGGGTCGGATTTGTTCGCACGTATATTGCGCTCGCGCACCGTGGCGCGTTCGCCCGGCGAGCCGGTAGCTATAGAAACTTTGCTCGGTTATATCGTAGTCGGTCAGGCGCCAGTGATTAATCCTGTTTGTAATATTGTTCGTGCGTATTGCACAATAAACGAATCACTTGACAATCGCGTAAATCGGTTCTTTGAATTGGAAGAAGTGCCTAACATTAAAAATACACTTTCTCCTGACGAAAAGGAATGCGAAGCGCTTTATTCAAGTACTACTCGACGCGATGAATTAGGCCGCTTTGTAGTATCCTTACCTTTCAAGCGCGACGCGTCTGCCTTAGGCGATTCCTTAGGTATTGCTAAGCGTAGGTACTTAGCACTAGAGCGCAAGCTGTTGACCGACCCCGCGATTAAAAAGGAATACGATAATATATTTATTGAGTACTTAGAAAAGGGATATTTGCGTACTGTCGATAATACTGACGCCGACTTTGATAAACCGCATTACATAATACCTCACCATGGCGTGGTGCGCACTGATAAAACTACTTCTCGTCTACGTGTTGTTCTAGACGGAAGTAGCACGACTTCGTCCGGTTTATCACTAAATGATATTTTACATTCCGGACCTAAAGTATTAAATGATTTATTTCAAATATTGCTGCGGTTTCGATTACTGCCCATCGCTATTGGCGCAGATATTAGACAAATGTATTTGCGAATAATTATGAATAATAACGACTTGCGTTTTCAACGATTGTTGTACCGCTTTAACCCTGATGATCCGATTCAAATCTTTGAAATAACTCGCGTTCCATTCGGGTTGTGTTGTAGCCCGTATCTAGCAGTACGATCGGTTCGCCAGTTGGCCAATGATGAGAGCTCTCGTTATCCAGCTGCAGCCAAAGTGGTTGACACGGATATTTACGTGGATGACTTGGCTACTAGCTGCTCTTCGGTTGACCGTGGTGTTGAGCTGTCCGATCAGCTGATTAAATTGTTCGCGGCCGGCGGATTTGAACTTGTAAAATTCTCTAGTAACTCACCTGAGGTCATGGCTAGTATTCCTGCCAATCATCGCGTTTCCGAGGGTGTAGAATTTAGTTCGAGCGATCAATTAAAAATATTGGGCTTACATTGGTTACCGGCTGAAGATGTATTCACGTTTCGCGTAAATATTGAACCTTGCAAATGTACGAAACGTAATGTACTTTCCGTAATTGCCCGTATATGGGACTTGGTAGGTTTTATTGCACCCGTTACACTTTCGGCAAAATTAATTGTAAAATGTCTTTGGAACGACAACATCGATTGGGATGAGATGCCACCATCTCACATTATTAAATTATGGCAAAACTTTGAATCGGAATTGCCTTTATTGCAAAATATTAAATTGCCGCGTCACGTGGGAGTCACAGATGATTGCGTCATCTCTTTACTGGGGTTCGCGGATGCCTCGGAGAAGGCGTACGGTGGAGTTATTTATATTCACGTGTACTTCCCTCAATATGGTCATACGTTGGTAAACTTAGTGTGCGCTAAATCGCGAGTCGCACCTTCAAAAACTCTTGTTACTCTCGCTCGATTGGAATTATGCGCGAACTTAATTCTGGCCAAACTAATGCGTCTGGTGATAGATACCTATTCATTACCAGCATGTTCCGTTTATGCGTTTACCGATAGTAAGGTAGCACTCGCGTGGATTCATGCAACGCCCAGCCGATGGCAGACGTTTGTGGCTAACAGGGTTTCTCAGATACAAGAAAATATTGATCCTAAGCATTTTTATCATATTGCCGGAGTAGATAACCCCGCTGACTGTTTAAGTCGTGGTTTATCCCCTGCACAACTACTTGTGCATCCATTATGGTTTAATGGACCGAGGTTTGCCAGTCAGCCTCGTTCCGAATGGCCACTTGACAAAGATTTTACCATTGCAAGTGAAATACCTGAAGCAAAGGTAACTGCGATGACGACAACTGAAGTGTGTCCACCATCACCGCCTATTTTTTATGAGCTCGCTAATCGAGTCTCATCATGGAACAAATTACTCCGCATAGTTATGTATGTCCTTAGATTTATCAAAAAATTACCGTCGAAATTTGAACTATCCCATCTTGAATATGCGGAACTTATTGTCATTAGGAATCTTCAAAGCGTACATTTCACTGATGAAATTGCCAAACTTAAGGTAGGTAAAGTCATGCCTCCTGCTTTTCAAAAGCTCCGCGCATTCTTAGACGACGATGGCGTTCTACGCGTGGGTGGCCGTTTGACCAATGCCCCGATTGGGTACGATAGTCAACACCCTATTCTGTTGCCGCGACGCGATCGCATCGTCGACCTTATTATCGACTATTATCACCGTAAAAATTTGCACACTGGACCGCAACTTTTAATGTCTTTACTGCGACAAAAGTACTGGATCTTAGCAGCTCGCGACATAGTACGCAGCAGGGTACACAAATGCAACGTGTGCTTTAGGACGCGACCTGTCAATCAGTTCCCCATAATGGCAAGCCTGCCTGCATGCCGAGTCACAGAAGCCAAGGCATTCTGTCACACAGGCGTCGATTACGCCGGGCCTTTGTCTATTACACTGCATCGCGGTCGGGGCGTTCGAAGCATTAAGGCGTACATTTGCTTGTTTGTATGTCTCGTTACTAAAGCGATCCACCTAGAATTGTCTTCAGATCTTAGCACTGAAGCGTTCATGAATTCGTTTAGACGATTTTTGGCTAGACGCGGGCCAGTGAGTGTCATATACGCCGATAGAGGTACAAATTTCATAGGCGCGAAATCCTATCTTGATAATATATATAACTTACTCGAGTCAGAAGAGTATCGCGATAAATTCGCGAACGAGTTGCGTGAAAAACGCATTCAATTTAGGTTTAACCCAGCGGCGGCACCGCATTTTGGCGGCATTTGGGAGATTAACGTGAAAGCTGTTAAAAACCATTTATCAAAGATAGTAGGAACTCAGCTTCTCACATTTGAGGAGATGTTGACAGTGCTCACCCAAATAGAGGCGTTGTTAAACTCGCGGCCCCTTTCGGTGTTGAGTAGTGACCCTGCAGAACCTCTAGCTCTCACGCCCGCCCACTTTCTGGTGTTAACACCTCTTAAATCTTTACCTGCGGAAGATCTATCTCGCGAAAATGTCAATCTTATAAGTAGAAAACGCGCAATCGACCATCTTGTCCAATCATTTTGGAAAAGATGGAAGGTCGAATACCTTAACACTCTTCAAGTGCGTAACAAGTGGACGAAGTCTAACACCTCTATCCAACCTGGAACTGTGGTGCTGCTCGAATCAGACAACAGCGCTCCTCTTAATTGGCCTCTTGGAGTGGTAGAACGCACGTTCGAAGGTAAGGACAGTGTCGTGAGAGTTGCGGACGTCCGCACGAAATCAGGTCTCTACCGCAGACCCGTGGTAAAACTTTACCCATTACCTAACCAATAAAAAATATATATATACAGTCCACATTTCTAATTTAGCTGTCGAATAGTTAATAGTTTAATTTAGTTCTTATGTTAAAAGAAAATAAGCTACGAATAATGTAGTAACTTGAATTTTTATATTTTTAATTTTCGAATATTGATGCGTATTGTTTTGCAATGTCATTTATGTACTTATATAGGGTACGTCGAAGTGACTTAATTTTGAATGTGCCTTGTGTTATTGAAGGCCTTTTGGCCTGTCAAGCCGGGGAAGATGTTAACGCTAAATCGTTCATTAAATTCAAATTGGGTTAGAAACTGCACATTTTGGTTGGTAACTTCCTATCCTTATCCCTCTCACCCATTTTCTCTATTTTCCTTCCCTTTCGCACCTCAACGACAATGCATAGTTGTCAATTACGCATCAGTTCGTTTCGCATCACCGTTCAAAGTGTATCTAATTATTGGGAGATATACAAAAATCTGTTAATAGACCAAATAATCGTGTGTGCATATCAATCATCAGTTTTTGGAGACAATTTGTGATCATTTAGTGGAAGAAAGGGGCGCCCCGAAAAACCAAGCATCAAGAAGATCGTCGGTCGAGGTACCTACCATTTTTCCTATTACTTTCCTACTTGCCAGAATACTTGTGTGTGCCTATATATTCATTTTACATTGTTTTAATTATAATCTACCATCGCGCATTCAAAATTTTAAAAATTAATCGTTGTTAGATACACCTTCTTGTTAGTCTAACCAATTGGTTTCAAAATCTTAATTTATAAATGAACGAGTTTGATTCATAAATTTTTTGAACTTTAAATCCCAAAGGCTTTCAAATTTATTTTAACCTCCTGACTGAATTTGTCCTACCCACAGAACATAAAAAACTAAAAAATCTTGTCAGTTAAATATTCACGTCGCGAAAAATAAAAACACGTAGTGATATCTAGTGAAGATTGTTTTTCATGTTAAAAAATATTTGACAGCTCAATGGCAGATTAGTTGTTCTGAAATGGCTTCTAGATGGAGACATACCGGAGTACACTTTGGAAAGGGTAATTTCAATGTCCTAAAATCTTATAAAAATGTCGCTATTGCTATCAATAGCTATGCAAATTACGTTTACGAATAGTAGATTTAGTCTGATTTATCGATATTCACTAGGATTTCACCATTATTTTGTTGTCATTGAAGATCAAAGTTTTATGTCCTGTATTTAGGAACCTTGCAGAGTACTACTGCTCAAATAACTGTTCTTATGTCCTCTGTGAAGGTACTTGTCAGTGAATTATGTAAATATTTTTTTTATTTACAATATGTTTTGACCTGTTCTGATGCGAAAATCTTAGTATTTCTGACGAAATGTGATGTCATTTTGTCAGCGATGAAGACTACCAAGACCCCCTTATTGTAAACCCTCCCAGGATTCACAAAAGCATAGATGGCATGAATCCAGTGATTATTCAATTGATCGCCAGTTTCATCAACTTGTTCTGTAATACGACAGACTTCTGGCTTTGGTTTACGGCCAGGAAGATCTACTCGTCGTCCTCGAAGGCCAGCTTAGCCAGATCGCACACAAACACCATCTCCACATGACATTGTGAATTTATAAAGTGGACATATTAATTCTCATGGAACTAATCTTCATGAACCAACATACATGCCAAATTTCGATCATGGATGAACATCTGAACAGTTTTTGAACGTTATAGAGATGACCAAATACATACGCAAATGGTTGAATGTACAAACAGAACAATGTACATCTCCAAGGTAGATTCTCTTGGTCTTACAGTTGAGGAAATTAAAAATTATATTGAAGTGGCGGAAGTACGGAAGCACTTGCACCAGACCACCACTTCTTTTCTAACGTTGTTTCACTACCATCCAATCGTATGATCAAATATTGAGCAAAGGGTTTCAAACTACATGGGCTACTATGGGAATCTGAATACACAAAAAATATGTATTAGAAGAAGATAAGTTTCATGAAAAAGCCAAGGGATAAAAGCACGAGCAGATGGCAATTTAGCAGTCACATGTTGGATTTACAACAAGTCCGTGGTGTTGTTACATTAAAATGTCAAAACGCAATAAAAAATTGATTATTATAAGGGCTAGTCTTATTTTAATCTAAAATAATATAAACTAGTTGGCTGTAATTGTCTTGTATACAGTACATAGAAGTCAGTAGCCTACCTCAGTAGCCTGCAACTGTCCTAATAGAAGGACATAAGAAAAAACCCATTTTTTCAGAAATAGATTTTTTTCAGTATTTTTTCACTTCTAAAGTAACCCCCATAGAGCTTAAATCCTGAATATGAATTAAATCTGACATAAAAAGTGGTTCCTGTAGTGAGGAGGTTAAACGTGCCTTTTGCTATCTCATCGAACTCATTACATAACCCATAACTGCATACGTAAAAAAAAAACTGAACAAAACTCGTTAAAAAAATTATAAATAAGTATTCTCTAATCTTCTCCTATCTCTACTTATACACGTGAGGACTCGACGTAATTCAATTTTATCATAGTGATATTAAGTGTCACGACACCTCGACACAAATTCTATTCACAGCACGTTCCCCGTATCTGAAACTTTTCTATTTAACCATTTTTAGCTAAAAAAGAAAAGAGATTTTAGTTCAAAATTGGTAAAAAAATTATACCTTTCTAAACTAATGTGCTTGATATACATAAATGGGGATTCTGAAATATAATTCTTGAATCCAGATGTTGCTAGATGGATCACTGTAATTTGTTACTGTTAACAGAAATATAGCAAAAACTAAAGTAATAATAACAGTGCGAGATTTTTCGTATTTGGTTTTATTTACAAGAAAATTAGTAAAGCTTGTTTAAGCAAAGACTAACGCAATATAAAACTCTTCAATCATGTACCGTGTGTTAAGTCTTTTTTTTCAACACAAATATTACATCAAGCCCGTGTAATTGGGAGTGAGCCTATTGCCATCAACTGGGTATAAATACAGACACAACACTTGCTACTGAGAAATTCTTGATGGAAAATCACAATCCCACTTTGCCAGAACCAGGAATCGTACCCAGGACCTCATGCTTAGTTGCGACCACTAGATCCACGAAGCAATTTTTTTATGTAGGCTATTTCATTCCATACTTAAGAATTAAAGATACTGTAAATAATATACCTATGTAGTATTTGATGCTGAAAGCTAAAAAAACACATAAAATAACTAACCTATCTAAAACTAAACTTTAAAAAAAGCCAGCAAACATTAACCCCGCTACTGCCGCCTCGCTTTTTAATTTGTACTACGAATGTTAAAACGTAGTTACGTTTCCCTCTCAAACGATACAAATAAAAAAGTACGGAGAAGAGCAATATACGACTAGGAGTAATTAAATTAATTAAAGTAGACGTGGCTGACGGACGCAACGTGTGTCCTTGTTTTAAGACGTCATTTTATTTAATTGCTGGGGTCTTTTTGACCCCCGACCGCAGGGGGTGGGTTTTTGATACGTAATTGGTTGTCAAAGGAAGATTTTTATCTGGTAATGTAATTAGATTTTATGTTTTATATTAGTTACCTTCATTTCGGTGAATGTGGAGATTTATATCGTGTGACATTTCTTATTTTATGGTTTAGGTGTTTTAAATAAGGATGACGCAAATCTGGCGCCACGCATTATTTTTTCCTACTTTTTTAAGTTACTTAGCCTAGTTGGGCTAGTGGTTGCAAGTGCGACTGCTGAGCATGAGGTCCTGGGGTCGATGCTCGAGTCGGGCAAAGTGTTGTTGGATTTTTTCATCTGGAAATTTTTCAGTAGAAGCCATGGACTCTGGTTTTGTGTCCAGTTGATGGCAATAGGCACCCCCCTATATGAGACTTAAACCTAACTGGCGAAATGTAGGTGCGTACTATTAGGTACACCTCTGCCTAACCCCTAACTTCGGGGATCACATGCTTGAAGTTATGTTATGTCTGTGTATTTTAAACATACATGACATTTACATACGTGTCACAAATCTGGCGTTTTTTGTTGTAATATATAAGTTGAATTTAGCGGAAAAGGCACAATATGAAAACATATAATTTTATCGCACCAAACAAAATAAACCACGACATTTTTCGTAAATCAACAAAACCGCAGCAGATTGTCGCCGACAGTTTATAAAGCAAACAGTTTGGTAACAAATGTTGGTACAATGGCTCATAATTTACCATTTCTGCTGTCCCCCTTATAATATTTCACGCTTTTCGAACAGGGTACAATTTGCGGTTTTAAATCATTCGTAACTCAACAGATGCGTTTGCGCACCTGTTGCAGGGAAAGGGTATAATCGAATGGCAGATGACTGTCTTTAGTGCTGTACTTATTAGAGGATCATAAATCGCTTTACACAAGTAAAACTAATTTACACCAGCACCACCATCATCATCAGCCTATAATGTTCCCACTGCAGGGACTCAGGCCTCCTCTCTAGGAGAGGGATGGGCTATAATCCACCACGCGGACCCAGTGCGGATTGGCAGATGTCACATGTCTTCGAATTTTTGGTTCTAAGACATGCCGGTTTCCTCACGATGTTTTCCTTCACCGTTTTGAGAGCACCACCAGCCCTACTAATATTATAAACGCGAAAGTTTGTAAGTATGGATGGATGGGTGAATGTTTGTTACTCTTTCACGCAAAAACTACTGAAGGGATTTGGATAAAATTGGTATACAGATAGTGTATGACCTGGATTAACACAGGATAGTTCTTATCTCGATTTTATCTTCCCGTGGGATAATTTTAGAGTTGTAGCGGGCGCAGCCGCCTGGCAACAGCTAGTCAGTATTATACATGGAGCGAGAGCGACTGCCTATCTGACCTCCACAACCCAGTTAATACTGGGTAATGGGTGCTGCGCTGCGTGTCGCGGGTTCGATCCCCGCACGGAACAAATATTTGTAATGGCCTACATATAGTTGTTTCGGGTCTGGGTATTTGTGTATGTGAGTTAAATGTTTGTCATTTGTGAACGCACCCACGATAAAGGAGAAATTCCTAGTGTGGGGCAACGTTTTTTTAAAAAAAAAAAAAATACAAATACCCTTTGGTAAGACTGGTTGTCAGATTTTCAGACCATCCTTCAAAAACAATCTCTAGCTACTCGATATTGCTACTTTCGTATACGTATCCGATGTACCGTCACCCTAACTTGAAGCGCCAACCATCTGTCCTCTACAAAAAAACGTCGCCAACCGCTTCTCATTTCACCGACTAATTTGCATAAATATCGGCAGTCTCCTTTATAATCGGATCTCTTTGAATGAGTTATTTTATGGTTTTTGTGGTCCAAATTATATCTTCTGTGGTCTGTCTGAAATCTGTTTTGGTTTGAAAGTTGAATGTGGTTTAAAGTGGGAGGAGCGTCGCTTTTGTAGTTATTGTTTCTTTGTCTTGTGTCTTTATATGAGAAGAAGAAAAGTATCCAAGATGAATAATTATGGTTTATTAATGTCATATTCAAAACCCTACCGTGAATATTCCTGTTGCAATGAATTCGTCTCATAAAGATACTTGAGTTTTTTGTTATTTTGACTTTTCTGGCAGCTGAATTTTTACTAAAAATCAAAATCATGTTATAATTAAGTTTAACCTCCTTAAGTTTATGAATATAAACTTAACCTTTAACTATGGACGTTCCATTTTTGTTACACTACTATGGACGTGCGGCCTCACAGACCGCTATCTTTACGGGCTGGTTTCTATCTTGATAAGTAAGTATTGTATACTTTTTTGGTTTTATCCTTTAGAACAGTTACTGAATGTACATAAAAGATGTAATTTTAATGAAAAATTAATTTATTTTAAAATAAATCTAACGATATATCATTCAAAGGAACTTTTCAGACTTTTTAGCTCGAGATCACTTTATAGGTATATTACCACAAGTAAATGATTATTTTAGTAAGTTTAACTTCTTTTACAATAAAATATAAAGAACAAAGAACCTAAAAAACCTAAAACAATCTTCTCAAAATCAAACATGAAAATTTTGACAAGGGCCCAACTTGGTCATATTTATTGGCAGTCTTAGCATAGCGGTTTAGAGCATTTTTTTTTTAAAATTTGTTTTTTAGTTTATCCCTCTGACGTAAATTTACGTCTTACGTGTTCTTCATTGTCAGCTTCATAAAGAAAACAATCATCAACAACCCCATCGCTGTCACACTGATCCGATAAATAAAAATCATTACATAAAAATTTAACATACTGTTTCTATCTTTACGTAAATCGTAAAGATAGAAACGCGATTTAGAATGATCGGCTCGATACTTTTTTTTATCAAACATGACTCTAAATCACAATTTCAAACGTGTACTGCTAAGACATTTCATCATGAATTTATATGAAAGTTATATCAGTAGATAGAACTTTTTATTCTGAAGTAAATGGTGAAAACAGATTGTATAATTTCTTTATAGTTTTTCTCCAAGAAGCAAAAAACAGTCAAAATTTAGGCATTATATCGCTCGCGCGGCAGGGCGGGGGGCGAGGTCGTGCGTACATAAAAACAAAGTACTGCAACCTCGCCTTAATAAGGCATATGAGCTCATAAGTAACTCCTTATAACAATTTAAGTTTCGTCAACATAGGTAAAGCCGTTTCTGAGATAAACCGAAACAAACAGACAGACACAAATTTTTTTTTCTTGTTGTTTTATACTAAAAATATTTTAATTTTTTGTCTAGTAACCTTTTATCAAAAGATTAAAGCTTTATTTTATATTTTGTTACTTAATTGACGTACTCTACTATCGTTAGTTTTTTATTGAACTACAAAAAACAACGACAAATCTAAATTTTGAAGTTACATAACTGTCGGAAACAAGTTGATCAGCTGATCTTGTCAGTTCCTATATAGAGTACTTTTTTGCGAATTTCAAGAACTCCTACAACAGAATTCGTAGAAACATGCACCCTATTACAATCACTACTGCATAGTTTCCATGACCGACCCACAGTCACACTAAACTACCACACCAGTGTGACTATGGTTAATTATATTTATCCGTAGTCACACTAGTATGACTATGAATAATTTAACCTGATCCGTAGTCACACCAGTATCGTAGCTTTTGGTCACGTCACTCATACATGCAACGCATGTACTCCATGACGCGCGCTCGCTTCGCTCGCATATTAAATAACACTAATATCTTCTGTCCCCGAAGTGCCGGGCCTCCGCCGGCCTCCTTCGTCGGCCTACGGCCCGGTGCCCATGCCGCCCATAAAGGATACTGTCGCGAGACGGTGATTCATTCACTTAGCGGACGGCTAGCAACAGCCTATAATTTTGGTTATTCATCCGGGTGTGACTACGGATCAGGTTAAATTATCCGTAGTCACACCAGTGTGACCACGGATCAGCCGCAGTCAGTGTGACTACGGATCAGGTTAAATTATCCGTAGTCACACCAGTGTGACTACGGATAAATAAAATTAACCATAGTCACACTGGTGTGGTAGTTTAGTGTGACTATGGGTCGGTCACTTTCACTCCAAAGCTCCAACTTTACCTTACCTAGCTCGAAAAACACTGACACACTTTTAACCCTCAGCTCGCAATAAATAGCTCCGGTTTCAAATCCCCAACAACCAGTACTACTTTATGGTCATCCGAACTCCTGGGAGACTCGTCCCAACCTGGCGTGCATTATCGAGCTCCGGAGTGTCGTTAGTGTAGTGAATAAAATGTGATTTTGTGGAAGCCAGGGTATTCTGTAAGTAGGTGGTGGATGTCACTATGTCGTGAGCTATTTGGAGCTGGCTGAGATATTTTTGGAGGTATGTTTTGGTGGAAGCTAGGTTGTTGTTACAGCAATAGCAACAATTTATATAAATGTATATGAATAAAATTGGAGTGACTGTTCGTAATTTTAAAGCAACAGCTTTTTACGGTATGCATTTTTAAGTATAAACAGTACTCTAACAAAATGCTGTCAGTCCTGTATACTTTTTGTTTTCGAGTTAAGTCATTATTGTCGCAAACCATGCTTGGCGAGCCACCACATATAAAGCTATGCGTTTATTATGATTGTGTTGAAAAATTTAATAGCACATTGCCCGACCCGGGAATCGAACCGAGGACCTTATGCTTGGCAGTCGCGACTGCAACTACTAGACCAATGAGTTAGTCAAAACTTTTAATAGTCCCTATTCCCTCAATAGCCAACTATTAATATCCCAAAGTCTTTGAAAGCCCTAAAATCTAATAAAGCAAAAGGTTCCAGTCGTTTAGTGTTGCAATAAAACTTATTTATTGTTTAATTAATGATTATATTGTCCAGATTTGTGGTGTTATGTGGTCCTAATCGATTTTTATTGTTAGTTTTACGATTTGATTTGGACTATCGTTTTATTTGAAAGGGTGGAGACTTGTACGTTGATTTAGTTCCCTGACTTTTATTTTTATTGTTTTTGAACAACCCTTGCATTGTCGGCCTGTCGCAGGTGTTACTGCCGACGAGTATATGGTCTTAGAAACGACTCCCATATCGGTTAAAATTTATTGTATTGTTTTGGTTAGGGTTTTTGGATTTAGCCCGGTACGCCTTGATGGCAAAAGGGTCCTTATTACATAAAACTTCAAAATTCCTGCAAAAATGTGGGTGTACTACAGGTACATTAATACCGTGTATCCCTTTGGGAAATATTTAGGCGTAATAAAGCGTAATTTATAGAACTTGCATTTTTTTTTAAATTAAGTTGGGATCATTACTATTACATTTCTATTTTCTAGCCTGCTCTGTCCCACTTCTGAACAAAGTCCTGCCTCCACTCCTTCTAAATCTCGCGAACTCACGCATCAAGTCACTCTCCTTTCAGTTGTTCCCCTGTCTAGTTCATCCCACTATCTTGTCATATAATTCTAAACTTACCTTATAGAATATAATCAATTGAACACAAAGTATCTACACACAATCCTAAAGCAACTGCAATCCGCAATGACGCCATTTTAAAAATAATAACAGGCTAATAATAACAGGCTGGCATTGCGTTGCGTAGTGGCGCGTAGTCGACACGCCTATGGGAATTAGCCCTTCAAGATCGCCGCTGAGTTAAGGGGGTGCTTTTAAACTTAATGTATGCAATTTATTCTACATCTTTGAAAGATTTTATTTTTTACCCAATGTTTTCTTTATTACATAAATACTTACCCTTTATTTTTAAGGTACTAAAAGCCTTTTCCCGACTATGTTGGGGTCAGCTTTCAGCCTAACTGAATGCCGTTAAATACCAGTATTTTACATGAAGCGACTGCCTTCACCACGATACCCATTGGTAAGACTGGTTGTCAGACTTTCGGACCACTGATTAAGTACTTGTTCACACTGTCAAAGATCTACATAATGCAGCCGGGACCAACAACTTAACGTGTTTTTCGAGGCTCGGAGGAAAATATTGGTAAGTAATGGATGGTCACCCATTCTGTAAATTGATCCAAGGGGCTGTTATAGGAGCTTCGAGCTCCACCTAAAACAATCATCATCTGCCTAGCCTTTTCCCAAGTATATTGGGGTCGGCTTCCAGTCTAACCGGATGCAGCTGAATACCAGTATTTTACATGGAGCGACTGCCTATCTGACCTCCACTATTGGAGGTCGTATATTTATATGTATATACTGGCCTGCGAGAAATAATCATATGTAACACATTGCTGTCATTGATTTAAATAAGCTTAGTTACGGGTTGTTTATATTCTATTGTACTTTGTAACTTGCTTGTAAAATATTAACCACGAATGAATATACTGTGCTATCCCACTGCTGATCTCATCTTTATTTCAATTGGTTATGGGCCCAGATCCCAGAAGCACAAATTCTAGAGCATTATTCATAAGTTGAGTGGTTTAAATATTGTTTGTGTGCTTGTGAAACTTACGAAATCGCAATTATGTCAGCTGAGGTTGGCATAAGTGGTATCAAGAGGCTGAAAAATTCGTCCGACTACCCAAATTGGAAATTCCTGGTGCGAAATTACTTGGAAAATAAAAACTGGTGGGGAGTAATTTCTACAGATGTAGTGAATGCTGACGTAGACCGGCAGGCACGAACAACAATATGCTTGTTGTTGGAACCAGAGTGCTTTACCCACGTCTACAATGCGAAGACTGCGAAAGAAGCCTGGAATAGCTTACGGAAAGCGTATGAAGACAAAGGTTGGGGAAGACGTATACATATTCAGCGAGAGCTTTTTAACTGTAAGTTGGAGAATTTTGATTGTATGGAAAGCTACATATCAAAAATTACGTTCCTGACACAACAATTATCAGATATTGATGCTCCAATCCCTGATGATTGGATCATATCAATTTTGCTGGGTGGATTGACCGCTGAGTACAGCCCTCTCATTATGGCTGTAGATAATAGTGGAAAAGAAATCACGTTGGAGCAAATCAAAATGAAATTGTTACAAGAAGGAAGTAGACAGAGTAAGTTGAACACAGAGTACGAAAAAGCCTTAGTAACACGTAAAGTACAGAATGATGCTAGATCTAACACTAAAACTAATGATCGTAAGCAGAAGTTCGTCTACAAGTGTTTTAAATGCCACAAGCAAGGACACAAGGCGTCCGAATGCAAGGAGCGGATAAAAACCGCGAATATCTGCCTGAATACAAAGGGGGCGATAAACAAAGATAATTGGTATTTAGACAGTGGGTGCTCAAATCATATGACCCATGATAAAAACAAATTGTTGTCTTACACACATGTAAACGGCAACATGAAGATCGCAGTAGCAAACGGAGAGAAGTTATTGGTGAAAGGACGAGGAAATGCTGAGCCACAAGTCAGCGAAAACGGAAAATTAATTTTAGAAAACGTTTTACATGTTCCTGATTTATCCATGAACCTAATTTCGGTGAGCGATTTGACCAAGAAAAATTATAGCATGAATTTTGACAAAGAAGGTTGCATGATTCAAAGTAAAAAACAAATTATTGCAAGATGTCAAGAGGTCGGCGGAATTTATGAGTTGACAGAAAATCAAAA
The DNA here is from genome assembly GCA_949316265.1 of Diarsia mendica. Taxonomy (NCBI): domain Eukaryota; kingdom Metazoa; phylum Arthropoda; class Insecta; order Lepidoptera; family Noctuidae; genus Diarsia; species Diarsia mendica. Next base: position 3,049,494 of record OX438890.1, read on the forward strand.
TAACGTCGTGAATGTGACATTGTCAAAACAAAATGAAAATATTTCGAACGTTTGGCACAAAAGATTAGCTCATTTATCGCGTAATTATATGAATAAAATGAAAGTTTTAGTAAGTGGTATGGAATTTAAGAGTACCGATTTGTGCGAGCCGTGTATTCCATGTATAGAAGGAAATACATGCAAAAGTCCCTTTAAAAAGCAAGGTACGAGAGCGAACGAGGTCTTACAATTGGTTTTTAGCGACGTTTGTGGACCAATCGAGGAGCCATCGTTCGGTGGTTCGAGGTATATTCTTCTATTTATCGATGATTATACTAGAAAGACTCATGTTTATTTTTTGAGGAACAAAAGCGAAGTATTCGATAAGTTTCGTGAATATAAGGCGGAAGTTGAGAATGAGACAAGTAAATTGATTAAATGTCTGAGATCTGACAACGGCGGGGAGTATTGTAATGATAAATTTAAATCATTTTTAAAGTCTGCAGGTATAAAACACCAGACGACTGTACCGTACACGCCGGAACATAATTCTGTCGCAGAAAGAGCGAATCGTACTATAATAGAGAAGGCAAGAACATTACTGTCAGAATCGAACTTGAGCAAGAAGTATTGGGCCGAGGCTGTAAATACTGTTGTTTACTTAAAGAACAGAAGCCCTACGAAAGCATTGAATAATGCGGTACCAGAGAAGCTTTGGAATGGAAAAGATGTGGATGTTAGTCATCTGAAAATCTTTGGTTGTTTGGCATATAGATTGATACCAAAGCAAAAGAGACGGAAACTGGACATGAAGACGGAACCGATGATTTTTATTGGATATCCTGATAATCAGAAGGGTTATCGTCTGATGAATCCTAAGACAGGTGAAGTGACGACTGCGAGAGATGTGAAATTTCTGGAAAACGTCTTTCTCCAAAAGGAAAACGTAGAAAAGTCGGAAGTAATCATAAACCTAAATAAAGATTCTGTTCCTTCCAGTTTACCGAACGTATCTACAAGCAGATCTGAACATTTAGAGGCTCACAACGATATGTATCGTGATACTGAAGACGATAACGTAGAAGTATCGGAGGACATAGGACCTGAACCTATAGTACCAGAGGGAGTATCTGATGACGTATTGACTGAAGAAGAAGTCAGAATACCTGAATCAGAAAGGAGGTATCCTTTAAGAGAACGCAGACAAGTCGACCGGTACGGATGCAATGTTATGTATGCCAAGGAGAGCAATCTTGATGGTGATCCATTGACTATTAATGAAGCGTTGGCGAGACCAGATGGTGATTTATGGCAAAAAGCGATAGATAATGAACTTATGTCACTGAAGGAGAACCAGACTTGGACGTTGGTGGATCTTCCAGCTGATAAGAAGCCTATCCAATGCAAATGGGTGTTCAAAATCAAGAAAGATAGCGATGGCAAGGTAACAAAGTACAAGGCTAGACTTGTAGCAAAAGGCTTCACACAGGTATGTGGTGTAGATTATACTGAGACATATTCTCCTGTAGTAAGAAGCTCTACTTTAAGATTGTTGTTCTCGCTAGCTGTTGAATACGGTTGGTTTATTGACCAATGGGATGTTACGACTGCCTTTTTATACGGAAAAATTAAAGAGGACATTTACATGCTCCAACCAAAAGGAGCAGTAGTCAAAGGTCAAGAAACCAAGGTATGCAAATTGCAGCGTTCTTTGTATGGATTGAAACAAGCTTCAAATGCTTGGTTCAAGGAATTGGATAAAGAAATGTTGAATTTAGGCTTTGTACAATCAAAAATAGAACCGTGTTTGTATCAAAAGCAGTTTAAAAACAACAAGAAGTTGATTGTCGTTATTTACGTAGATGACCTTTTTATTTTTGGAAATTGTGAACAAGAAAAGCAGAAATTAAAAAACAATTTGCTTGACAAGTTTAAAGTGAAAGATTTAGGGCAGGCTAGGCATGTTTTAGGCATGAGGTTGAGGAGGGACAAAAATGTTATTTGTCTAGATCAGCAACATTTCATTTCGGAAATTTTGAATGAATTTAACATGACAGACGCTAAGCCAGTTTTAACCCCAATGGAAGTCGGTATGAAATTAGAAAGATCGACGAATTCCCATTGCGATCTGCCGTATCAAAGCTTAATAGGCTGTCTAAACTATTTGGCCTGTAATACGCGACCAGACATAGCACATGCGGTAAGTGTACTTTCACAATTCAATTCATGCTATGATGAAATACATTTTAAATGTGCGAAACGGGTCTTAAGGTATTTAAAAGGTACGTCTAACCTTTGTCTCACTTTTAGGAAGTCGGGAGATTTAGACTTACGAGGCTACGTAGATGCAGATTGGGGAGGGGCACTTGATAGAAAGTCTTTCACAGGATTAATTTTCAAAATAGGTAAAAATATAGTGTCATGGGAGAGTAGGAAGCAAGCGACAGTATCCTTGTCAAGTACAGAAGCAGAGTACGTAGGATTAAGTCAAGCTTCGAAGGAAGCTCTCTATTTACGGAGTTTACTAAATAGTTTAACAGCTGTGGATAGTAAAGCGGTAGTAATTTACAATGACAATCAGTCGGCGCATAAAATTGCAGGTAACAAGATGATGCATAATCGGACGAAACATATAGACATAAAATATCATTTTATTCGCGAGTGTGTACTTACTAACAAAATCGAGATAAAGTACATGTCAACTAATAATATGATAGCCGACATTTTAACTAAAAGTGTTCACAGCCCGAAGTTAAGAGAATTTTTAAAGGATTTATCCCTATCAAATTATTCTATTAAGGGGGCGATGAGTAGTTAAATGTTTATTTTTATGTTGTTTTGGTAATAGATAATTTTCTATGTAGTTTCGTTATGCATTCTTTTCTTTGTTATTCTTCTGTTTTTTTGTACTATACTTTTGTATACAGCTAGTACAGTTAAACACAGAAGTGTTAGTATTTGATTTATTTTTTATGTACCGAGTATAGAAGTGATATGCATGTGTAATAGATTAAGGGGGCGTATTGGAGGTCGTATATTTATATGTATATACTGGCCTGCGAGAAATAATCATATGTAACACATTGCTGTCATTGATTTAAATAAGCTTAGTTACGGGTTGTTTATATTCTATTGTACTTTGTAACTTGCTTGTAAAATATTAACCACGAATGAATATACTGTGCTATCCCACTGCTGATCTCATCTTTATTTCAATTTCCACAACCTAGTTGATACTAGGTAATACGATACCCTTTGGTAAGACTGGATGTCAGAATTTCACTGGAGACAGAAGGTCACTGACTATCTGTAACGACTACCAAAGATCTATATATGGCAGCCGGGACCAACAGCTTAACGTGCTTTCCGAGGCACGGAGGAAACCCGGTATGTCGGGCGGTCACCCATCCACAGACCGACCTAGGCAAGGACAGCTTTACCTAAAGATCGACCCGAGTGGCAGTTCTTATTAAGCCACGAGCTCCTCCACCTAAAACAATAAACAGTAGTATCACTATTCACTATCACTACCTACATATTATAAAACAAAGTCCTCCGCCGCGTCTGTCTATCTGTTCGCAATTAACTTAAAAACTACTGCACCGATTTTCATGCTTGTTTTCACCAATGGATAGAGTGGTTCTCGAGGAAGATTTTAGTATATAATTTGACTGACATTCACGCGGATGAAGCCGCGGGCATCAGCTAGTTTAGTAAAAAATGGATACCCTGCTCAAACTTCGCCTTAAAAAATACAACAGTTTATTCCACAGTCAACCTTCAGCAACCATCTATTTATGGAACACGAGTTAGGGTAATTACACCAATAATTGTCCTTTCGCCCAGTGGGAGCGACCGCCGCGGTTCACGGGCTCTTTTGTTTTTTCGCTACATTCTCCACGACAATTTCTGATAATTGGGATGGGACGATAATTATACAGATACCCTTAGTTAGAGTAATTGGTAAAATGATAGGTTAGAAAATTGTTGCAATTTATTGTTTTGCGTATTTTTTGTAAGGTTTCGTAATTCCCAAGGTATACGGAAAAAATATACAATTGTATTTTTTGTTTAAACAAAAGCCTTACTTTACCTGCCATAACCGCGCCTTGCTAGGTGTCCTCCGTATCCTGTTCAATGCTATTTGAGTACCATAACGGATTTACAATGATTTCATCATCATCATCATTTCAGCCGAAAGACGTCCACTGCTGGGCATAGGCCTTCCCTAAGTGTCGCCACATTGACCGGTCCCGTGCGTCTCGCATCCAGCGGATCCCTGCAACCTTCACCAGGTCTGAGGTCAACACAATTATTTATTGCATTTTAAATAATGCACGCACCAGTGAGCGGTATTTACTGACTTGTTCGCTGTTAGGCATTTCGTGCGGTTTCCATTAGGGTATAATAATATTTAGGAAAACCTACTAACACACGATAAAAAAATCCTACAAACAGATAAACAAACTATTTATCTCTAAAACGACCATAGACCACACGCAACCACAATGGATCATCCAATGAAAAACCGCACCCGCAAAGATGAATCGCCGTTCATAATTCCAATTTCGAACGCTGATAAACACAAAATGGCGGCTCGCAACCGGCATTTATTAACCCTTTCAGTGGGCCTACCACCTCTGAAATATGGGAAAAAGATGGAGCTATACGTATGTTTTGCTATCTCTTTTCCAGACCTCTCTGTCTTTTTCTGTTTAAGTCGCGAGTAAACAGGCTTCTACTGGGTAAGCTCGTTCCATCGTCGACATCATCTCTGCCCTTAGGGCAAGATTGAAGTCAAGAGCAAGCCCATTTATAATAAAAAAAAAAAGACTAAATTAAGAAGAAAATAATACTAATGCTTTATGAGGCCACATTGGCCACTATGTGGTCCACATTGGCCCTGGATCGCAAAATTTGGAAATCATGGGGGGAGGCCTTTGCCCTGCAGTGGGATGACACGGGCTAACAGTAACAGTAACAGTATGAGGCATTTCTCTCAGCATGTCGATAGTAATTTTTAAGTTTAACTAGCGTCCATAAATTCCTGTAGACTGCAAGCATCACGGCACGGTTCTTGAGCGCTCGGCGGAAGAGTGGGGATCGCTGCGCGCATCGTACACTATATGACAAATAAAACGCACACCCGTTTATTATATATTGGTCGTGAGGTAAGTGCAGCAGGAGTAAAGAACAAATCCCGAGTGACGGCTATGACGCGATGCGCTACGGGCCAATCACTGCACTTTCCCCGCCCCGCGTCTCACTTCATACCACCAAAGGGACCCAATAACTCACTTTTGCGTCAGCGCTCAAGAATCGTGCCGATGATAATATTCGATACGACAATTCACATTTGCACTTCAAACTAGAACCGTCTGCCGTGTCGACGGCATGTTCGTGTTCTATGCACACCTCAGTCGCCGTCCACAACAGTCCTGCCAGGGCAGGCGTCTCGCAAGGGCAGACGCCTGCCCTGGCAGGACTGTTTCGAAAGTGATACCGTGGTCTTGTAACACAAAGGGCTAAGAAGGAACATGGTTTTGTCAGTACACGTCTGACATTGTCTTCCGCCCAGAGCGGGAGGGATCACTTGAAGATTTCGCATCAGCAAAAGAAGGCTAGAACCGTCTCTAAATCTTCACCGGAGCTGGTTTTCTTTGCTTCGAACAAACAACCCATGTCCGGAGTCCGTTCAAAGACTTACTATCTAAGACAACTAGAGGTGGTGGTAGACCCCCAAATCCCGTGTCCAGGGTGATAAATACGGGGTGCTTCCCTTAACTTTTACCCGTGACTCATTATGGCATTTAAATAATTCGTGGCAGAGTTGGTTATGATTTATGATACGGCTCCATGACACGGGTTTAATCTGTGCGCTCAACTTCCATGACAGTTGTGTGCGTGAGTTTATCTTGATCGCAAATGCGCTTGAAGGGTTGGTTTTTGTCGCGTGTTAGGTGTATGTATTTAGTAAATACCTAATGTTTTTCATCATGTAACGCACACAGCTCAGAGAGTAAAAAATGTTTGTAACTATTTTTATTAAAATAGTGAATGTTTGGTGTTGTGAAAAAAGCGTATTTTCTAATGGTACACATACATACACAAACTCACGCCCTTTTTTATAAGGATAGACAAAAACAACAGAACATCCTCGTCCACATTCATACATCTCGCTGATTGCAAGTAATACGCACCTGCCCTTTCTGAAGATTCTCACCACTAAGGTACGTCTCCAAAGTCAAGTACCCCCTCTCGTTATGATTCTATAGTTTTCAATAACCTCACGCAAAACTATCAAATCCACAGGTCGCTGGTTCATATCCGGCTCGATGGACCAATGTTCACTTTTTGTAGTCTGTGGACTGTCGCTATTATCACTAGTAGGTGCGAAGTTAATTAATTGAAACAACCTTCTTTTTGACATTTACTGTTTTAATAAATCTAAAAGTGAACCAACCATCTTAACCATAGTGTTGTGACGTTATGTAAACCTAACACAGACTAAAAATTACAAACTTTATGTGACCATAAACAACATAGATTTCCAAACAAATCCTCTACAAAGAAACCACCTTACTTCCTTACTCCATAAGGAGTCCCTAACCCCAACACCTGCTCCTATTGCTACAGGACTTAAGCACCCGCCTCACGTCCCACAAAATGTGTGGTATAGCACACCTAGCCTAGCCTGTGCGACACTATTTTTACCTAACAGTTGGTAGTACATCGGTATGTCCTGAATCTATTCGCAACTGGGATGCGATCGTGCGCTTCGGACTAGGAAAGGGGTGGAGTGGATGCGGTATGTTAATGTTTGGGTGTATTGGAATTTTTTGGGAGTTTTGTACGTTTGTGGCGTACTGTGGTACTATGGCGATAAGAATAACGATTTAAATTATTTAAACTTTGAGAACTTTTAGTTGTTTTTAGTCTACTCGTGAAAGAAGTTGAGTCTGGAGTGCATTGCATTCCGCACCATCCTTTTTCTTCCTTAGCGACAAACAGGGCTCTTTCTGCACAATGCTGTTAGCCCATTCTTTTATTAGAAGACGAGCTCAAACGATTATTACTTTGAAATCTCAAATGATCACGACCAAATCTCATGTCAATTAATTTCCTCATTACTAAGTATTTTAACCATTCATCAACATGATGTTGATATTCATCAGCGTTTTTATTAGTGTCCAACCGAAACACGATTTTCAGCCGAAACCGAAACCGTAACCGAACCTTCGGCCTTGGTCCCAGTTTCGGCCGAAACCGAAACCGAAACTTATTAAATATTTATGGAATGTAAAAATCCATGGTGTATTTTTACGCATATTAACACGTGTAAAAAATGCAACAATTAATGTAGGTAATTAGGTAACAAAAATAGCTTTTTATTTGTAAAATTAATAATGTGAAGTTAAAAAAAAATACTATCAACATATTATTTGTCAAACTTTAAAAAAAATAAGCACTACATTTTTTACATTACTATATTTGTTAGTAAGTTCCAAAAAAAAAAACTAAGCACCTCGCATACTAAAGGGAAAAAAGCCCTCCCTCACTACCTGTTTAATGCAAATAAATGATTTGGTATTTGTATTTGCGACATGATCACATGACTCATGAAGGCCATTCACGCTAATATAAAATATATGAAACTTTTTAGTAAAAAAATTCTATTGGTCGATATAACTTTTTTTCAAATTATTTAACAAAAAAAAGTACATCATATCACTTTCAAAGATGTGTTTTAAGAAATAATTTTCATTACGAACTTTTTAAATTATATTAATTAGTTGAGGTTTTAGGCGCAACGCGCCTAAAACCTTAACTAATTAATATGGACTATAACTAATTAACATGGAGCAACTATTGCAGCAACTGGCAACTAGCTGTTTACGTATATTTCAATTGGATTGCGCACACATAGCAACTCGAGTTGCGAGTTCCGGCAATCGTCAACAGTTTTCAGTTGCTGCAATCGATGACCGAGTTAGTTGCTAATTGCCGCAACTAGCAACTGTTAAATATTATACCAATTTTTAAAGTTAACGTAGACGGCGACGACTTAATAAAATTGGAACAATTGCTGCTTCTTCGATATTCATCGTCACACTGAACGCTGTTCGCTACGTAGATTGAGCAACTCTGTTATGAATGTTGCTCTCTCATAGATTGCCATAAAATTGCTGCAACCGTAAGCATTGTAGCAACTATCAACTAGTTACAGGAAACTTTTAAAGTTGCTTAAGTTGCCTCAACTTAAGTTGCTCCATGTGCAAAGCTCCAAAATCACGGGAGATAGTTGTGTATCGGAACTACGGGGCGGTTCGAATACGGCCAATACGGGTACAAAATTTAATCCATCAACAATTACAAACAATTAAAATAGTAATGTTTGAATCAAACATCACAGGTATCATCACACATCTTTTAAGTGTTAAATTAATTTCTACATAAATTCATATTTTATAAGTTCTAGGGAATAACTCAACAGAACCAAGTAAAATATCTAATTAATTCTTTTCTATACACACCTACTTACAACCTATTTATTTTACACTGTAGCACAAGACCCTGACAATGAATGCCTTAAAAATACATCATCATTAATCATAAGTAAAAACAATACCTAATTTTTGCGCGAGAAAAATCATACAACCTCAAATCATCACGATCGCGCCGGCTAGCGAACTCAACTGGCACTCGAAGTTAGCTGAATGATGCGCGGCAATTCACGTATACCTTGTTTCGGCGGGGCCGAAAGGTTCGGCCAATTATTGGCCGAAACCGAAACTATGGCCGAAACTAGATTTTTTGGCCGAAACTAGCCGAAACCGAAACCGAAACTGAACCTTCGGTCGGTCCTTAGTTTTTATGCGTCTTTGACATTATCTCCAACCCAATTTTTCAACTCCCTGCCCTTGTCCCATATTACTTGGGGTCGGCGCATCATGTTTCCTTCTTCCACTCTCCTCTCCTCCTCTCTCCTCTGTCAGACATCGCGACATCATTTACTCCTTTCTCCTTCCCCTTCCATCTTTTCTTTGGCCGTCCTCTCCATCTCCATTCATCACTGTTTTAGACAAATACTCCGGGTGAAAGAATCTTCCGACATCCACAAACAACAACACATTGTCACCTCCACAGTTTCGGCGCGCACTCGACTGCACTGCAAAGGACTGCGGTGAGACGTGACTGCCATGTCTATTGCACTTATTTACCCGATACTTCTCGATTCCGCTTCTCGATTATCGATGTTCGGCGAAAGTGGGTGTGGTGCAGCACTAGAGGTCATTTGGTTGGAAATATTTGGCTGGGATTATTATTGGATTTAGCATTTATTTTAATTAGACCACTACAGGCATTTTTGAATGGCAGAAAAACAAATAAAGTGAAGCTACAGTCATAGTCACAAGGCATAATAATTTGTGAAGTTGCTGCAGTTGCCCATTACAAAATGTGAATATCTATAGAGAATGAGCCAGAAATTACATGGACACTCTTTTCAATCAAAATATTGTTGCAAATTCTTGGTTATGTCATTCATATTGAGATTGAGATCATATTAATTGATCGTATAAATGAGAGAACACACAGTTCTTCATAAAAAAAATAAAATAAGGATAAAAAGAAAATCTCCTTCAAATCCCACGTGTACAATACCTGATTTCACAATGCAAATAAATATATTTTTAAAATGAGGTATCTCTACAAAGTAAAATTAACAATAGTTACTTCCATGAATTATATTTTATAGGCCGTTGCATTTTATTAAAACAATTATTATAACTGTAATAAAAGTTTTAACAACAAGATGTTTGCAATTGCCTACCGTGGGGTGTGAGTAGAGTCTTATTTACTTAATAAGTTATCAAACAATCGTGTACCTAGTATTAAACATTTTAAGTACCATCATTTTATTGGCACTTCGATCCCCTAATGAATATTGGGGCTGCAACTCTACAATATTAACAATAAAAATTACATAAAACAGCTTTAAAGGATACTATATCTTGAATTGATTGCCACTCAAAGTAATATTCAATAGGTTTTATTTTCATAGTGCGTAATTCAAAAAACTTTTACTCATAAAAGCAAGGTGGCACGGGATAATGCACGAAGTTTGTGTGTTTAAAAAAAATGGTTCACAGGCTGCGAACAGATAAATTTGCCTGACACACACAAGAGTTTGTGGGGAGCGTTTAAAATTTTATTTCACCATAAACTTTATACCTCACCTCCTAACCAAACAAACGAAATAAATTTATAAATCAAACACCCGACAATCGAACGGGTTGGGTTTAAAAAAAAAAGAAATCCTTAGAAAAAATATTCGTGAACTGGTTCAAACCGGTTTGTAACCCTCAAACGCTGGGCTTATTGAGATATCAAATAAAAAATCAGCAGTCTCGGGCGGCTAACAAGACCCCCTTCAACAATGCTGCTTGATTTAGCTCAAGTTTATTGTGCAACTTTATTTATACGTCTGTGTTCCCTACTAGACGCTATCCGATATTACCCTTCTCATAACCACCACCCAAATGCTCTCACAGTCAATCAAAATTTAACTTTAACCACTTCAAAATAGAGTCCACATTTCCTTGTTTACGTTACAGGACTTTCGTCGAAATTTTCGATCAACTGAAATTTACCAACGCATTTTATTAAGAATCGTGAATGTGTATGACGGTTTGTGTGCGGTTTGATTGGAAATATGCTTATGGTTGTTTCGGTGAGCGGCCATTGGATTACGTCTGCAGGCTGATTGCAGTTGAACATCACTAAAGGAGTCTCTTTGAGGAACGGGGCACCTTTGAGAGGGTTACGATGTGGGTAATACGATTGCTTGATTGTTTCATTTATTTATTTTATCTACTTATCAATATTTTTCATCTGATTATCCGGGGATGTTTGGAGGGTTATGTTGCTGCAATGTTAAGTGAATTTGCGGAGGTTATTACTTGAGAATTGCTATGAGGAATTAATGTTTTAATGTTATTGTTTTGTAATAATAATAGCTAAATTTCTCTTTATATTTAGGAAGTTTGTACAGTTGAACGTTATGTAACAATGAAGACTTCAAATAACTTTGAAGAATGGTTTACACTAAAAAAACAGGGTTCAAAAGCTGACGTATCAATATTTGTTTGCAATAAGACAAGGTGACAATGACTTTTGAAATTAGTGCGCTATTTGATATAAAACCACCAACGTATCCAACGTATTGATATTCTGTAGTTTTGTTTATATTTTTTTATTTCCAGCAGTGTCTCGGCTCTTTTCACCATTGATCAATGGTTTCCATCAATCAAAGTGAAACAGTCGCCAGCAGAACGAAATCAAATTAACTGCTTTTATGACATTTAAAAGCAACGGCTCGGTAAGGGTTATCACGTGGACAGTTATTTTTTTCCGCATTTATATTATTTTACAGAAAACCCGGATTTATTTTGTTTGTAGCTACACAAAATAAAAACTTGAAAATAGTGGTGATTTAGGTACTGTCATCATTATTCTCTTGCCCTTATCCCTGTTCATTTGAAGTCGACGCAGCATGACTGGTTTCTTCTTCCGTTCTCGTACTTTTTTTTTACTCATTATCTCATCAGACAGTATAAAAAATAACTAATCTTTTGGACAAGCAACATTCATAGAAGGTTAGTTATAAAATAATAATAATTATTATGTTAGTTACAAGTTTTTACTAATTTAGACAGAAGCTTGTTGTTCGAGATGCATCTACAGAATATAGCCTTAACTATAGAGGAGCTGTACCTTCGTAATATTGACGTTTTATAAACGCTGATTGGTATCTGTTCTTTTTTTTTAGTCATTCTGTACTGTAATGTATAAAAAATATATAAACAAAGTATAGGTAACTTATCAATTTTTAAAAGAAGATTTGTGTTTGACCCCAATCCTTTATATTACTTTATCTTGATGGTGTGGTGGTGAATAGTAGGACATTTACTATATTTCCGAATTAAACTTTTTTCGTTGTCGCAACCATTTACTTCTATTTTCTCCCCGGCCGGCTATTTTCTCCAATCCATTTTATTTTAATTCACAGCCAGCCCTAAGCTATAGCACTTTTGCAAACAACACTGGCTGTACCTGTACTCTATACTGTCACTAACAAAAGTGCTCACCGGCTCTGTGTCTATTATTAATTAAAAACCAAAAACGTTCCAGTTAAGCCCGCGAGTGTACCAAAATCGAATCAAAGGAGTAATTCGAATGGAATCGCTGAATGAATTGATCGAATCGGGCGGTAGTGCAACACTGTTTACATCCAAACAATTTTAAACCCTATCTTTTTGATTTAAAGTTTAATTTAGATATGTTGTTTTTAATAGCGTTTTTGGGAGTATTTTTGAAGAATTTTGATTTTCGTTCGATATAATTCGGTTAAGAGATGTTTTAGAGATGTCGATGTATTTTTTGATTGAGATATCCGTTCGGTGTTTTATTTTGTTGTTAATTTGTTTTCTGCATTTTGATTGAATGTCATCATCCGGTGTACGAACGAAATCTTCTTACACATATTCAGTGCCTGCTGCCTATCATTTACTGCTTTAAACTAAAAATAATTAATTATCTCGTATATTAGGCGTGTGTGGAACTGCGTTGTAAACTAGGCTCCACCTTTTATCCTGCCCCCTTAGCCCAAAAACATGCAGTCAAAGTAACCTCTGTCTTCCCACCGTTAACGCCGATGTGATGTTCTGGGCTAACTTATAAATACTGTACGTGCCAGGGACAAATAAGGAAGTAACCCATACTAGAAGTCTTACACTCAAGGCAACCGCAGGAAGTTCCAAAAACAAAAGTCGCAAAGAAACTTCAAGCAAAAAACCACCTAAAAGTAGCACAAAAAAAACATTTTATTTACTATCTATTTCCAATCACTTATTACTTGTCAGCTGATCAAGAAAACAATACAAAGTCCCTCTATCAATCCGTATCAAAATACTTCTTGTCCAAAAAACCTTAGTTTTTCTTATTTCCCACCCCACGTTATCATGGTATGCGTTGAGTTTCCATTGGTATTCATGAACAGCAAATCTGTGAAGATACGTTCAGAATCTTATTTCGGCTTCGAATTTTTGTATAAAAATCCGCGAGATCCGACGAAATATTATGCGCATCTCTATAGTTTTGTCCTTTTATTGTTTTTGCGGGAGATTGGTGTTACCCCGAAAGTGGATACACTCTTGTGTAAATATGATAAAAAAATGTGTGAACGAAATTGTGACGTAGTTTGTACGCGAAGGAAGATGAGTACGAATTTTCTTTAAGATAAAGCTTCTGAAGTCGAGTACGAAATATTTGATATTTCTTCTTATATAACATAACAAAATGTGAATGTTTTAAAACTACTCCTCCGCTAATCTTTTCTGATTAATTTCGTTGCGGGATCCAAGACAGTCAAATCGTTTCACTGGGACTTCGTCGAGCTTCATTGTATCGGCGATTTTCTATGTGGTCGCCACTGTTGATTCTGACTGAAATCCTGAAATACACATGCTACTAGAAAAGCATGCTTGTATGTATTGTCATTTGTAGCATGCTTTCCGAGTGTCCACATTTGCTCTAAAGCACAGACCTCAAAAGCATACTTTTTACGATCATATACTTCTTTTTAGCACATCTGAGTGACATTATCTTAAGCCGCGACCCCACAAAAGCCACGCGGCCGTGCCTCGTGATTGTGGACGTGAGCGAGGCCTGAGCCGGGCGGCCTTAAAGGAACAATTAGTGGCGTCGTCACTTAGGCCGTACGGCTCCGCGTGGCCGAGCCGCGAGCCTAACAGGAACATTTCGGGTGACGTAAGTGGGGACGCGGCTTTACAGTATTTTATTGGAGACACTGACAGTAAACAACAAAGAGGTGACAGTTTTTTTTTTTTTTTTTTCTTTTTTCTTTTCTGCATCATGGCAATCTGTTAACTTAACAATAAGCCTTGCTTCTGGCTGATGTTTTACATCTGAAGTGGTTTTAGTCACAGTGAGCCATGCCACCGTGTGGGAGGCTTTCACTTCATGTGGCTGAATCTATCTGCAAGCGTAGGAACACTATGTCGTTTTAGACGTTTATGCTGTAACGAACCGCATCCACTAAGTTTAAAAGCTAGTGTATTCTTATGTCCAGACAGTCTCTCTTGATACTTAACACTGTAGCTTGTGATCTCTTCTTTAACCGTGTTAATTTTTAGATCATTGTAAATGTGTTTGTTGCTTATATAATGCGGGATGTTAAAGATCGCTCTCATCGTTTTACTTTGGAACCTTTCAAGGATTTCAATATTACTTTTACTGGCTGTACCCCACAGTTGAATGCCGTAAGTCCAAATCGGTTTCAAGATGGCTTTGTACACGGTAATCTTGCTTTCCGCTTTGAGACGTGAATGCCGACCTATTATCCAGTACATGTTGCGTAGCCTGGTGTCTAGTTGTTTGCGTTTCGTCCAAATGTGCTTTTGCCACGTTAGTCTCCTATCCAAGTGCATGCCTAGATATTTGGCATGATCTTCCTGTGGGATCTCTTCACCATTTAGCGTCACTACAGGGCAAGTTTTTCGTCTGAGAGTGAATGTAACATGGGACGATTTACTTTGGTTAACCTTTATTCGCCAGGTTTTCAGCCATTTTTCTATTTCATAGAGGTGCAGTTGGAGTTGAGCAGATGCTGTTGCTGGATCACTGTGGGTGGACAGTATTGCTGTGTCATCTGCGTATGTGGCAACTATGGTTTGGTCCATGGTTGGAAGGTCGGCTGTATATATGGTATACAGTACTGGTCCAAGTATACTACCCTGTGGTACACCTGATTTTATTTTGTACAAGCCTGAGAGATCAGTGTGTAATTTAACTTCAAACCATCTATTTTGGAGATATGACTCTAGTATGTGTAAGAATGAGTGAGGTAGCATTTTTTTTATTTTATGAAGTAAACCGTCATGCCAGACTTTGTCAAAAGCTTGGCTTACGTCAAGGAAGACAGCGGAACAGTATTGTTTGCTATCTAGTGTACGGTTTATTGTATCCACAATACGGTGCACTTGTTCTACAGTACCATGATGCTCTCGGAACCCAAATTGGTGGTTCGGAATTATGTCCTCGAGATGAATTTTTATTCTGTTGAGCAGAATTCTTTCCAAGAGTTTTCCAATGACGGGTAATAGACTGATGGGTCTATACGAGCTAACTTCTTGTGGCGGTTTTCCAGGTTTGGGTACCATCACGACCTGTGCTATCTTCCAGTGTGCAGGGAAATATGAGAGTCTAAGGCAGGCGTTAAATATTTTTACTATTTGCACAATACCCTTTCTTGGTAATCTTTTTAGTAGGGTTGCGTCTATCATGTCATATCCAGGAGATTTTCCGTCTTTCAGCATTTTTATTCCTTTAGTTACTTCCCGAGGACTTGTCCATTTTATCGGTAGGCACATTTGTAATGGACTTTTAAGAAAATCTTTTACTTCAGTGGTTGTGTTCAGGAGTTGTCTCTGGATGTGGTTGAAACACTGTAGAGAGGTGTTCCGCGAAGATTGTAGCTTTTTCTGCATCTGATCTAGCCCAATCTCCAGAGTTATTTTTGATCGGGGGTATCTGTGTTTTTGGATGATCAAGGTTCTTTGTAGCCTTCCACAGTGAGTAATTTGTATCTACAGATGGTGTTAGGTTCGACAGGAATGCCTGTAAATTTTCATTTTGATAATCTACTATTGACTTTTTTAATGCTTCAGAGGATCTATTGAAGGCTGTTCTGTCTGACGGATATCTAGTCCTGTGCCATATTTTTCTAAGATGTCTCCTTTCTGCTATAAGTTCCTTAATTTGTTTGGGGTATTCGTTGAGTTTTGGTTGTAGTCTTTTCTTTGTTTTAGTCGCTATTTTAGCTGCACTGTGTATAACTTTGTTCAGTTTGTCAATTTCCATCTCTATCTCTTCGGTCGTTTGTATTGGTTTATGTATGACTAATTTGGCGGTTATCTCTTCTTGAAAGGTGTCCCAGTTTGTGTTTTTGTTGTATATTCTTACTGGAGGTTCTACGAGTACAACTGTAGAGTTCACATTCAGTATGACAGGTGTGTGGTCAGAAGATAGGTCAGTACATTGATCAATAGTCATATAGTTTCGGCTGATGTTTTTGGTTAGATAGAAGTCAAGAAGGTCTGGTACCTTGTTTCGATCTGTTGGCCAATAAGTTGGTTTACAGTGAGTCATACATTCCAATCGAAGTGTTTGTACTACTCTGTGAAGTTGTCTGCCTCTGGGAGTAATTAGTCGAGAACCCCAGTGAGTATGTTTAGCGTTCCAATCCCCTCCGCATATGTATTTGGGTCCAAGAGTTGAGAAATATGCTTTGTACTCGACTTCAGTTATTGTGTGTCTGGGCGGACAGTATACTGCAGATAATGTTATGTCTGATTTGTCTTTAAGCTGTAGTTTAATAGAAGTAGCTTGAATTTTGTCAGTTTGATAAACTTCCTGCACATAATGCTTTAAGTTCTCTTTAATAATTATTGCAGTACCTCCATGGCTGTTGCCCGATGGGTGATTTGTCGTGTATACATTGAAGTTTTTTAACGTTAAATGTGATTTGGGAGTGAATCTAGTTTCTGATATCAAAGCTACGTCAGTTTTTTCCGAGTTCTTGACGACGCTCCGTCAAGCCATTGGCATTCCACGTCATAATTTTCAAGTTACAAGTCATTTTGACACCAGACTTGTAATCAGTTGGACCATACGATCCATCATTTTGTCCATCATGGATATCATGACTTGTTGTAGATTAGCGAACATACTTTCCAGTATTTCTGTTATGTTGTTAGAGCTTTTTTGTTCTACTGCTTGGTTTTTCTCGTTAATGTTAGATCTTAACACATCCGCATAAGTAGCGTTTTGCGTATGGTATTCTTTGTGTACTGTATTAGCCCTGTTTCCATATTGGAGCAATCTTTGCGTCATTTTAGGTGCATGCACTTTTTGTGTTATTTCTGGTTCCTGAGTTCGTTGTGTCATTTGTTTTTGTTTTGGATTTGTCTTTGTTGTAATTTTGTCTTTGAATTGTTTGTATTTTAAGCATCCTTTATAGCTAGCCGGGTGTTTTTCCTGGCAGTTTGCACAGGTGGCTTCAGTCTCAGGCTTTTTAGTGCAAGATGAGGTGGGATGGTCATTACCACATTTGACACACCGATAGGGTCTGCAGCATTGATTTTTTGAGTGTCCAAATCTCTGACATCTCTTGCATTGGAGTATTTCGGTTTTTTTGTAAGGAGCCTCTACGGTCACTTTACACTGACATAGGTATTTTAAATTGAAGATATCTTTATTATTACTTTTGGGTTCTAGGTCAACATAGTACACTGGTAGTGCTTCTTTAGTGGTTCTGTGTCTTACATTAACAATCTGCCTGACATCATGCTGGTGTTCCTTAAGTTCGGTTTTTATTTGGTCAATGTCTTCTGTAGCATGTAGACCTCTAAGTACCACACGATACGCTCTCTCACTCTTAAGCTGGTAGGTGTAATGAGATATATTGTTAGTAGTGAAGTTATCCCTTATGATTTTATATGTAGCTATATCAGCAGGCATCAGTTTAATTATGTGACCCGATCGTAGGGTAGTCATTGTGTAGGACTTGTTGTCAATAATTTTGTGCAATTTCTCTTTTAGGGCAGTTACGTCTATTACACCAGTTACAAAGATTGGCTCAGGTTTGGGTGTGTATACTTTTTCTGTAATGTTATCGTCTTCAGTTTCAAGAACATCAAACTGATTGCATGTGGGTATGGTGTAACTAGTTGAGCTTTTTGCTTTCTTTTGAGAGTCCCTTTGTATTGGGCTTGTTTCTTTTCGTTTTTGTCTTTGTTGGGGGACTATGTCTCTTTGCCATGTGTTCACTGTGCTTCTATCAATTTGTTTTTCTTGGATAGTTGATCTATTTTCCTTGTCTTTCTTTTCAGGTGATTTGTCTTTGGTTTCCGTTGTTGGCAGAGATGGTACACTGTTACAGCGATTTCGCGCTGTTACAGCAAACATACTTTTATGAAATGTTTGCTGAATCATATTATTTGGATTATTTAAAGGTTTATTATTTTCATTCATAATGTTCCCACGAGTCAGGACGAACTATGAGGTCACTTAAGGGGTGACGCCTATTCCCTTAAGAAGGCTATATACAACGACGTTTGCCTGGTTCGTCGAGGTTGGCGCTAGTGACTTAACTCCCTATAAGCCATGCATCCTTCGGCACGTTGCCCACCTTGGGATTAGGGTAATTTTTTAAAGAGGTTTTCTACCTCGTGACACGGACGATGAAGTCAATGCCCCCGATTCCGTCAATCACTCAACGGATTTGCGGGTTGTGAAGATCATTTCCTATCTTCCACAAGAGCTACCTTGTTAGGGTAGCTGGGTCGGGTTAATTAACCGCCGCCCAAGACCCGGCGTTGTTGCTCGTTTTGCACCACCCGGGGGACACGTGTAGGGTGGGCCTAGGAATAGGTGGTAAATCCTACGGACGCGAGCAAATTCATCCCCCAGAGGTGACAGTACGATAAAAAATATATAAAATAGTAAAACCAAAGAATATCAAAAAAGAGGTTTTATGCGTCGTGCTAGTTAGCACGAAAAATAGACCGGCTTGCGATTAGGTAGCATGCCTTGAAACAAGCATGCTCTTTTCGTATACACGTGCTACTTGTATGCTACTAGGTGACAGCTGCTCGAAACAGCATGATTTCGTGCTACTACGTAGCATGTGTATTCCAGCCTTACAGTGGTTTGGGAATAGTGTGGCAGGCTTGTCCCAAAAAAAAGACACGAGTGATCCTATAAGGGTTCCGTTTTTACTTTTGAGGTACGGAAACCTAAAAACCGGCCAGAGCCAAAGTCGGACTTGCCCCTTTCATTTTATTTATTGTAATATTAGACAAAACATGACAACAACTACAATCGTAAACTCCTCCAAATCCTAAGTATTAACGATAATTGAAAGTGCTTTGGAGTAGAAAATTCGTAGTATACAGCTTAGTCTTACGATTAACATGGATCGTATTCTGAAACTAACTTGCTTATCGCTAGCACAAGTTTATACAAGTTGTCAGCAACATCCCGCTGAAACTTGTTTCGGTAGTCGGTAGCCACTCGGTACAATTAACATTTAACAGATTAATTATATTGGATGGAGGGCTATTTATTTATGTAATGTGTAATATGATTTAATTTATAGGAGTTCTTTCATCTAAGAATAGATGGAAATGCGTCTGTATGATTTTGTGATAATTTCACCACTGCTCTCAAACCGATGACAGTCATGAAGGATTCCGTACCATTGTAGTAGATATTGAGAGATTTTCCATGTTATTTTAGCACCATAGACTTCAAGGTTTTCCTGTAATCTATAAGTGTTGAACTAATTTCTGTATTTTTTTCAGAATTTTAGGCTCAGAAGTTTCGGAGATAAGGGGGGGGGGGGGAATGTTCGGACAGACAGACAGACACACGAGTGATAACACGACAATAACACCTTAACAGCTATAACGCCAATGCGATATTATTACCAATGATACAAAAAAACAAACTAATAAAAACACAATTTTCTTCCATCTTCAATTACCAATCATCAATTTCAGTAGTCAGCTATTTAGAAATATACCTAATTCCAGTTTTAATTCTGCTGAAGCTGCCACTTTAGGTCCTTTGAAGTGTGTTAGTATTTGACCTTCACATCCTAGTTTCTGGGAAACAGGACATCTCTTGGCAAGACTGGTTCCAATGAATTCTAGGAAGGATTTCCGTAAATTTTGATTAACAGTAGGTATTTCGACATTCAAAGAACTATGAAATCTATGAATGTCATACACGAAAGTCGGGGTCTCAGTAGAGGATGAATGCTATCAAGGTCTATCCTTAACGGTTTTCAAATTAAATCAAAATCAAAATTCATTTATTCAAACTAGGCTGATAATCAGCACTTTTCGAAGGTCAAAATTTACTTTACTTTACTACAGTGAAACTTGGCCAACTGGGACCTGGATAAGTGAGAAATCTCTGGAAAAACTGGAACTCATACTGCCCCAGTATGAGTTCCAGTTTTTCCCAGTAAATCGTGAATAGAATCAAATATAGACTCCTAACTTACAAGAAATTCTTTAAGGAAAATCCATTACCTATTTTCCTTATCATTATCAACAGTAAAGGCGTGACTCCTACAAAAGTGTTTCTAAATTCGGCCTACCTAATCCTCGCTCGCTAAAACCTGGGGGTGGTCTCCTATCCATTTTTTCCGGAACATATTTGGGCTATATGCTATACAGCGTTAGTTGGATGTATGAATAGCGTGAAGATGTATTTCATGGAGCAGGAAACGAGGCATGTTCCTGCCACACCGTGCCGCCCACAGGAATTGGTTTGTTCTGCTTTAGGCTCGTTTTGAAAATTATATAATTATCTATAATTTAGAAGTTCGTAAACACTACTGATTATCTGGAAGACTCGGGTTCGAATTCCAGGTTAGGCGTTTATTTTTGTTTTTAAACGTTGCCCCCCACACTAAGAATTTCTCCTGTATCTTGGTTGTATTCACAAACATATAAACTCACATACACAAATACCCAGACCCAGAAAAAATAACTGTAGGCCATGCAATTTTTTTTTTCCGTGCGGGGATCGAACCCGCGACACGCAGCGCAACAGTCCAATCATGGCAAGTGCCGCCAATGATGGCATGAGACAGAACAAACACGTCTTATGTACCGAAATGTAAAGGTACGAGTACGATAAATAGGCCACTTATATTACGGGGATTACTGCAGGTACCTATACTGTTTTTAGGATTGCATAAGTAGATCTAAGAACACAGCACTTCACAACGAACAGTCTTAACCCTAGAAAGATAACCTACGTCGCAGAGGCGCCTGAGCTAGAAACATATTGCTGTCGTTTTTTATCCGACGCGTGTATTTGTTTGTCCTTCTCAGCCAACTCAGTCGTCGGTTAGCCCCTTCACGGGATGGCTGTTTCCATGCTGTAAGTACTACAGTTTTGTTTATATGATGAGTCTGTGCGCTCGCGAGGCGTATGGTTATCTTTTGTGAAACTTTTAAGAATGAATTAATATTGTAGTTTTAGTGATGTAAAGCGTTTTTGTAAATAGTTTTTGTTTGTTTTTAGGAACAATTTATTACGTATATATCGTGGCACATAGGAGAACGTTGGTAGAAAATGAAATTTGCGCTTTACTAGGTGAAGAAGAAGAAAACACTCAGATGAACTTCTGCAAATTGACAGTGAATTGGAAAATCACCAGAGCGAATGGAAGATGTCCAAAGTGCCTTCGAAAACGAGTTTGTCGACAGCCAAAATGTAGAGCAACTGGAAAATAAACAAAACGAAGAGAAATTGTTCGCCCTGAAAATTTCAGCGCCTTCTGACCTGCACTAAGTGCAAAAAAAAAATGACGTTTTCCATGACTATCTTTGAAATTTATTTTTTTGATGAGAGATATTTTTTTATACTTATTATATTGTAGTCAAATAGCTTGTGAAAAAAAACTTAATTGTTATAAGATGATTAGAAGTGTTTTTGTTCCTGAAGCATAAGGCTGTTTATTTTCGTTACTTTTTTGTAGAGGTCTACTCATTTAGTTATAAATTATTTTTAATAAACAAATAAGATAAAAATGTATTTAATTTTTATAGTTTATATTATAACTTTTAACACAAAATCATAAATTATAAATATTTTTTATTAAATCAATTAAAAAAACGTATTATAAAAAGGTGCGCCTCTGAAGCGTATGGTTATCTTTAACGTAAGCCGTGGTATGGTTATCTTTCTAGGGTTAAGTATTATTCATTTTGCAAAATAATGTTGAAATAAAAAACGTTTCGCGGATACCGTTCAATAGGTATTTTATTAAATTGTACTTAAAACACCAGATACGATTCCAATAAACTAATTATTAATGTTGAGGAAAGCAAACTGCGTTATGTTTTTAGATATTTTATTATGAAACAACAACCGGTTTTTCCCGAACGTGAAAAAATGCATCTGGCACAAAACCCCGCGTCCTAAACGGACAACACCAAAGAATCTTGGTGCGGCAAACTTTTAAATATTTCCCCGTCCTTGATTTATCGCTCGCCTTATAAAAGCCTCCCGCAGGGCGATATAGCCTTCCACGGCGAGCTTTTCGGCATTTTTTGCTTTAATAAAAATCGCGTCTTCAGTTTGCTACAGGAGAATTTTAATTTTTCTGTCTAATATTCTTGTTAGAACATTTTCATTTGGAATCGTCCAGTGTGAAATTAAGAAGGAACGACTATGACGGTTGTAAGTGGAAGATATCATTTTGTAAGTGATTTATTAGATTTGGTACTTTATTTTGAAATTTTAATGTAACTTACGAATTTATGAAATTAATCAGAACTTATCCTTATTCAGCAGCTGTTTTAAAAGAAGGTAAAAAATATCTAAGTTTTTTATAGTAGTTTATGCGACTGTGCATAATGAAGGGCATTACAACACAAGTGTGGGTTTAAGAAACTCGCCTTCGGCTCGTTTCTTAATAGCATCGCACGAGTGTTGTAATGCCTAATTATGTATAGTTGCATACACTAATTTATCTACCCAAATATCATAAGGGCTCTATGATGGGTTCAGGAACCATAGGGAAATGACCAGCATTGTTACCAGTGTAATGCAATAAAAAATAAACAGGTTATTAGTTGCATTCGTCGCTGCATTTACGATATCTGGCGGAGTGTTCATGTTAATTTCTGAGTCACTATCACTCATTTTCGACAGAAATAAAGAACTTATCAGAAAATTTGTCTACTCGTAACTGGAATTATAAAGCTAACAAACAAATGACAGCTTGAAATGGCGGCGTTTCGGATATCTGTAATTTTTTTTTAATCATAGGCAAACGAACAAAGTCACTATTCTTGTGTCACTCGAGATCAAAATGTCGTGCGATTTACTAAAATCATACTGAATTGGGGTTTCGTATCGATGGGTATCTGTTTTAATGTAGATACTAGAATAGCACGGTCACTTGAATTTGACACCTGTGGAGGCCAATTCCGGTGACATGGAAATTATCCCCATGGTCGAAATATCAGTCGAGAAACTGCTTATCTCCGTCGAAAACGAAAAATTGCTATTCTAACGATCTCCATTCATAATTTTTTCGATCGCAAACCAGCGAGATATTACGGCTGGTCCTAAGGTATGGAGATATGAAATCTCCGTTGGAACATCTGTCAAAATTGATATTAACAACAAACAAATTATCGTAAAACGTACTTTTTGGTAAATGAAGAAGTGAACTTCCCACTTCGAAGTTCAGCGTCAGCTTCTAGTAGCTGCGCCAGCCTTGTTTTTTGTGCTTGCGAAGGGTATTGCCGTTTCTGCTTCTCCGCGCGCGGTTCCATATCCACTTTGGGGAAACTTTTTGTAAAATCCCCGGCACTTTTTTTATTTATTACTAGCTTTTGCAAGCAAAACCGCATCAAAATCCGTTGCGTAGTTTTAAAGATCTAAGCCTTTATTTATATGGACAGACAGACAGCGGGAAGCGACTTTGTTTTAAACTGCAGTGATTACAGTACGATACGTCAGAAAAAGAACACAAATAATGCGTTTCGGATTACGCTACTTTGCAATTACTATTTTCAGTAATTATAAAAATAAAACACAGTTACAGAAACACAATATACTAAAATAACCCTTTCTAATATGTTTGCTTGTATTTGATAAATTAAACATACGTCATTATTATTAAAAAAAGAAAAACGTGGCGTAATCGATTATAATCAAAGTGAATCGATAAAAATGGAACGTCTCATAACAGAGATTATTGTCTCCGTTGTAAATCTTTCTCCATGGTCAACGAGAATACGATTTTTTGATAGTATCGAGATTGGAACCGGACATTAATGCGGAGATTTGAAACAGAGATCTAATACTATCTCCATGGTCGTGATATCTAGCTCGAGCCCGGAATTGAGGCCCTGTTCCAAATTTAAACTCATAACCTACTGTTTTCAGTAGGTTATGAGTTCATTACAGTTCTGTTTATTTCTGCTGGTTGGTAATGCTGGTGACCTATGGTTTTTGAACGCATTAGAGAGGGTTTATGATATTTGGGTAGATAAAATAATTAAAGTAGACCGCTCGTCAGTTTTTTCGACCTTAGCTGGTCTAGCTTAGAGATACATAACATAACATCACGCCTATAATCCCCGAAGGGTTAGGCAGAGGTGTAACCTAATAACACACCCACATTTCGCCAGTTATGTACATATAAGTCCCATGTAATAGGGGGCGAGCCTATTGCCATCAAGCGGGCACAAATCCAGACTCCGTGGCTGTTATTCATAAGTTCCTAATGGAAAAACACACAACCATTCATACATTTTGAATAAATATGGAGTATCAATACAGTTTATTAAGGTTGATGTTCCAGGGTAGCCCGCGAAATTCAAATTTTCTTACGTTTTTAGCGATTTGCAGGTCAGTGCTAGGTTGTATGTTAGTGAAAATATGATTTGCGGGTGTAAGACGTATGCAGTTACAGAATTATAATCATCAAAATCATCATTACAACCCTCCAAGTTCATGTAAACCTCATTCTTGACACCTACCGTGAACATCCACCTTAAACTGGAACTGCTTCTGTCACTACTAAAGCAAACCAACTCATTTCAAACAAAAGTCAACTAGAAAATCTCTCTCCACTGTCGACTGAACGACCCTCGTCTTATGCTACACTATTAATCACAGTCAGTATTAGGATTACGAGGAGCTACGAAGTTTTGTATGCGGTGTTTTTTTATAGTTGCTATGCCTATGACTTTGATGTCTTGTAAAATGGTTCTATGTAGACTAGGAGGAGGAGCTCGTGGCTGAATAATAACTGCCACTCGGGTCGATGTTCTGGTTAAACTGTGCTTGCTTAGGCTGATCCATGGATGGGTGACTAGCCACTAAATAACGAGTTACCTCCGTGCCTCGGAAAGCACAACAATTTTAAGCCATATTATTGAACGTTAAATCTAACAATCAGTCTTACCACAGGGTATCGTATTACCCAGTACTAACTGGGTTATGGAGGTCAGATAGGCAGTCGCACTATGTAAAATACGGATATTTAGCTGCATACATTAATACTGGAAGCCAACCCCAGCATGGTTGAGAAAAGGTCAACCATGCTGGCATGGGTTGCCGGATCATTTAGGACTCTCGAAGTCGTATTAAAATTTCCGGGAACAGTATCGGTGAGCACTCAATACCAGATGATTAATCAATTATAAGAGAGTCTGTAATTAATCGCTTAGTTTATTAAAATTTATAATGGATCTAGGGGCCTAAACTGGCTGCATTAGTCGAGTCATAAAAAGATAGCAATATGAAATACGTCTCGTGCAAGTGACATTCATAATATTAACTGCGTCTGTGACCACTTAAATAATTGTTTGCTCAGTTTCTTCTTAGAGTAGTCAGGTACGAAACACTCCACATCTAGTTTGAAAAACAATGACGTTCAAAAGGTGTTTGTAAAATCTTTTTTGCAAAATAAACATCATTTATCATTTCAGGAATCCATAAAATAAAATTTCGAGTTTTTTTAATTTTAGTGAACTCATTTAACTTCGTGATAAAGGCATTTGTAAATGACTTAAGAAGACTTAATGGAAATGGTCATGTGCCTCTCCCGCAACTTAAACCTCAGTGTTAACAAAAATGACGTGAAGGACATTTATAGAGTACGTGGGAAAAACTCCTCTCAACAAATTACTCCAATAGTAGTGGAAACTGGCTCCACTCTTCTGAGGAATGAAATTCTAAAAATGGGTAAGGCCTACAATATAAAAAACAAATCTAAATTATGCTGTAAGCATTTGGGATATAAAACCCTAGAAGATACCCCTATATTTTTATCGGAACATTTAACTCCGAAGGGATCGCGCCTACACTTCCTCGCGCGCGACTTAACCAAGTCAGGGGCTTATAAGTTTTGCTGGACTGCCTATGGCAAAGTATATTTAAAAAAAGATGAGGCCTCACCCACCATACCGGAGGACACGGTGGAGCACACTGTGGAGGCGTGCCCTGCTTGGGCAGAGCCCCGCCGTGTTCTCGTAGCGGCGATCGGCGGCGGCGACCTCTCGCGCCCGGCCCTGGTGCAAGCCATGGTCCGGGGCGAGGAGGAATGGGACGCCGTCGCCTCCTTCTGCGAAGCAGTGATGCTAGCGAAGGAGGTGGCGGAACGAGAGAGGGAGAGAACCTCTCAACGTCCCAGCCGCCGCGGAAGGCGCTCCGGGCGTCGGGGGTCACGCGATGACCTCCGGCCACCGTAGACGCGGGCCTGTGGACGGTGAGTAACGGGCTAGCTCGCCGTCCGGCCGTCGTCATGACGGCAACAGACCGTGTCGGCGGCGCGTACGTGTTCCACGCGCGCCTCAAAGAGATGTCAGCAAGGAGGGGCCCGCAAGGGCCGACGCCCGTCGGGGCTGCGGATATCGGAAAGTTACCGCGGCTCCGACACAAGGGCGAGGAAGAAGGAACATGGGTTGGTTTTTAGTCAGTAGAAGTCTGACACTCCCCTTCGCTCTGCCCAAGAGCGGGGGGGGGTTATTCGATGATTTTCCACCCACCAAAAAAAAAAAAAAAAAAGGCCTCACCCACCATAACTATTCATTGTGAGGAGCAAATACACCAACTTCTAGTGAAAACATGACTAGTATATATATGCTACCTACCTATAATATTATGTATAATTTTACTGCTTAATAATGCTTTGAAATTGTTTTTGATTTATTTTATTGTTTACAACTACTTGCAGTGTGCCAATGTCAACTTATCTTTAAGCTCGAACTGTTTCGTTAACATTTATGCAAATTCTTACCATTACATACGCTAATGCAATCACTCTGACACTCACCCATTCAAATTCCCATACAAGACTCACTTCCACACAAAAATTATACACCCTTTGTTAGAATAACACTATGGAATTACCATGAAGCATAATTAGGTGTATTATATCATAGTTAGTACGGTGGGCAGTTATTTTAATTCAAAAATAGACAAAATGGGACACAATACTTTATGTTTACCTAGTGTATGAATGTATAATTAATAGTGATATATATACAGTACTCATAATTATATACACGCTACACACATACATTCAAAACTAATATACTTTAAACTATCTATTTGTACACAAAGAAAGTCTTCCGATACGTGCTTATTTCATATTTACATACCTACGAATCTTATATACACATTAATTCTAAACATTTACTCTCTAAATGGGTGACACTTTATTAACTTTAAATGAAATAGACAACATTGAGATCGCCCGTACTGTCGAGTGTGATATTTCAGATCTAAAAAAACATATTCACATAAACAAAAATGACCTAACTATTATTTCCCAAAATATAAGGAGCATTTACTGCAATTTCGACGACTTTGTGCTTAATCTATCAACAGTTAACTTTAATACAGATATCATAATTCTGACGGAATGTAGACTTAATTCTTCTAAACCAATTCCCCAATTACAAAAATATCAGTCCTACTTTACGTCACGCCAATTAAACCAAAATGATGGAGTTGTTGTTTATATTAAACAAGGATTAAAACCCAAAGTAAATGAAATCAAGCTATCTCAATCGTCTTGTCTTCAATTAGACATACTTAACAATATTGTATTGTGTATTTACCGTTCCCCTTCTAATACTAACACTGATAACTTCGTGAGTTCGCTTAGCGCTCATTTAGAAACACTAAGTTCGTACAATAATATCATAGTAGCGGGAGACATAAATATCAATATCAAACCAAAAGAATCAGAGACGAACAGTGACCTTATCAATAGAAATAACTATCTCAATATGTTGGCATTGTATGGTATTCTACCTGGACATGTACTACCTACTAGAGAAAGGAACTGCCTTGATCATTTCATGATAAAAGTACATAAGAAAAAGGTCTCACCATTTATTGCTATATTACATACCACAATTACCGACCATTATACCACCTTTCTGGCACTTACTAAATTAAAAAACGTTCACATCCCTGACAAAACTATCACTAAACTGGATTATGATCAGGCCTTAAAAGATTTACAACAACAACACTTATCTGAATTACTCTTCTGTAATGATCCCAACTTATTAACTACTCTTCTCATTAATAAACTAAGCGACAGCATAAAAAATAATACCACTATCCGAACGGTCCCTAGTAATAAGCGTATAATAAAGCCGTGGATTACCACTGGTATTCTACGTTGCATAAGAAACCGTAATAATCTACAAAAAAAATCTAGACTTGACCCACACAATGACATGTTAAAAATAACCTATACTAGGTACAGAAATTTTTGTAATTATTTAATAAAAAAATTGAAGCGAAAATATGAAAGAGATTTACTCACAGACTCTGTTTCGAACAGTAAATTGCTCTGGAAAAATATCAAACATCTAACCTATTCTAATAATTGTAAAAATTATAACTCTGAAATACTAAATATAAGAATGTCACCTCATGACTCAATAAATTTTATAAACAACCATTTTGCAAATGTAGGTCAACAGTTAGCTCAAGTAGTCCAGCTTAATATAACTAATCCTAATAATAATCAACTAAATAATTTACCATCCCAAATTAACACCTTCGTTCTTCTAGACACCGACCCTGATGAAGTTGAGAAAACATTGATGAGTCTTAAGTCTGACAGTGCCCCCGGTTGGGACAATATACCCACAAAATTTATAAAATTTGCTAGAACTGAAATTGTTCCCATCATAGCTCACCTGACTAATCTCTGTTTCCAAAAAGGTATTTTTCCTGATTTGCTAAAGCAATCCATTATCATCCCAGTACACAAGGGGGGGGATAGAGACGATGTCAATAACTACCGACCTATATCTGTTTTACCATGCATATCAAAAATTCTGGAAAAATTATTAAATCATAGATTAGTCCAATATTTAACCAAATTCAACATATTATCACATTCACAATTCGGTTTTAGACAAAAATTATCCACTGAGGACGCAGTAACTGGTTTGAGCTCTTTAGTAACTAAGCATCTTGACTCTGGGAATAAATGCCTGACTGTATTCTTGGATCTCAAGAAAGCATTTGACACCGTCTCTATCCCTGTCCTAGTGAAAAAACTGGAAAAGGCTGGAATAAGGGAAACTCCGCTCAACTTATTAAAAGACTATCTCTCGCAGAGAAAACAAAAAGTTAGGGTAGGAGAGGTTACGAGTGATCAAGCGGAGGTATCATTCGGCGTTCCACAGGGAAGCGTACTAGGCCCAACACTCTTCTTGGTCTACGTTAATGACCTCTGCAACATGAACATCAATAACGCTAAGGTCTTCTCATATGCCGATGATACTGCGATAGTCTTCTTTGGTAACTCCTGGAACGATGTGAAGCAAAAAGCTGAGGTAGGCATGGCCCAAGTAGCTAACTGGCTTATCAATAACTTGCTCACACTTAATACATCTAAAACGAACTACATATGTTTTAGTTTTAGCAAAAACACATTACCTAGTGATAATTATAACATAAAAGTTCATGTATGCGGTGATACTAATGACAAACATTGTAATTGTTCGGTTATTAAACAGGTCACACAGACAAAGTATTTAGGCGTGATACTCGACCAACGATTATCCTGGTATGCCCACCTTGATCAAGTAACGAATAGACTTAGGAGATTAAGCTGGATTTTCAAGACTCTCAGACATATCGCACCAAAACAAATAAATACGAACAGTAAACGAAACTCGTCTAGAAACATATTAAATGAGATTTACGTGGCTTTAGTCCAGTCTGTCTTGACATATTGCATCCCCGTTTGGGGTGGGGCTGCAAAAACCAATTTTATCAACGTAGAACGCGCCCAGCGGGCCTTAATTAAGATCATGTATTTTAAAAGGTTAAGATATCCTACTGAAACCCTGTATCAGATAAGTCATTTGCTCTCAGTTCGTAAATTATACATTATTCAAATAATTCTAAAAATGCAGAAAACCCTAAAATATGACTCAAGTAAAATAACCCAGAGAAGAAAAGATCTAATCGTTCCAATTCCCCATACAAAAACTGTATTTGCGGGGAGACAATACAACAAGCGATCAGCTTTCCTATATAATAAAATTAACAGTAAAATTAACATATACCCAAAAAAATACTACGAATGTAAAAAAACTTTAACAGATTGGATAAAATTACTAAATTATGACGATACGGAGGCACTTTTGGAACACATTAGGTAAAATTTTGTGCTAATTAGGTAGTAGTAATAATCACACAACTTATCCACACCTATATCTATAAACACCAAAAGCACAACACACACACACATACACTCACACATGCGCACACACACACACACACACACACACACACACACAAATAAGATAAGTAATACCTAGCTGTAAATACCTAGGTTAGTTCATATTTTGTATTGCTTAGCTATGGAAGAGCGGGGCTCCCCAACACAGGCATTACTTGCTTACAGGGGAGCTCCAAACACAAATATTGTAATTGTAATATTTTTTTTTTTTGTATTTGTGCACTCGTATAGCCTTATGATACCGCTCAAACCAAATATCACCGAATTAGGCGAATCACAGAATTAGATGAGTTCACCCTACAGTTTGTTAATGACGCATCCATTCTTCAATTTTATTAGTGTCTCCACGTCAAATACAAACTTTAGGGCACTTAAACACTTATTTAACTTACTTAACACGCTGTGAATTACGAGTCGACTACACATTTATAGAAATCGAGATGTTTGTAACTTGCCTAATCCTATTTTGGTGTATGACTAAATAATCGCGTTTAAAGTCGTTTGTGTGAAGTGTGTATTAATTTGTAGCTTTAAATACGTAGTTTGGGGTTCTCCTTTCATGGTTATATTTATGTGAAATCATCTCTCATTAGCAATGTCTTTTATTCAGTTTATCATTGTCATCCACAACCCGACTTCGCCCACTGCCTATGGGTATAGGTTTATCTTTGCTTTATACCAAGCTCCACGCTCAATAAGGTAGTTGACTGACTAAAAAAAACTTGATTCTGTGTAGTCCGTCTGTTAAATTATCGAAAAATATTGGATACGTAATTAATAAAAAGTTACGAAAATAAAACGTGTCAAAGATCGTGAGTGGGGGCTGGTGACGTCACTTTCTGGTAAAAAATGTAACCTACGACGTCGCGCGACTTGTCGAAGCACTGTATCGTCTTCATTTTTTGTTTATGTGAAAAAATAAAAAATACGAGTGCTATATTCTTTGGAAATCTATCGAAAAAGGGGAGGGCTAATCCCAGGAGTGGGGGATTGCGGATATCACAAAAATACTGTCACACTGCAATATTTATTGCTCTGATTTTATCTGAATATTAAGAATTCAGTTATTATAGAAGAAAATTACAATCATTTTGAAAATGGATAATTTTGTACCTATGTTTAAGTCGTTTTAATAAACCTAGGTATCTGGTTACAAATAGGGTACATAAATTAAATCACCGTCAGTGTCATCTAATTCAATAGATTCCCATGCAAATAAATTTATTCGCAAATCTTTCAGACAATGCTAAGAAAAGGCTTTTCCATACTCTAACGTGTTTTATTTTATTCCTCGTTCTATTTGCTAATAGCATTCAGGTTTCTGCATCAATCCATTCTTTCAGTCTGTTTGTGTGTAGTCTTGCCCACAATTTACATGAACCTAAGTAAATAATCTTACTATCTGAGTACATACATGTACATGTATTATCTCGAAACAGTGCAAATAAAGTACCTTATTGTGTACCGAGATGGTACATAAATCTTGTGAAAAGGATCGGAGTAAATATCTACACATTTGCAGACATAAAAATGGTGTAGTAATGTTCAAGTTTTCGACCTCATGACCTTAGTTTTAATACTGTTGAAACCAGGCGACTCAGTATTTGGGCACAACAGAAATAAGCTTGACTTATTTTAAACAAGAAACATCAAACAACAACCTACAACTCAGACGGTAATTAATACAGGATTACGACTTGGATCTATGTCCTGTATCCAGGAGACCATGAGCAGGACCTACACAGGTTTATTGTACCAAATAACATACGTCGCCTGAGTCTGTTTACGGCATTGTTTAGGTAGGCCATTCACGGTGCGACCGGCGTGTCTGCGGTCTAAGATCAACCGCATAATGGCGCCCCTAGGCGGCTTGTACAATTAGATAATCTGACAGAAGGATGTAGTATGTAAGTGTATTTGTGGACTTGGACATCAAGGTATTAATAGGGAATCAAGCGTATGGGGTAGTGGCTGAATAAACGTTAAAAATGGTCATTAATTAAATCATACAAACATGCAGATAGACTGAATAAAAAAATAATAAAAATATGACTATTTATTTATTTATTTATTTATAAAGCACACCAACAGCACAATCACTTACAATTCAAATTAGATAACAACAAAAGTTGACATTTTAGCAATCATGCAAATAACAGGTATGCATGACATTCTTAAATGAACATTAGAGACAACAATAAAAGGTGTGCCTAGTAGGGCTTAATCTAGATCACTACAAAAACAAACCAAACCAATTTGAACTACTTAGACATAAACTCATCACATGGTTTAAGTACGGAACGTCTGTATGAAGCGAAACTCATGGAGAAAATATCAATATCAATCCGTTTAGATCGTTCATTATATTGCCTTGCCATACGTGTTAGGGGGCTATTAAATGTGGTGTTCAATGTGGATGTAGGCAATTCAAAGATACGATGATGACGCTTACTACGTTGGCTGGACCGAAAGTTAAAATAGTTTACCAAATGTGCATCTATGGAACCATTTATAATTTTATGAAGAATTAGTAAGTCGGAATGGTTACGTCTTTCATTTAAGCTAATCATTTTAAAGTGCCTTAACCTGTCATTGTAATCAGGTATAGCTCTTCGAATCCCATTCTTCACACATAAATACCTGACGAAACGGGCCTGAACAGATTCCACAT
Source organism: Diarsia mendica (assembly GCA_949316265.1). Taxonomy (NCBI): domain Eukaryota; kingdom Metazoa; phylum Arthropoda; class Insecta; order Lepidoptera; family Noctuidae; genus Diarsia; species Diarsia mendica. Next base: position 3,082,550 of record OX438890.1, read on the forward strand.
TATTAATATAACTTGTATAATAGGGGGACCAAATAGTGGAACAATATTCCAAGGAGCTCCTTACTAGTGCGTTGTAGAGTAAAATAATACTAATATTATTACGAAAAGGTTTTGACATACGAATAATAAAGCCTATGAAGGGAGTTTTAGACTTCTACTGTCTAAAAACCACCCAGGTTCCTTCGTAGTACTTTGTGTTTGTAAAGGACCTGTTATGATCTTAGCAACCATATCGGACAAAAACGTCTACAGTCAAGCATCAAGTCAAACACACACTAGAAGACCTAGCGGTAGTGTATGATGCAAATTATGTAAAATTGGTATCGATAATCTCGCTCGTCATCCAAAACAGAATCGAAAACGTTACGTTGGCAAAAAACAAAAAGATTGGTTTACGATAGTGGAGGTCCGGGGATCGTGGAAGGGAGCACTAGTTCCCATAATAACCGGTGCAAGTGTGTGTAGGAAACACCAAGGTGGTTTTAAGTCAGCTAGAGTCTGACAGACCTCTCCGCTCGCCGCAGGACGAAGAGCATTCCACGCAGGACTAAAAATATAAGGTTTGTGAAGATCAGAATAGGCAGCCAGGCTATTTAACATAATGGTTTTTGGTTGTATCCAGTTAGACTAAAGCTGACTGTAACTGCCTTACTAAGAGATATGTAGGTAATGATTATTTAAGCCGTCACTTAGTAAAGATTTGATATACAAAACCTTCCTAAAATGTCTATATTTTTACTAAGTAATGGCTTAAGTAATCATTAAATATCTAGTACGGCAGTCAGATAGTAAAGGGTGGGACAGATGATGAACAGTTTAATGTAGTACTTGATGATATAAACAGTATACTACCCACAATAATTGTAACGCGTCGCATCACACGTAGGCTCCAGCTGAATATTTAATAAACCTTTGAATTTCTAAAGGGAAACTTTGATAGTTGCTTTGTATTTATGAAGGGTATTATTAGGCTTTCATTAAAATTTCGTTCACATGGAAGTTTGTGCGTAATGGAGACTTCGAGTGCTGTTAGTGCCAGCTCGTGACTTTGGTTTGTGCATATTTGATGCTAATGCTCATTTTCACACTAGTGAGTTGGTTTCGCTTTTGAGAGGGATTCCAATTATGGTCATAATGACATAGAATTTGGTATGAAATGTGAGCTAGTGTCCTCGTTTGAAATTCGACATTACATGTGTTTCTGCATAGTTTGTTGTGTCACTTCTTCTTTACAGCTAAAACTAAAAAAAAAAAAACAACAAATTAAAAAAAAAAGCACTAAAACTACATAAATGCTCGTTGGAACGTGACGTTGATGAATTGATTTAGTTTAAATAAAAACATTTTTTATTCTAATTTTGACTTGTATTTTACAAACAGAATATTTCACGTTTTTCCTCAAACATGTGTAGAAGAAAGAAGAAGAAAAAACAATATTATGAAATTGACGATAAAACAACATTTTATAAAAAACGTAAACACAAGAAAAACACAAAGCAAAGTCAGTTGGTCCTGTAAAAGTGTACAACACTAAAAGGCCTTAAGAAATTGTTCATGTAACATTTAAGAAAATGTTCCTATAATTGTAGACATTTTAATACGATTGTTGAGCGCATGTGCACACTTAGATCAGCAAAGGCACCTTCGGATGCTACAAAGATTCATTGAAAAACCTAAAAACATTATGCTCGGCCAGTTTGGTTCATTTGTACAAATAATTTATCGTATGTGGTGGTTTATTAAATGACTCCGCTCAATAGTCGCCGTACCTTAAGAAAACCGAACAAAATTAATATAAACCGTAAAATCCAAACCAACCAAATGACGTCACAACTAATTTTCGGAAGTCGCACCCAAACAATTATAACCGATATTGGATCATAAATAACGATTCTTAAAGTCTATAATAAAATCGTTCCGGGCCATAAAAATGTTTGAAGAAGTCGTGAAAAATTAAAATTGAATGATGTATGGGTGTAATTAGTGGGAGGGGTTAATTTATGTTGGTCTTTGAAGAGCCGAAGGCGACGGGAGTGGGCCAAGTGTCCTGGGACAAAAGATAGATGTATAAACTATGGCTGTGGTGCTCAAAGTTTCGTGGTTTGGCCCCTTTGGCCCCTTCTAGTGTTGTGTATTGTTCGGAGTTGGGCATGAGTGGGGTCTATGTTTTGTGTCTTGATAAGGATTTGTTTATTTGTTTGATATTTGATGACTGAAAGATTCGGGACGATGAACATTAAATTAGACGAATGAATGATGGAATTGTTGCACAAATGTAATGGTTATTTTTGGGTGCCTTTCAGCTAAACACAGCTAAAATATTAGGTTTTTCAGTCATGATTAAATTTACTTAGACTTCTGATTGGAAAGCCGTGACCTCTAAATATTCGTAAATGACATAACAAATGTCAAGAATCTGAATACGTATTTCTATGAAGCAACATTATATATTTAGATATAGTGTGACTGATAATTATAATTAGTGATCGATACTTAAACACGCAGCAGCGTGGCAGTGGGCCGGCCATATTAGTCGCAGAACCAATGACCGTTGGAGTAGACGTGTTCTTGAGTGGAGACCGCAAATCGGCAAGCGTAAGGTGGGACGCCCGCAGCCTCGGTGGAGCGATGATCTTCGCAGAGTGGCTGCATGGTAACAACTGGATGAGAGTTGCGTGGCGTAAGATTAAAGAGGCCTATATCCAGCAGTGGATTGCAATAGGCTGATGATGATGATGATACTTAAACACGATAACTTTTACCATGGAACCAAGCCTGAAATCGTGCTAAAAAAAATCTGCTGTTTAGTACATTCTGACCAGTTAGGCCAACATAATGTGTATTTTCGCGATTTCGAGAAAAGTTAATATGTGTTTGGTACAATGGTTTTTTAGTTATTTTAGTTTTAAACCATAATTAAAACACATCACACCTCTCCCAAAAACACAAATTTGAGTACCATAGCCCAACTAGACAAGGATAAATTGACGTCAAAACACTATGATGGAAAGGGACAGAAGACAGCGGTGTCTCAGTGTTTATCAGTACTGACACGGCGTAGATTAGACCTAAAGGAAGACAGGAGCGGCTTAAATTAGATCACGTCCTATGTTATATGTAAACGGGGTAGGTAACGATAAAATATTACTTTATTTTCTGTTATATTTCGGTATTCGGGAACGATAAGGTTATGAGGTTGTGAAATGTTTACGTGTGGAATAAAGTGTTTATTTTTTCATGTTTTTTTCGGGATCTTGATGGGTGCTTTGTTTTTGTTAAGGCTGTCTTAGAGATATGTTTTTAACCGGTTTCGTTATATTAAACGAGGGACCTAATATAACTTTTTTCGTTGTATCAATCTAATTCGTTTACGTGTCTAATTTTTTTTTAAACTTTGCCCCTCTCTTGGAATTTCTCCTGCATCATTGGTGTATTTAATAACATTTAAACTATCATACATAATCAGCAAGACCCGGAACAACTACCTGTAGGATTTACAGACATTAATTGTTCCGTGCGGATAAAAATATAGAATAGAATCGTGCCGCCATCGTGTTATTTCATCAATGTCGAAAATTAGTTTGCTCGTCTTTCTGCCCGGTTAGTTTTTTTTTTGTTTTTTTTTTAAAAACGTTGCCCTCCCACACTAGGAATTTCTCCTGTATCGTGGGTGCGTTTACAAACATTGAAACTCACATACACAAACACGCCCAGACCCGAAACAACTATCTGTAGGCCATACAAATACTTGTTTCGTGTGGGGATCGAACCCGCGACACGTAGCGCAGAGCAGCAGTCCAATCGCTTCGCCACTGCGCCAACCGTGTCGGTTAGTGGCCTGAAAGTCTGACAATATATTACCCAATACTGATTGGGTTTTGGAGGTCAGATAGGCAGTTGCTCCTTGTAAAATTCTGCATCCAGTTAAATTCGTAGCCGAACCCAATATAGTTTTAAGAACAGGACATCAACATCATCAACATTGATTTCAGACATTTTGCAATCCATTCGATTCCGTATTCAATCGACCACATACAGCTGAGTCAGTATCCATGTTTATGTCATTCCCATACCGTACTACATGTAAAGGCTTCCAGTCTTAGATGCCTGGAATATCAATATTTTAGACGAAGCCCACACAATTCAATTTAGTGCTAGTACCACTATCTTACGGTTAGACGGGTCGTTAGACTTTCAGGCTTCTGAGAGCCTTGTAACGACTGTTATAGATATTCGTGTCCAGGAACATTGATTTAACGTGCTCTTTGAGATACGGGAGCCGATGTACGACGAATATTCATTCTTGTCTGCTTGTCAGAAAGGGAATTTGCCGAATAATTGGATGGTACTTTTACCAAAATTGTATTTACTACTTTTTCTATGCTATGTTAATATTTAACTCCAGGATAGATTAAGTATGGTATATAATCACTTAAAGAATGTGACACCTACTTAATATTGCATGGGATCAATATAATTCTTTCGGTGAAAATAAGGTAAAATAACCATATTACCGTTAGAACGGCAATTGAGACTGAGAAGTGCGTATATTTTAAAACTTATATCAATAATAATATTAAACAGCCAAAGAAGTTATGGAGTCACTTAAAGTCAACTATTGCCTCCACAAAACAATCAGAGCATGGTCTGCCACACTTCTGTAACAACCCTGATAATTATTAATAAGCACTTTTTGAATGTACCCGGCAGTGGGGAGGTTGATACTGCAGATTTAGCATATTTTGAACGTCATCGGCATAATGACAGTATTTTCCAACTGGAGTCTGTTAAGCAGGAAGCCGTGCTGCAGATATTGCGTGGTCTTAAATCCAACGCACAGGGCTCTCACAGGATCTCTCTGGAGATGCTGATGCTGACACTTCCTCGTACGCTCGCAGTCATTACAGCTATCATCAACAGATCAATAGAGACCTCCTCCTTCCCTGACCTGTGGAAAATGGCAATTGTTAGACCAATTCCTAAAGTGCCTAACCCTACTAGCGTGAGGGATCTCCGCCCAATTAGCCTGCTCCCTTGTCTATCTAAGATTTTGGAAAAAGTAGTCTGCAACCAGCTTAGGTCTTATCTTGAGCACCATGGTATTTTACCACCAGCACAATCTGGATTTCGTAGGGGCCACAGCACAACAACTGCTCTATTGGATGTAGTTGGGAACATTCTTGAGGCCAGAGATCGAGGCATGGGAACACTTCTTGTCCTACTGGATTTTTCTCGTGCTTTTGATTCTATTAATACTTCGCTGCTTCTCGCCAAGTTGTCTTATTATGGCTGTAACACTGAAACAGTTAAATGGTTTGAGAGTTACCTCACTGATCGTTCACAGCTCGTCCAGGTGTCAAGTGACAATGGAGATATCATGTCTTCTAGTCAGGAACACGTAGGTAGGGGCGTGCCGCAGGGATCAATCTTGGGCCCACTCCTCTTCATTTTGTACAGTGCCGATATCACCAAATGTCTTATTAACACCAAGTTCCATCTGTACGCTGACGATCTGCAGATGTACCTCTCATTTTGCTCCCAGGATACTGCTGAAATGGTCAAAGGTATTAACGACGATCTGGAGAGAATCTCTGAATGGTCCCGAAGAAACTCCCTAGTTCTGAATCCTACTAAGTCAAAGTATATTGTGATGGGGTCCAGAGACTTCCTAAACAAAATGCTTCCTTGCAGTCTGGACATTAGGATTGATGGTTGTGGTATAGAGAGGGTTCTGGAAGCACGTAATCTTGGGGTAGTTTTTGATGGGCAGCTCAAATTTGAAACTCATATTTTGGAAGCTGTGCGCAACTGCTTCTACCGACTCAAGCTCTTGTATCGTATCCGTCCCTACATAAGTGTGGATATGCGAGTCATGCTCTGTGAATCTCTGGTGTTATCCAGACTGAACTACGCTGACGCTGTGTATGGGGCATGCATTCTCGGTAGAAGTCAGAAGCTAATTCAGCGGGTTCAGAATGCTTGTGCAAGATTCTGCTATAATGTGCCACCCAGAACCCATATCACCCCTTTTTCTGAATAAGGGTAATTTGATGAGAATGTCAGCGCGGAGAACGCTTCACCTGGCTACTCTACTGTTTGGCACTATTCTCACAAAACAACCAGACTATCTTTATAAGAAACTGACTTGGTCACGGGATGTGAACCAAAAAAAACTAGAGCATCTTCATACCTGATGTTGGCGTCCTCCCATCGAACTGCTGCTTTTCGTGGTAGTTTCAAATTCGCCGCCAGCCGCTGCTGGAATGACCTCCCGCCACCTTTTCGTGCTATTAAAACAGTTGGTACGTTTAGAGTGGCATTTAAACGATACTTAATTCAACAACAGAAAAATGCCTCTGTTTAAACTTACCCTTGTTCTGCACGCATTTTGCAATGGTGACCGGAGCGTCTAATGATGCTGACGACTGACGGTGAATACGCGATTCCAGGATGGCAAGCAAAGCGGTTGTTTGTTTTGCCGTGGAGCAATGATTGCTAAAACTGTTATTAATGTCACTTTTAGTCCCTATATGTCTCACGAACTTTTTAAATGCTATTTTGTCACCACTTCTTAATTAATCTTGTTTATTATCTCAGTATCTACGTATATAGGTATTACACGAACACTTCACACCATTACTACATAATTACTTTCCTATGGATTGTTTTGCATAGCTTTCATTTTTCTACGCTGCGCGCTGACATCTTACTTTGACATCAGCTTAATTTGATCACAGATTAATAAATTTACTTTTGATCAATTGATCCATAGACACCGTGCGCCTGCGGCATCATTTTCGTTTTCGTTCGTTTGTCAGTATTGCCATTTTTCTCTCTTGGCATAGACAATCACTATTACAATTAATAAATATTTTAATGACTCCCTTATTGTTTTTATTAGTTTATTTTTGTTTTATTTTTTTTTACTTTATTTTAATTTTAGTTACATACACACATCAAAAGTGTCTAGGGATCAACATATATTTTTGCAATAACTTTTCTACTGATTGATATTAATTAAAATTTTCTTTATGGATTCATCAAATAAAGTGTTTTCGTTTGACACAGTAACGATAAACTAGTCACCTTTGCATTAATAAAGAAATTTGCCATTTTCCTAATAAAGGGATTTTTGACATTTGAACCACTAACATTAAAGTTCGAAAAAAAGACTGAAATAACACATTTTTCTGATTAAAACCAACGTTATTATGGAGCGGCGACGTCATTTAGGCAGGGAAGAAATGCTCAGAGCCGTGGGAATGATAGAAGCTGGTTCCCGGCAACGTACTGTGGCTTTAGCTCTGAATAGAAGTCAGAGTGTTATCAGTCGACTTTGGACACGTTACCGAAGCACTGGTACCGTGGCTGAGCGCCATGGATGACGGTATCGCTGCACCACACGGAGACAAGACCGATACATTCAAATCTTAACTCGAAGAGCTCCAACTATAACCGCCATGATGTTAGCCGTGAGGCTTCATCACTCTTCAGGGAACTTAATTAGCGACCAAACAGTCAGAAACCGCTTGCATGAAGTGAACCTTCATTCCCGAAGACCGCTACGGGTACCACCTATAACAATGCACAATCGTAGGATTCGATATCAATGGGCTCTTGAACACAGAAATTGGGCAGAAGAACAATGGCGTTTCGTGTGCTTTTCTGATGAGTCTCGTTTTGGTATGAGACCGGATACAAGACATATACGACACTGGAGAACCCCTGGACGCCAACAGCGATTAAAATCCTGCCAGGAAGTCCATCCTTATAGTGGTGGAACCATCATGGTATGGGCGGGTATTTGGATCGGCGGAAGAACTGAGTTGATTTGGATCAGAGGCAACCTCAACGCTCAAATTTATGCTGAGACGATTGTATCAGACGTCATCGTTCCTCTACAAGTGCAAATCGGTCCCTTATTTCAGTTAATGCATGATAATGCACGACCACACACCGCAAGAGTTGTAAGACCGACTCTCGCCGCAGCTAACATCAATGTCCTGCCCTGGCCTGCTCAGTCGCCAGACTTGAACCCGATTAAGCATGCATGGAATATGCTACAGAGAAGAGCTCTGCCGAATATGGAGGGTATCCAGTCGCAAGAAGACCTTTTTTTGTTGTTGCAACGAACATGGGCGGCCATTCCACAGCGTGATTTGGATGAACTCATTTTGAGTATGCCAAACCGATGTTCTTGTGTTGTTAGCGTTCGCGGTAGAAACACGGATTATTAATTGTATAAGTTACCCAATAAAATTTTAAACAAAACTGTTATTTCAGTCTTTTTTTCGAACTTTAATGTTAGTGGTTCAAATGTCAAAAATCCCTTTATTAGGAAAATGGCAAATTTCTTTATTAATGCAAAGGTGACTTGGTTTATCGTTACTGTGACAAACGAAAACACTTTATTTGATGAATCCTTAAAGAAAATTTTAATTAATATCAATCAGGAGAAAAGTTATTGCAAAAATATTATGTTGATCCCTAGACACTTTTGATGTGTGTATTTTGTTTCTGTTTTTTTTTTGTAAACGTGGCGTCACCAATGGGCCCTATCAGAATACCAGCGCTGTGACATTTGTCTCAAATGTTACAGCACCATGCTGAGGTAGTGGCCTTTTGGTTTCGCACGGGACTAATTTAAATATATTATAATTATGTCCTAATTTTAAGTGTATCTCATGTTTACTTTGTTAACTTTTAATTTTTTGTCAATACGACCAAGTCCTGTTGTGAAATCAATAAATACTTTTTCTTTCTTTCTTTCTATATTGTAAAGCTCATTGTACTACTCCTTATAACATCAACTATGTGCCACTGAAAGTCCTGTCAAATCGGTGAAACCATTTCGGAGATGAGCCGAAACATAAATACTGTTACGAGCTGGGTATGGGATAAATAAAATCACTACCAATTAAACACACGAATTAACTTTATTAATCGCAAAACACGTATTCACAATCACTTCAACAGTACTGAACACTTTGTCGCACTAGATAACTCTTCGAACCTTCCGTTGTCTCGCTTAAAAGTGAACTGACTAACTTCGTCCTTAATCGGTCCTTTTATACCCAAGCAAACAAAAGATATTCGAGATAATTCTCTATTATTCAAGAAAGCATCAACAAAAAACATTAACAAAAAAATAAATTTAAAGATAAAAGAACCGACAAGGAAGAAGTTACTTTACGCCCTCGGCATACGGTCGAAATTACAATGTCAATTGCCGCTGACGTCGTGCGTAGGCTGACCTTGAAATACAATGTAACTATACCTACAGCGGAAATAGGTACCTAAAAGAATGAACTCGTATTTTCTAGGTACTACACAGTTATTAGCGCGGTTTCTCGAAGATTCTAGATGACCGTCGTAACACTGCCCCCTCCTTAGACATGCTCGTCCCGAGCATCATTAGTCCCGTAATATCGCGCCAGTCGGTCCACATGCACAACCTTAGGCGCACCTCGCGGACCCTTCTGTATTCTGTAGGTGACATCGTTGATCCTGGTCACAACTCTGTATGGTCCATCCCATTTTGCTTGCAATTTCGGAGACTTTCCCTTGCTCCGCACTGGGTTATGCAACCACACCAGCGAATTTTCGTCGAAACCACGACTGTTTGCCTTCCGGTCATAACGAGTCTTCATCTTCTCAGACATCTGTTGCCCGGATTGCCTGATATGCTCATATACATCATTTAACTTGTTACGCAGGTCATTCGCGTAATCCGTTACACTGCGTGGGACATCAGGGGGAGTTCCAGTAATTAAGTCTGCAGGCAACCGTAATTCCCTTCCAAAGTTCGCGAAAGCTGGAGTTACAGTCGTACTTTCGTGAACTGCACTCCGGTAGGACAGAAGAAACGGCTGTATGTGCTTGTCCCAATCCCTTTGCCTGCTTTCCACGACTTTAGCCAGATATCTCTCCAACGTCTGGTTGAATCGTTCCACCATTCCATCAGATTGTGGGTGGTAAGAGGTGGTCCTGGTTTTGTGTGTACCCATCAATCGACAAGTCTCCTGAAAAACTTGCGATTCAAAATTCCTTCCTTGATCGCTGTGAATTTCTAAGGGTACTCCAAAACGACAGAAGACTTCCTGAACCAATTTATCCGCGACTGTTGTTGCTTCTTGGTTAGGAATGGCGAAGACTTCTGGCCACTTTGTGAAGTAGTCCATGACAACCATGAAGTACTTGTTTCCGCTATCGCTTTCTGGAAATGGTCCCGCAACGTCCAGTGCTATCCGCTCCCAAGGGGCTCCCACGTTGTACACTTTTAATGCACCTCTGCTTCGCGTGTGAGGTCCTTTCACAGCCGCACAGCTGGTACATTTGCGACACCAGTCCTCCACATCGTCTCGACAGTGGATCCAGTAAAAGCGCTCTCTGATTTTCAGTAGAGTCCTTTTTACCCCCATATGTCCTCCTGAGCATCCATCATGGTAGAGCCGTAAAACATCCGGTACCTTAGCTTTAGGGACAACCATTTGTAGATGACAGTTGTCCCCTCGAGCGTTTTCCCATTTACGGCACAAGACTCCATCCTGGATCTCCAAACTGTTCCATTGTGCCCAATAACTCTTCGTGATGGAACTCATCGCAGCCACATCACTCCACTTGGGCTTCGGAGCACCAGCTTTGATCCAGTCGAAGATTGGCTTGATGTCCGAGTCACTTTGTTGAGCCTGTTGTAGAGTCTCCTTCCATTCATCGCTGAGATCCGTTCTAAGCATCCTCACGGGCACTACTTCCTTAGTCTCTTGCCTGGCACAGTGCTTGCAGTCTTCAGGACAAGGTCTTCTTGACAAGGCGTCTGCGTTACCGTGAGTTCTCCCACTGCGATGTTCGGTTACAAAGTCAAACTCTTGCAGTAGTTCAATCCATCTCGCCACTTGACCCTCTGGATTCTTGAACTGTAATAGCCACTTCAATGCAGCATGATCGGTTCGTAGCTGGAATTTCCGTCCCAACAAATATTTACTGAAGTGCTGCAATGTCTTCACTACGGCGAGCAGCTCTCGTCTCGTTACACAGTAATTCCTTTCTGGTTTGGATAAAGACTTGCTGAAGTAAGCTATAACAATCTCCTGATCTCCTTTCCGTTGAGATAACACGCCCCCAATTCCAGTATTACTTGCGTCTGTGTCGACTATAAAGTCACTTTCAGTGTCAGGATATCCCAAAATAGGAGTATTGCACAGACGTCCCTTTAATTCTTGAAATGCGGCGTCGCAGTTCTCATTCCAACAGAATTGTTGCTTTTCCTCAGTGAGTCTGTGTAGAGGTTTCGCAATGTCGGCGAAATTCTTCACAAACCGGCGATAGTAGGAGCACAAACCCAAAAATGCTCTGACCTGCGTCTTGTCTTTCGGAACTGGCCAATCCTTGACGGCGACTACTTTCTCTGGGTCTGTTTGAACACCTTCCCCCGAAACTATGTGTCCTAAAAAGTTCACTTGTTTCCTGAAAAACGAGCACTTTTTCGGACTCAATTTCAGGTTTGCTGTTTGGATCTTCGACAGCACTCGGTTGAGGTTTCTAAGGTGATCTTCAAACGTACGGCCCACAATGATTATGTCGTCTAGATAGACAAGACATGCATCCCCAATCAACCCGGCAAGTACTTGCTCCATCAGCCTTTCAAACGTTGCAGGAGCATTACATAAACCGAAAGGCATAACTTTAAACTGCCACAATCCTTTTCCTGTTGAGAATGCAGTCTTCTCCTTATCCCTGGGGTCTATTTCTACCTGCCAGTAACCACTTTTCAGGTCTAGTGTGGTAAACCACTTCATTCCCGCCAGCGTATCCAGTGTGTCATCGATCCTAGGCAGTGGATAGCTGTCCTTTTTCGTGACGTCGTTTAGTCGTCGATAGTCCACACAGAAGCGCATACTGCCGTCCTTTTTCTTTACCAGGACCACAGGAGAACACCATGGACTGGATGAAGGCTCTATGACACCATCCTTCACCATACCCTCAATCATGGTTTCCACTTCTTTTTCCCGTGCAACTGGCAGTCTCCTTGGTCGCTGACGGATAGGTAACTCGTTGCCTGTATTAATTCTGTGCTGAACCAGTCCAGTTCTTCCTATGTCAGCATCACCCGTAGAGAAAATACCGGCGTATTGAAGTAACATCTTCTTAGCCTTGTCCATTTCTCCTTCACTTAAATGACAGTTTTCAAGAAGCGTTGACACGTCGAATTTGGCACTACTAATTTTGCTTCCGGTAGGTAGATCTTGCAATTGACGCATCCAAGCTACTTCCTCACAAGTGCCGATCAAGGTGCCCTTCTTGATTACTTGCTCCTTGTTACTTGGATTCAGGATTCGTACAGCTGAGATGTTGTTGGCCTTTACCAGAGTTCGTGCCATCTTCCATGAAAACTCATTGTCCACCCTTTCTATCAGAACACTTCGATCTTTGTGTCCAGAGTTCTGTGGTAACTTAACTGGCACGATCGTTTCTGATCTGCTAGGAAGAACAATTTCCTTCAGGCAGTACACTTTCCCTGATGGTGCACCTTCCATGAAGACTTCCTCTGAACCACATTTCAACACTCCTTGGTCAATGTCGATCTCACAACGATATTTCCGCATGAAGTCCAAGCCCAAGATGCAATCGTCGACTATGTCGGCCACGATGACATTGTGTCGGTAAATTCTATCACCCAATTTTAACTCCACCTCCTTCTTGCCTCGGACGGTTATGTGCTGACCGGTAGCTGTTAATAATTGAAGGTGGTCGCGGTTATTGAAGTAGCCCCCAAGAAACCGATTCGCCAGGTGAGAATTGACGACCGTGTGAGAAGCTCCAGTATCCAACGTCAGTTTGCATGGAGTTCCGTTGACTTCGCCGTTGATAGTCAGGCTGTTCCCGTCATGTACTTGTGAGATCGAGATCCTCGGGGCTCTTTCAAAACCAGCCAGCACCCGCCCCCCAGTCCTGGCATTTACTCGTTTCCCTGCTGTGGTTGGGCAGCCACTTCAGCCACCTTTCCTTGCTGAGGTTGGTCTTCTCTTGGTGAGCTGCGCTTAGGACAGCTTGATCGAAGATGACCCCTTTCTCCACAAGTGTAGCACCTAGGGCTGTATCCTTGCGGGCGGTCGCGTGCAGGTGACGCTACAACCTCCCTGACCCGGTGCGTACGGTGGTCCTGCCTCACTGCCTCTACTTCTAAGGCATGGGCCAAGGCATCTTTCAGCGTCTCATGATGCCCAAGTCTCACAGCGGCTCTAACCTCCAAGTCGCGTATTCCATCGATGAACGCCTGTACCAGATTTCCATCAATAAGTGCAGGGGCGGACTGGTATGCTTTCCGAACCAGCTTTTCAACTTCCAGGGCCCACTGCTGTAAGTTCTCGGCACTACGTTGAACGCGATCCCTTAACTTGGCACGAAAAACATGCTCCAGGTGCGCGTCACCGTATCTGGACTCTAATGCCTCCAGCAGCTGTTCGTAGGTCACATCCTTGCCGAGGGCCTCAAGAATGTTAAGGGCCTGGTCTCGAAGACCCAAGGTGAGCGCGGTCATGGCTTGCGCTTTGGTCCACCCATTTACTTTCATAACGGCCTCGAATTGGATTTTATAGGCCGACCATGAAGATGTTCCGTCGAATGGAGGCACTTTAAACCCACGCACCGAAGGGGCAGCAATCACTGAAGTTACTGACCCGTCTCCAACCTTAATTTCACTTAAGGCCTTCTTCACATCGGCGATCTGAATTTCGGCCTTTGCGATACGGTTGTCGTGCTGCTGTACCTGCTCCTTCACCACGCTCAGCTCTTTCCCAACTGATGCGTGAAGATCCTTCATCAGGAGCATCTGTTCTTCTTGGCGTCGGACCTGCTCCTCTTGATCGCGTTGCAACTTTTCCTCCAACCGGCGGGTCTGCTCCTCTTGACGCCGAGCCTGTTCCTCTTGACGGCGAGCCTGTTCCTCCTTGTCCCGTTGCAACTGCTCCTCCAACCGACGGGCCTGCTCCTCTTGACGACGAGCCTGCTCCTCTTTGTCCCGTTGCAACTGCTCCTCCAACCGACGGGCCTGCTCCTCTTGACGACGAGCCTGGTCTTGCAGCAGTGCCATTAAGGCAGACAAGTCAGGCGCCGCTGATGTAGTAGGCGCCGCTGGAGTAGCTCCAGATGGGCCAGCGACTGGCTCTGACGTAGGCTGGGCACCGCCCGGTGTTTGTGTCGGGGAGTCCCCAAATCGCCTTTGGTCCATACCTTGCTGCCGCTGACTCCTCGTACGGATACTATCCGTGTCGTCCTTCGGTAGAATCGGCATTATTTATCCCCGCTTCTGACACCAGATTGTTACGAGCTGGGTATGGGATAAATAAAATCACTACCAATTAAACACACGAATTAACTTTATTAATCGCAAAACACGTATTCACAATCACTTCAACAGTACTGAACACTTTGTCGCACTAGATAACTCTTCGAACCTTCCGTTGTCTCGCTTAAAAGTGAACTGACTAACTTCGTCCTTAATCGGTCCTTTTATACCCAAGCAAACAAAAGATATTCGAGATAATTCTCTATTATTCAAGAAAGCATCAACAAAAAACATTAACAAAAAAATAAATTTAAAGATAAAAGAACCGACAAGGAAGAAGTTACTTTACGCCCTCGGCATACGGTCGAAATTACAATGTCAATTGCCGCTGACGTCGTGCGTAGGCTGACCTTGAAATACAATGTAACTATACCTACAGCGGAAATAGGTACCTAAAAGAATGAACTCGTATTTTCTAGGTACTACACAGTTATTAGCACGGTTTCTCGAAGATTCTAGATGATCGTCGTAACAATACCTATACACAAACATTTAAGACAATGTTTTATTTTTGCTTAACTAGGTATCACATTTATTTTCATATTATTATGCATTCAATGAAAAGCTGTTATTTTAAAATTACAAACAGTAAAATTGAAGGATCAATTTTATTTATTTGTGTACCTACACAAATCACTGACGTTGCTCAAAAAGCCGCTAAGCTGAAGTGGGACTGGGCTGGCCATGTCTGCCGTATGCCCAACGAGCTGTGGGCCAAAACAACCACGTTCTGGAACCCTGACACAGCCAAAAGGCGACGTGGTAGACCTCGAAGGAGATGGCGGGACGAGCTTGACAGAACAAACGACCAGTGGTCCACATTGGCCCTGGATCGCAAAATTTGGAAATCATGGGGGGAGGCCTTTGCCCTGCAGTGGGATGACACAGGCTAACAGTAACAGTAACCTACATAGGCATTGTATCAAGCGTTACAGTATTGATAACAGCCACAGAGCATTGAGACGCCTACATTTATACGCTGGTATTCGGTTTTAGGCCAGCATTTCTCCATAAAACTGACATCTATATAAATAAAGAGAGAAGTCCTGACTGACTGACTGACTGACTGATTGACTGACTCATCAACGCCCAGCCCAAACCCTTGGACCTAGAAAGCTGAAATTTTGCACAGAGGTTCCCTTTATAATGTAGACAAGGAATAAGAAAGGATTTTTCGAAATCCAACCCCTAAGATAGTTAAATAGGGGATGAAAGTTTGTATGGAAAATCGTCATTTTCACGCGGGCGAAGCCGCTGGCAAAAGCTAGTAATTAATAAAGCCGACAGCAAAATATCGGCCTTCGCAAGTCACGTACGCGGGTTCGGTTCCGTATCGGGGACAAATTGATGAGACATTGCTAGGATTACAATTGAGTAAATAAACTTGTCGCCTCCCTTTGCGCTTTAAAGTTTCGCGCTTCACCCTCGTTTTGCTGTAGGGACGTGAGTAGAGATCTAAGTGACTCCACGTCAAGTAGCGCTAGACTTCCAACAGTCGTGGCAGATTGAACTGGTTTGCCAAGATATTGTAACAGCTAATAAAGAAAATGTGGTAGGCAGGGGTCGGGAATTGCCCGTCGGGGCCGCGGATTTTTGTACTAGATGACGTGGCCTCGGCGCAAGGGCAAAGAAGGATTCTGGGTTCGGTTTTTAGTCAGTAGAAGTCTGACACTCCCCTTCGCTCTGCCCAAGAGCGGGAGGGGGGGGGGGTCATTTTATGATTTTCCACCCACCAAAAAAAAAAAAAGGGGGTCGGGAATTGTATGGCTCTTTTTTTTTAGGGGGTGGGAAATCATCAAATGACTCCTCCCGCTTTGGACGGAGCAGAAGGGAGTGTCAGACTTCTACTTACTGAAAACCACTCATGTTCCTTCTTAGCCTCTTTGTGTCCGGGGCAGTGGTATGGCTCTTGGGTGTCGTGATTGGCTTGGTAACTGCCTTTTTGGAATTTCTAAAGTTAGCAGTAAGCAGGCTATAATCAGAATTTGTGGTTAGGGAAAGGGAAATAGCCGCTATTACGATCCTAATTGAATACAACTAGAATCTGTTATAAAAGTGCCTGTTGATTAGTTTTTTGTATGACTCTGGTATGTTAAAAATAACGAATTTAATAACGCTACCAAGCGCCAAACAGTAGCTCAATTCTGGGCCGATACAATTTAAATTGCCATCGACACGTTATGAAGAAGAAGAATAACCAATCTATTAATTTCTAGGATGCAAGGAAGTGTTAAAATTTTCTGCCTTTTTGCTGTTTTCTGCCGTTCGTCTCAGTATATCTACCATTATTCTCAGGATACAGATGGCCAAGTCTCTATTGCATCATCTGCTGTTGACAAGAGCATTATTTTCTACCAGCAAGATACAAATACTGCAGGCTGGTGAAGATAATATTTCAGGAAGCTGCATTATTCCTTCATTTTCATCTTAATTATAACAGCTATCAGTCTTATAAAATAACTATATTCTGCCCGCGGCCTCGCTCGCTTAGAGATTTACAGGAGAAAGTACTACCAGAATAAAAATATTCTTAATCCTAACATAACATCATGCCTGGGCCCCGAGTCTGCTATTCAATAGTGTCAGAATGGTCGATCATTGATCTCATAATGGTTGATTTATGACAAGCCAAAAAGTACCTTATGCCTGTCGACTTAAGGTACTTTTTGGCTTGTCGTCAATCAACTATTATGAGATCAATGATCGACCATTCTGACACTATTGAATAGCAGACGCCCTGTATTATTATATTTAAAGATTTAGGCAGAGTTGTACCTATTAGTACACCCGCATTTCGTCAAAAAGGCGCGAGCCTATATTGCCATCAACCGGGCACCAATCCGGACTGCGTGGCTGTTACTGAGAAATTATTGATGAAAAAATTGGCATGTACAACGTAACAATTTGCGGTTTCAGGCCAACCAATGACACTTTACCCGACCTGCTAATCGGAGCTTGGACCTTATGCACAGTAGTCACACTTTCAACCACTACTAGACCAACGAAGGCAGCTTTCCGGGGTAGGAAATCATTAAATAACTCCTCCCGCTCTTGGGCAGAGTGAAGAGAGTGTCAGACTTCTACTGACTAAAAACCACCCATGTTCCTTCTTATCCCTTTATGACGAGGCAGCGGTATCCTGTGAACATCCCGCAGCCGCGACTATCTGTGTGTCTTCACCAAAACAAATTCATCCATTTATGCGTGGAGGCTTCACAAAAATGCTGACTCTTAGTTTATTTTATACCTAATATTAGTTAAGATCCTCAAGATGGCTACTAACAAAAATAATCCGTCATAAATTAAAGACGCCATTTTAGCCTTGTATCTCTATCCCAAGTTACTTTATCTAAGCCTCGAGCATTTTGTGCTACTATTAAATTATGATATTTTACGATGCGCCGCGTTTTATAGCACTTGTGTTTTTAGTAGGTAGTTATCTAATTTTCCTTCGCTGCTATGGCCGAAGTTAGAGCGTCATACTTTTTGTGAGTTTCAGACGAGAATAACTGAAAGGCAATTGATGAAAGATCTAGCTGACTAAGGCCCGGTATCCACCAAAGCGAAGAGGAGCGGAGACGAGAGGAGATACATCAATCTGGTCTTTCGTTGTTCTGTGATGGGTCGAATTTGGCACATACCGACCGACATCGATACCTCGACACCTAGATCTCCTCGATACCTAGTCGACATTCCACACATTCGAAAGAAGCGCTTTGCTAAGTCCTTTATTATGCGCACAGCCAAGGAGTGGAATTCCCTGCCTGCGTCGGTTTTTCCGAGTTCATATAACCCTAATCTATTTAAGTCGCGAGTAAACAGGCTTCTTCTGGGTAAGCTCGTTCCATCGTCGACATCATCTCTGCCCTTAGGGCAAGATTGAAGTCAAGAGCAAGCCCATTTATAATAATAAAAAAAAAACATATCCTCTCCGCTCTGCTCGACCTGAATCATCAAATGACTCTTCTCGCTCTAGGTGGAGCAGAAGGGAGTGTCAGAGTTTTACTGAATAGAACCCACCCGTGTTACTTCTAATGCCCTTCGCGTTCCAGGGCTGCGGTAACTCTTTCGAACACATTACACAACCCTAACAGGAGAGAAAACCGAAGAAAAAAAGTTAGTAACTTAATCACAAAACATCCAAAAATCATAATATTTTTCTTAGTCATAGTTAAAATTTAAAATTCGATAATAAGTAACAAAAGGATGTAAATAAGAAACGCGGTTCCTCAGGTCAACCAAATTGTTGTTAAGGATTTTCGGTAATCATGATCTAAAAAGAAAAGAAAGAAAACATATTTATTTAGCACAATATGCCACAAGTGCACACAACAAACAATAAAAAATAAAATGAACAAACAAACAAAAGATAAAAAGAGAGTGTGCATCTCACGGCTGCGCCAAATAGGACCAGTTCAGCAAACTGCCGAGCAGCTAGTGGGTCCGTGGCTTAGGCCCCCAGTGGTCGACGCACCTGTGGCCGACGCCCCCGATACGATTAATTTAATATCTTTATTTTTTTGTGCTTTTTCACTTAGTACAGTAAATGAGAAAAGTGTTTCACCCTATTAATAAAGTATTTTTCCTTGCTAAACAAAAGTTATCTATCAAATAGCAGAGAGAATAGATCGCTACTTAACCTTATCCTTACACACCTTTTTCCCCATTAGAAGCATATATTTATTATGTACAAATATTCTCATTTGTTTCACAGTTGAATATGTTTAATAATTATTGTTACAAAGATAAAAGAACATTTAATTATGTAAAAAGTTAGTTGCTCTGCAGTAATTTTTAAGACTGATTATTTAAAATTACTATCTTATTTTATTACATTTGGGACTGATTATTATAATTAAGCTAAATGATTCTCTTGAATATAGGTGATGAAAACTGTGATTTATATAAAAAAAAAATATTCTTATCGAGATATATAAATAAATAATGAAAAATAACTAAGACTTTAATTTTTCAAAACATACCTCTAATATAAAAGCATTTCTATGTTATAAATATAATTACGATTTAATGTTACGCAGATACTTACAATCAATTAAAAAAGTACATTTAATATTTTTGTAAAACAATTTTTGTGCCTGACAGTACATTTGATCAAAAATTACTTTGAATTAAATTAATCGAATCGGGAGCGTCGGTCACAGGTGCGTCGACCACTGGGGGCCTAAGCCACGGACCCCAGCTAGTGCCCGACGCTGGTTTTCAACTGGCCCTGAGATGGTGATGTAACGAACGTAAAACAGTTTTAACAGTTTATCTAGTTTGGATTTTTATATGTTGGTCATCAATGCCACTATCATTAACACTGAAAATGGGGTATTTTCCACTTTACTGTTTTTTTTATAGAGTGTTAAGGTACAAGTTGGTAGCGGGCGACACGAAGCCGCAGCAGACGATGTGTCGACACGACTGGTTTCTACGTATTTCTATGAAATTCCCTCCGTAGTTAGGGACATGAAGCTAGCGCCGCGTCGTCGAGCGGCAGACGCACGTGTCGTCCGGCCGCAGAGCAGTAGTGACCATAGATAACAGAACAACAGGAGATATGTCCTTTAGCCGAAAATATATCGGAACCTGTGTCTTCAGTTTACACCAATGGATGCCATCTGCAGTTGCCTTCTGCAGTCGGGTTCGAAATCATGACTGCAGCGACATGACGCGACGACGTGTCGTCTGCTGCTGCTGCTGCGTGCAGTCGGCTACCAACTTGTACCTTTAAATACCCTTCAATATAAGCCGAACGGCACTTGTTCTCAACGTCATTGTGATAACTTATTTGTTCTAGACCATACCTAGGATTCTACTTACTGAGAAATTGGGGTTAGAGTTCCAATAACAAGTATTTTTTGAAGTGAAAACTTCTTTAGCGGCGTTGAGCACTTTGGGAAATTGTTCTGTGATGGGTATAAAATCTTAAACTCGCGTCAGGACACGTGACCACGTGACCCTGATCGAAAAAGCGTAAGACGGATGGAGAGTAGACAGCTATCCCCTCTCTACGGCGCGGCGAAAATGTATGCCTGGGCCTACTGTTTCGTTTAGGCAGCGCAGGGCGCTTAATAATAATAATTATTATTATTAATAATAATATAATTAATAATAATAAGAATACTAATAATAAAATTAATAATAATAAGAATACTAATAATAAAATTAATAATAATAATAATATAATTAATAATAATAATAATATAATTAATAATAATAATTAATAATAATAATAATTAATAATAATATAATTAATAATACACATTGCTAACGAAGACCCGCAGATACAAAAAATTGAAGACTGGAAGAAGAAAGTTCTTCATGGCCGACATCCTCATGACCTAGAACAACCACATGTCAACGGGGTTGCATCAAACAAATGGCTCAAAATAGGTAGTTTATTCCCAGAAACTGAGGGATTTATCATTGCAATACAAGACCAGATAATTAACACTAATAAAAACTTTTTAACAAAAAATAAAACCGACTTCAAAAAAAAAACACAAAAAGTGAAAAATAAACTTGAGAAGAAAAACCAGTCTCTGAAGTCGGTGACTTTTGTTTGTTTGATTTCATTTTTTTGCCACCGACTTCAGAGACTGATTTTTCTTCTAAAGTTTATTTTTCACTTTTTGTGTTTTTTTTTTGAAGTCGGTTTTATTTTTTGTTAAAAAGTTTTTATTTTTCACTTTTTAGTGGTTCACATGTTCATGGGTCAATGTAGTTTTTTTTTTGAGATTTTTGATTTTTCAAAAACCGCTTGTCCGATTTAAAAAAAAAAATTATGGGACCATTTCGGAAGTATACCCTTTCCAACAAAGAAAGAATTTTTCAAATCGGTTAGCAAGTGACGGAGTTATGCCCGAACAAACATAAAAAAAAAAAAAAAAAATACAAACATCCGAATTGAGAACCTCCTTCTTTTTTTAGAAGTCGGTTAAAAACTATAGAAAGTTTATTATCAAAGATCCCTCAGTAACAAATGATAAATGTCGCAAGTGTCACACACAACCAGAAACCATTCAGCACATAACAGGAGCATGCACAACCCTCACGCAGACCGACTACACACACAGACACAATCAGGTGGCAAATGTTATCCATCAAAGATTGGCAGTTCAATACACACTCATACAAGACACAAACACGCCATACTATAATTACACACCAAAAGATACACTCGAAAATGAAACTCATAAACTTTTCTATGATCGCGCCATTCTCACAGACAGGACAATTCACTATAATAGGCCGGATATAATACTACAAGATAAAATAAATAAAGTCACTTACTTAATAGATATTGCTGTACCCAACACACACAACATACAAAAAACAATCACCGAAAAAATTAGTAAATACGCAGAACTCAAACAGGAAGTAAGAAGAATATGGGAACAGGAAAAAGTGTATGTGGTTCCTATAGTTCTCTCAACAACAGGTGTTATTCCGAATCATTTACTCCATAGCCTCAAATTATTAAACCTCAAAGAAACGCTCTATATCACCTTACAAAAAGCTGCAATTTTAAATACTTGTCGAATTGTCAGAAAGTTCATGGAAATTGAAGAAAACGACATAGGTCCTCATCATAACACACCCTCATCATAAAATCATAACACACCACACGCTGCATTTACTTTGGTTTCGACCCGTAGATGTAGTTGGAAGCTCCAGTAAAGCTGAGAAGCAAAAGCACACTCTAAATAATAATAATAATAATAATTAATAATAATTAATAATAATTAATAATAATAATAATAATGATGACAGCTGTCAAAATTGAAACGGCTATATCTCGGAAACTATCGACCTTAGACTAGTTGTGTGTAGGGACAAGTGATAGGTCTCAATGAGATCTACATTTCGGATGACAGCTGTCAAAATTGAAACAGCTATATCTCGGAAACTATCGACCTTAGACTAGTTATGTGTAGGGACAAGTGATAGATCTCAATGAGATCTACATTTCGGATGACAGCTGTCAAAATTGAAACGGCTATATCTCGGAAACTATCGACCTAAGACTAGTTGTGTGTAGGGACAAGTGATAGGTCTCAATGAGATCTACATTTCGGATGACAGCTGTCAAAATTGAAACGGCTATATCTCGGAAACTATCGACCTTAGACTAGTTGTGTGTAGGGACAAGTGATAGATCTCAATGAGATCTACATTTCGGATGACAGCTGTCAAAATTGAAACGGCTATATCTCGGAAACTATCGACCTAAGACTAGTTGTGTGTAGGGACAAGTGATAGGTCTCAATGAGATCTACATTTCGGATGACAGCTGTCAAAATTGAAACGGCTATATCTCGGAAACTATCGATCTTAGACTAGTCGTGTGGGAGTTGGACATTTTGACCCTGAACGTTAACGATGTCGACTGTACAGTCAATAAAATACAAAAATAATTTATTTTGAACTAGACTGTACAATGTTTTTATGATGCTTAATCGGAGGCATGGGAAAAAATATTCCCGCTCCTCCTACCAATCGGAGTTCCGATCGGAGGACAGGGAAAGACAAAATAAATGGGTTAGCATAGTTATGGCGGAATAATTGAATTTTTAAATAATGAATTTGGTTTAACTATGTCGAATGATCGCAATCTTAGCACAACGAAATACAAAACTACTATTGATGCGGTCTTTATTAGACATTTAAATAGGTTCGAATCAAAACTGTTCGTTTCTTACTTCAGCTACCATAAACCTATCGTATCAGTTTTAGAGATTGGCGATGATAGTTCTGGTAATGATGATGGTGAAAAAGTCGTTGAAATTATGGATGAAAGTTGATTTTTCGGAGAGATAAACTTTTTAATGTAAAATAATTGTAATAGTTTTAAAGTGTTAAATTTTTAATGTAATATAAATTGTCATGTTTGTGTACGATAGCGCAATAAATAAATATTGTATTCTACCACATAAATGATAGTACTTTTTTATACTGATAAAGCAATTGGTGCAAAATTATTCCCTAACCATTCCAAAATATCAAACATGCTCAACGTTAATAATCAAGTTTTCACTTCTGCCGGCACTCCCGGAGTGCAACCCGTCTTTTATTTATTTTTATATTTTTTTAGGTTAAATACCTCCATGACCCCCGTACTATTCAATGCTTCAGCACAGTGTTTGCAATGCGTACATTGAGTCCTACCGTAAAACGAGATTTACAATCCAAGAAAAAAACGATTTCACGGCAATATTTATTGCTAAGTAAACTAGTAACGTAGTATGATGATGAATTCTTGACTGTCGGCTTCATGAAGGATCCGTTTACACCTTGTAGACATTTGCTTATCCCTTCACGAGAAACAAGCTTGATGTTTGCGCCTTGCGTCGGACCCAGAACACCATTATCTAGCTAGACATACCTTCGAGGCAAGTTGCCACAAGAAGCTTGTATCTCAACCCATTACACTTGGCATTTTACTCGACCTGACAGATGACAGATTGGGAAGACATACCCGCAGGCTACCTCACTGTCGACTGTCAGATGTTCTGCTGGGTTGAAGTTATCGCGCGTTGTGATATGAAGGATGAATCTCTGTTTGTTTCTGTTTGTTTGGCTTAAATACCGAGTAAAATTAAATGTTGCTCTTATCAACGTGTGAGATCTTAAAATAACAGTGCGTGATTTATGTGTAAAGATTCGTAATTTAGGTGATGGATAATGCTCTTATTCTTAACAAAGTTGGTTCTTATAAAAAAAAGATCTAAAAAGATAGAATTACTGTTTTAGACTCACACGACAATCGATTGGTGAGAAGTACCTACGTGAGGCCAGAGCTCAAACGCGCGGTATCATCATTATCTTTATCAGCCTATATTGTTCCCACTACGGGGACACAGGCCTCCTATCTATGAGAGAGAATGGGCTAATCTACCACGCGGGCCCAGTGCGGGTTGTTATATGTCACATGTCTTCGAAATTTAAAAAAAAAAATCGGTTTCCTGGTGATGTTTTCTTTCACTGTTTTTGAGAGCAGTGGTGATGACATAAAATACATAAAGTAATGGCGCTTGCCTGTGTTCGAACCCACAACTTACTGCTCGTAAGTTGGGGCCGCCACCACCGCTCTTAAAATACGTAAACAGGACCATTTTAGAATCGAAAATACAATTATCCTACATTGTTTGCAACAAGCACAATTAATAAATCTATATAACTAGAATCTTTTGTACACATCACATTTTGTACAGTTATGTTAATAAGGGCGAGCCTTTTGCCATCGGCCTGGGACAAATTCAGATTCCGTGGCTGATACTTTGTCCGACCCAGGAATCGAACCCAGCCCTTCATGCTCACCAGTTGTGCTTGCACCCACTGTACCAACGAGGCAGTCTTACGTACTTTATAACGTACTAACATTCTTTTCTTAGTCATCATCATCATCATCAACAGCCTATTAATGTTCCCACTGCTGGGACACAGACCTCCTCTCTTTGAGTGGGAATGGGCTATAATCTACCACGCGGGCCCAGTGCGGTTTGGTAGATGTCACATGTTTTCGAATTTTTGGTTCTAAGACATGCCGGTTTCCTCACGATGTTTTCCTTCACCGTTTTGAGAGCAGCGGTGGTGAAATAAGCTACACAAAGTAATGTGCCTGCCTGGGTTCGAACCCACGATCTACTGTTCGTAAGTCGAGGCCGCTTCCATTGGGCCACCGCTGCTCTCTTCTTAGGCCCAGATTCAAAGACCACACTTTGACTTTACTTTGACTTTACTTTGATGGAAAGATCTACTTTCACGCAAAAATATATTTCTTAGGCCCAGATTCACAGACCACACTTTGACTTTACTTTGATAGAAAGATCTACTTTCACGCAAAAATATATTTCTTAGTCCTGTCAAGCTGTTCTTTACTTTCCAAAAATCATACTTTACTTAGTAAAGTCAAAGTGTGGTCTGTGAATCTGGGCCTTAGTGTTCTAGATAAAAAAATTGTGAACAAAGTACCTAAGCTTGCTATTATAATTATATTACATCCAAATTGGTCCTTCAAGCCGGATCTAGAGTAATATAGTAGGTACCTACATTAATTTTTGTACATCCACTATAGTCGACACCGGTGACTGACTGGTGTCCTGTCCAAATTCTACCAATACAGCACAATGTGCGACCCATCACACAAATTGAACGTAATTACAACTCTTCTAGGTTCCTACATTATGAACAAACCACTATTTCGTCTCCCACCATCAATTTCAACCTTAAATAATACGTGAACCAATACAACGTCTCCTTATTTATTTTGTATCATTTTTCGTCACAGACGCAATAGACAGAAATGTAAGAAATATCGTTTCTGCTCCATACAATATCTTATTCACATTCGTGTGTCACACAGGCTATTTCTCCATGACACGTTTCTTACAGATTTATGTGTTTTCCTACGTGTAGACGTGGCTGTTTTGAGTGTATTGTTTCAGCAAAATGTAGATGAATTAGGTTTTTTTATAAGTATGATGTACCTGAATTTTGAACCTAATCATATTCATTTCATTTGTAACATTGTGATAGCTCGGTTAATGTAGACATAATTTATAGTGTGTAGCACTCAGGAATAAAGTAGCTTTTTGCCAGTGAAATATTTTTTAGAATTGGGTCATTAGTTCTAGAGACTTTGTTTTACCTCTTTACAACATTAGTATAGATAGAAGTATAGATAAGTATTGGTTTAAAAATAAAAGGTGAAATTGATAAACTGATTAACTACATAACCAGCATATGCGTTTCCCAACGTTGACCACAAAACACTAATCATCTCTGTGAACTGTGTGCCCTACAATCAAACAAATTTGAAAACACATACGGAAATGTGTTTTCAAAGGGGTTTGGCTAAAGTTGGCGTCGTTTTGAAGTTGCGCGGCCAGTAATGAAACTTGGATATTTTGAAAGAACAGATTAAAGCGATCCAAAAATATTATGGATGCATTTCTCTAAATCTAATCGGAACGGAGATATTTGGTTTTGAATTGCTCATTAAAATCGAAGAAGTTATTACAGTCTATTGCACTGTTTAAGGTTCCAGTCGTATTTTTTTCAGAATTCAGACCACACGGTAGGCGCTGCAGTGGCTCAAGCAGTTGACTGCTGCGCTACGTGTCGCGGGTTCGATTCCCACACAGGGCAAATATTTGTATGACTTGCAGATAGTTGTTTCGGGTCTGGGTATTTGTGTGTTTGAGTTTAAATGTTTGTGAATGCACCCACGATACAGCAGACTGAAGTTCCTAGTGCTGGCCAACGATGAAAAAATAATCAGACTTGGCATTGTGATCGTTTGTGTATTGTGACAGACCCAGCATACCTCTTTAGACTCTTATATGTTTAAGATTTGGATGTATAACACCATGGATGTAATTAACAGTGCATTTTGCATTTGTAGCCAGCGAAGTCTGAATCGTGTCGGCGGGACTCGTATTACACATTCATCTAGACGGACATTTACGTGTACATTCTCGTAGAAACTGCTACACAAGGGCTGGATGCAATATTGCTCTTGTATTATTTATTCCTTTTCCCAACTATGTTGGGGTCGGCTTCCAGTCTAACCGGAGGCAGCTGAATATCAGTATTTTACATGGAGCGACTGCCTATCTGACCTCCACGTCCCAGTTAATACTGGGTAATACGATACCCTTTGGTAAGACTGGTTGTCAGACAGAGTCAGGTCACTGACAACCAGCAGTAACGACTGCAAAAGACCTATATATGGCAGCCGGGACCAACAGCTTAACGTGCTTTCCAAGGTACGGAGGAACCTCGGTATATAATCCACACCCACCCATCCACAGACCCACCTAGGCAAGCGTGGCCTAACCTAAAGATCGACCCAAGTAGCAGTTATTATTAAGCCAGCTCTAATATCAACCTTCTAAACACATAACTAAGATTTCTTTACGCAGAACAGTAATTGAAGAAGACATTTTTATAATATTCAAACTCAAATATCTCAGTTTAGAAATGACTTAGGACAAAAATAATTTAACATGTATGTGTATTTGACACAGCACAACAAAATAACATGAAAATTAAAAGTGGCCGCTCAAAAAAAAAATGACGCCACTAGCCCATACAAAGTTAGCCAAACCCCTTTGTTTGATTGTAGGGCATGTCGGTGTGACCTCATTGTTTATCTGGACAAAACACTAAAAAGAAGTTAAAGTTTCCAAAAAATTAGTTGTAATTTGAATCTACTTTCTGTGTCTCGAACCACGAGACTGAAGTCTATCATAACTAATATTGTGTGTGAATTTGATAAATTGATTTTTATTTATCCTAAATTAACATCGCCGACTCCACTTCCTAAGAAGACAGGATTAATTAACTTATACTGTGACTTACGAAATATCTTCCGTGATTATCATTATTATGAGGCAATAAATTAATTAGAGACCCATCGCACTACTACAAACACAGCCCTAGAACTCCAAAAAACATATTAAAATGAACATTCAAGCCAGCTTGGATTCCCCGTCCATGCCTCTGCAAGCCGCACCAAATTTTGTAGCAGCCACCAAAGGATATGAGGCGGGGATCTCAAGACATATGAGACATGTCTCTAAAGAATTTAATATCTAACGTTAGCCGTACATACCGAGTATCGATTCTGTGAAATTTTGAGCTGTACGAAGAGTTTTCGAGTGTTTTAAATATAACTTTTTGGAGGAAAGTTGAGTAGTTTGTTTTTCTAGTCTATATGGGAAGTGGTTATGCAAAAGAACACAGTTGCATGTCCACATTTTTCCATATTTCGAAATTTCTTAGATTTTTTAGATTATACACGTAATTTTTATTAATAAATACGATGTTATGAAAAACTACCTCGCTGCTTGATTGCTCGCAAGCTCTACAGGCACTGCAAACATAGGTACTTGTCTATACTGGTGAAGATTTTGTCGTCCTATCAGAGGTTCCCTTTATAATGTAGACAAGGAATAAGGAATAAGTATTTCTCCAACCCCTAAGGGAATTAAATAGGGAATGAAAGTTTGTATGGAAAAACGTCATTTTCACGCGGGCGAAGCCGCTGGCACAAGCTAGTCTTACATAAAAGTATACATATTATCTGCTATTTGAAGAAAATAAAAACCCCCCCTCCAAATCGCTGAACAACAAAGCTTACCACCCAAAACCCACCATTTCCCTTATTACTTTTTTTCTTACCAATTATTTCTACGAACCACTTCAGACATGCAAATCCCCCCGTACGTTATAAATGGCTGGTTGTATTTTATTCGGGACGTTAGTCGTAAATCTGGTCGACCCTGATTGGAGGGACCAGGGTGCATTAGGATAAGATACCACACACATTTGTTAGGCATCGACAAGGAGGACTGATTAGAATCGCCTGTTTTGTGGGTCGTAAGGTAAAACACGCTGAAAAGAGAAGGTACCGGTGGGATATACATATATTTATCAGGTAACCGCGTTTCCGTCAACTTAAGGCGCTAACAGCATCGAAATTAGCGCCACCCCCTTTTTCATTTTTACTCTAAGAATAATTCAAAACACTATCATGCTAGTAAATAACCTGTAGTATTTTTAAAATATATTTTCATGTTTCTAGAATTGATAAATTAAGAGAATTACTCATTAAGGCCACTTTTATCTATAATCAGTCATCATCACCATCATCATCAGCCTATAATGTTCCCACTATAATCCACCACGCGGGCCCAGTGAGGATTGGCAGATGTCACATGTCTTCGAATTTTTTGGTTCTAAGACATGTGTTCTATAATCGGTAATTCTCTTAATTTATCAAGTCTAGAATCATTGAGAGATTTATATAGATAGGTATATATAGATTTTCGAGTAAAGTGAAGCTACCTTGCATAAATAAATAAATAAAATATGCGACACTGCTCGTCCGCGCGGTTTGACGGTTAAACAAATCTCACATGACATGACATCCATTGATGCCTAAAGCCGTGTACGCACGCACGAACAACTTTGTTGTAGCAACACCTTGGTTCGCACGTGCGTACCAATAACGAACATCGAACACTCTGTTCGTTAAACATGTTGGCGGCGATCCTATTAGTATGTTCTATAAGGATGGTGTTCGAAGAGCTTTAATAAATGTTACTTCGACCACTTCCAACGGTGCTGCAGCGTCTCCAAGTGGCGCCTATCTGTCCTCCGCAACCCAGTAACTGAGTACGATATCCCTTGTAAGACTGGTTGGCGGACTTTCGCGTCACCGACTACCAGTAACGACTGTTAAGGTCGTTGGTTAAATATATACGAATGCCAGCCGGGACCAACAGTTTAACGTGCTTTCCGAGGTACGGAGGAAACTCTGTATTTAATTTTATTGGACCGACATACAAATAAATACACAGTACTAACACCCTATGGGCTTTGATGGTTGACAATAAAATATATAATTTTTACAAAACATAACATCACGCCTGTAATCCCCTAAAGGTAAGGCAGAGGTGAACCTCATAGTACACCCACATTTCAACATTTAAATGTTAAGTCCTATGTAACAAGGGGCGGGCCAATTACATACCTAAAAATACTGGCTAACATCGCCAATTTTCCTTTTAACCACTAAAATAACCACCAATAATATCCCATTAAAATACAATCAAACTACCCATTAACTAGTCCAACCGCGAACCAAACCTGATACACATCAGTTAGAAAAAACTTTTTTCGGCACCATTCTTTCGCGGTTCTTTTTCTTTCTTTCTTTCTTTAAACGGCTGGTGACAGCCCACTAATGGAAAGATACTAGGGATCCGTCCGTACTTACGTTCAGAAATGAAATAGAAGCTCTTTTGTTTAGCCTTTTTGTGTACCTACTGCTTCGAAAGTAGTTTTTGTTTGGTAGGATACAATAGTATGTGAGTTTTTATTAGTAGATAGTGGAATCGTTTGTTGTGGTGTAATTGATGGATATTGTAACACATAATATAACATCAAGCCTGTAACCTCCTAAGGGTTAGGCAAAGGTGTACCTAATAGCACATACCCATTTCACTAGTTATGTTTTCATCATCATCATCAGCCTATAATGTTCCCACTGCAGGGACACAGGCCTCCTCTCTAGGAGAGGGATGGGCTATAATCTCCCACGCGGGCCCGGTGCGGATTGGTAGATGTCACGTGTCTTCGAATTTTTGGTTCTAAGACATGCCGGTTTCCTCACGATGTTTTCCTTCACCGTTTTGAGAGCAGTGGTGATGAAATAAATTACACAAAGTAATGCGCCTGACTGAGTTCGAACCCACGACTCGCTGTTCATAAGTCGGAGCCGCTACCACTGAGCCACCACTGCTCTCGTTATGTTTTAGTCCCATATAATAGGGGGCAAGCCTATTACTGTCATCAACCGGGTACAAATTCAGCGGAAACTTTTTCGAACAAATGCCGGAACCCAGACAGGCGCTGGCCCTAGTGGGCACACAACGCTGACTTAGGTGGCAATCGAACCCAGGTCCTTATGCTCGGCAGTCACGCCTGCAACAACTCGACCAAAGAAGCATTTAATAATTATTCAAGCAATAAATTATGCCATTACACGCTGCATACATCTCACTTGCTTTGGTGAAGGAAAACATCGTGAGAAAACCAGTATGCTCAAAAGATATTTCTCGACAGCATGTAGCTAAGTCAGAGGCCTGTAGGTGGCTTAAGCTACGACACCAGGTTACGTCCTGTTTTTTTTTTGGGTGGTTGGTGAATAATCAAATAACCCCCCCGGCGTGAAGGCGATAGCGGAAGGGAGTGTCAGACTTCTACTGACTAAAAACTAACCCATATTCCTTCTTCGCCCTTGTGCCGAGGCCGCGTTATGCCTTTCGATAATCCGCAGCCCCGACGGGACCAGGTTCGGTCCTAAAGCACGATAAAAAAGAAGCTTATTTCTTTACGAAAAAAAACTTTTTTACAAAAAATAAAACCGACTTCAAAAAAAATCAAAAAAGTCAAAAATAAATCAGTTTCTGAAGTCGGTGACTGTTGTTTGTTTGATTTCTTTTTTTTTCCACCGACTTCAGAAACTGATTTATTTTTGACTTTTTTGTTGAAGTCGGTTTTATTTTTTGTTAAAAAGTTTTTATTTTTCACTTTTTAGTGATTCCACATGTTCATGGGTCATAATGTGGACAATGTAGTATTTTTTTTTGAGTTTTGTTGATTTTTCAAAAACCGCTTGTCCGATTTCGATAAAAACCATTTGGGAAGTTTTCCAACAAAAAAAGAATTGTTCAAATCGGTTAGCAAGTGACGGAGTTATGCCCGAACAAAAAAAAAAAAAAACATCCGAATTGAGAACCTCCTTCTTTTTTTAGAAGTCGGTTAAAAAACTGACCAAACTACTCGGTACAAACAAACAAGCAACAGTATCATAATGCATAATAACTACTTTGTTTACCCAAACATTCGGTTCAAATAAACCACGTTCACACAAACCAACTTTACCAGATACGACCGGTTCAAACCGGTAACAACTTTACTTGCATGCTAGACGAAAAAAAACAATCACTTTAGCACTTTTCATTTCTGCAATTTGCAACTGCAAGACCGTAGCGTCAGTCTATGCCCGCCCGCCCTACAGTGCGCACGTTGGGCGGGAACGTAGTTAACGTAACGTGTAACGTAAAGGTTTACGTTTCGACTACAGTTTGAATTTCAGTGTTGTGCTGTGTAACAGGACTGATTATGAGGAGATTTTGAATGTATGTAACTATGTACCTTGTAGTTACTGAGTTAAAGTAGATTTTTGGTTTAGTTTTTTTTTTCTTTTTTGTAGGTTTTAGGAAATGCGCGAATGATTTAAATAACTTGAGTCACTTCTAAGTTTCTACTTTTAATGAATTATAGTAGAGGGCAGGTGGAGCTGGATGTCTGGAATAAACTATATGTTTGAAATTATGAAACATTAAAATAATCTGTGATAAACCACTTAGGTTTAGCTAAGTTGTTTTGGTTGACAATAAAGCGGCAATTATTGCTTCTAAAGCTTGTCATGCGATTAATTGACAATCATTTGGCTTCTACGATGACTTTATTTATTATAGCTTAAAGGTAACTACATTACATTTTGACTTTTGAATAATCGTTATCGCTACTTATTTGGTTATACTATTAAATAAAAGAACACTTAACTACTTGACGAACACTTTACTATTTTGATAATACACATAATATACTTCTTTGTGACAGAGCAACACACAACATTACCTAAAGAAATAAAGGAGATGAGAAAATCTTCTCTTAGCAACTCTTTTTAAGAAAATAGTTTTAACAACAGAGAATTTTATCTTGAACCGTGAAGAACTTAATATTCTACTCGGACTTCTTCCCACGCAAGATGTCAATGACCTTCTCCATTTTCAGAAGGTCAATGCAACATAATTTAGTTTTTTAGTACTTAGAACTTTAGTTTTTATTGTGAGCTGAAAAAGGTCCAACTGTTTAATTTTTTTTTTTAGGTTCGAGGCTATTTGAAGCACGTAGACTTCGAAATAGACAATGATTTAGTTTAGAATTACTTTTATATTTTAAATATAACGTTTAGATTTGACTATTTCATCTTTTTCCTACTATATACACGATAAACAGACTTTTGATAAAGCCGTCAACCTAGTATTCTGTTTCTGTACATCAAGGTACGTAGCAACATGCCTTTTTGTTGGCTTATCGTAAACGCGTTTTGTTTTACCCATAGATAACAGAAACAACAGGTTTTACCCATAAAAATCGCGTTTAGGATAGAATAGGTCTCAAATCATTGTACTGAGGGATGCATTAAATAGTACAGGCTCGTGGAGGTATTTAAAGTAAAGTCTTAACATGAAAAACTTATATTTTACTAAGAACTTTTAAATTATTTGAATTTTGACCTCCAATATCTCCTTAGCTAGAGGGAGGGTGCATACATGCAGTGATGGGGAGAAGGAATGCCTTTCGGCTTCTCAAATATTGGTTAGCAATGAATCTTTCTAAAATATAATGCAAACAGTAAATACTCTATGAGTTTCTCTTTAAACGTGAAAAAAAAAATCAAGTAAAACCGCAGAGTATACTTGAACGCAATTTATTATAACTACAGATGACTGCGTAAGTTATTCTTTAGGTATTGGAATACTTACTTTTGTAAGTTTACCTCAAAGGTTTATGTTTCCACACTACGGAGCCATTATAACAAATTATTCATAAGACGCTGCTTAGAAAGTTTTTTGAATAATTCAAAGAATTCGCCGATCAATGAGCGGTTCAAAGTTTTGAATAACTTTGTGTACACAAAAATTTGGAAAAAGAATCTACAAAAACACGTAACTTAACCTCGAAGGGTACCTTTCATAATAGTAACTGCGTCTTCTGTGACCATTTAGGAAAATAGATCATAATAGGAAAATATTATGAATTGCGATAAATTCGTAAAATGGTCACAGAAGCAGTTACTATTATAAAAGGTCCATTTTACGCAATTCATATAATTATGATCTGCTAAAGCGGCCACTTTAGACCCCCTGTAGTAGTTTGGACCAGTATATTTAAACACCGTGTGTTATAATTATGAGCATATTTCTAACGGAGAAAACAGAGGAACATAACTGTCACTCCAGTTTATCTTCAGGTTAAGCCGTGCTTGCCTAAGTTGATCCGTGGATGGGTTACCACTCATTACACACTGAGTTACCTCTGTGCCCGGAAAGCACGTTAAGCTGTCAAAGTCCCGGCTGCCATATATTTGACAGTCGATACAGGTAGTCAGTGGCTTGAAAGTCTGACAACCAGTCATCATGGCATCTTCCATACCTTATCCCATGTCATTTGGGGTCGGCGCAACACGGTTTTTCCTTCCATTCTGCCCTGTTAGTCGTCACGTTATCATTTATTCCTTTTTCCTTCATATCACTCCTCACACACTCCATCCATCTTTTCTTTGGTCTTCCTCTCCCTCTCCATCCATCCACATTTATATTCATAACTTTTTTAGTCACATGCGATTCATCCCTCCTCATCACATGCCCATACCACGACAGTCGATTCCCTTTTAACTTTTCTTTTCTGGCAACCAGTCTTAACAAGATTGTATTCTCCAGTACTGACTTAGTGGTGGAGGTCAGATAGGTGGTAGCTCCATGTAAAATACTAGTCTATACTAGTATTCAGCTGCCTCTGGTTAGACTGGAAGCCGACCTCTCAATTAGTTGGGAAAAGGCTAGGCAGATGATGATGTTCATTTTAGTTATTTCAGGCAGCGTTTAATAGAGATGTTTCTTGACAAAAAAAAATATGATTCTGTTTAGTGCGTCAGTTAGATTATCAAAAAATATTGGTAACGTATTTTTGTTTTATCAAATTAACAAAAAATTACAAAGATCTGTCAACAATCATGAGGGGGGGCTTATGACGTCACTACGTTTTAAAAAATGTACTGGGTGGGAGGTTGTGACGAATGTCATACTAATGTCTTAGAATATGACGTCACACGAGTTTTCGAAGCACTGTACCTATCGTCTTCATTTTTTGTTTACGTGAAAAAAGAAAAAATATGTGTCCAATATTTTTTGGAAATGTATCTGGCGGAATAATAAACTTTTATTTTGTCATCTACCCTATTTTCTAACTTTAGTAGCAGCCAAAAACAAAGGGGACAGAAAAACAATAATATTTTAATAAGTCCCCTAAAATAGGCACTCGTATCAAAATTAAAACGAACTCCGTTTGATGTTGAACGAACTTGAATGTGTACTAATCAAAATTTAATTATTCTTGATTAGCTATTACTTATTCAGAGTGTTTACACAATCTGTCACTAGATGGCAGTGGCAATCAACGATGCTATTCAATTAATTTTAATTTTATTAAATTTCTCCATGGGGTTATTAAATTTGGTGATGTTGGTGTTTTTCTTATAATGTTTGAATCATTGCTGCATTGCCGCAAGTCTGACATCCAGTCAAGGGGTGTCGTATTACCTAGTACTAAATGGGTCGTGGATGTTAGATAGACAGTCGCTCCATGTGAAATACTGGGGTCAGCTGTGTTCAGAAAGACTGGTAGCCGAATCCTACGTGGTTGGGAAGGGATAGGAAATTGCCTGCCCTATTCGCGTATTTCCTATTTCGCCTATGACATTATCATCATCTGATGATTATGTTGAATCAGTGTGTTGTGACTAGATATCATAATTTTATTATTTCTGGAACTCAACCTTATAACAGAGGTAGCTATTGAAAGTTTTTTAGCTTTGTCAAATCAAATTCAAATATTTTATTTCAGAATTAATTCCATATTTTGTTAGTAATTATAAAATAACTTATCCTAATGTTAGTATTAAATTAAATACAATAATAAACAACACAGTATCACAAGTTTATTTGGATAAGTGTGTCAATATCATAATACCCGTATCCGTGACTCTTTGGTAACTGTAGTCGGTTGTGCTATAGCTGAGTATGAGATCCTGGATTCGATTACGAGGTCAGGCAAAGTGGTGTTATAGGACCAGCCCGAACAACGTCACAAATGTTAACTTTGGGCTGGTCCGAACGATAGCAATAGGTTCGTCTCTTATTACATGAAATGTAGCACACCGGTGCCTACCCCTTACCGGAATACAAGCGTGCAGTCTATGTTTTATGTTGCAAAAAATGTTATTTAACTCGACGTCGCGTCGATATGATCACCAGATAACGCAAAAGCATTAGATCAAAATTTAATCATTGTTAAAAAGAACCAGCAATACATTATAAAGACTATTATAATTCAACAGCACCTGCTTCTCTACTCATCCTTAGAGAATAACTAGCGTGATAATATTACAACAATTTTGAACATGTCCTGACCTTTATACGTACGTGATGCATTAGTAGATAAAGTAGGAAGTGAGATTATCCCGCATTGAGTTAGTGTAACCTAATTAGATGAAGCCTCTAAAATGCCGCTAATTAAGAAAATAGCGGAATGGTACTACTATAGCCTTGTATAGGTTGTATTATGTCGAGATTGACCTTTGGTGACACATGTGAAAAGAATAGTACAATGTGCCCACTGCTGGGGGAGAAGGCTCCTGAAGATGGAGTGGACCTTAATGCATCAGGCAGGCCCTATGCGAGCAGATTAAGACATGCCGGTTTCCTCGCGATATTTTCAACCAATGCGCACTGCACATTAAAGAAACTCTTTGTCCCCTCCCACATTTTATCTGTCTGCCTTCAAAGCTAGAGGGAACCGACATCTTCTGGACACGTTCGTTATATCATACACCTAGTACTAGATTCAATACTTGAAAGGCTCGCATAGGACCTGTCTGGTACATTAAAGTCGGAGTCGACTTTGTGGTACATTAAAGTCCACTCCATCTTGAGAATCCTTGTCCTTGAATCATCTTGAGTAGCAGTGGGAACATTACGCTAACTATGCGCATGATAAGTTATTAAATCTAACTGTAACAATAAAACCGTCACAACTTACAAATTACCACACACAACCTCCCAGCGAATCAAGTTGTTTCAAAATTGGCAGCACAAGTTAACAGCAGGGTTTATCGGATAACCTACATGTCTGTCTGTCCAGTAACTCAATTACCAGCGCAATGTCCAATGATTGGCCCCAAGTGTCTCGTTCGCACTTCCACTGCCCATCCGAATTTCTGACGGAGGAAACGATATGAGATTTTCATGGAAATTTTAACCTTTATTTTAAGGATTTTGTTTTTGCGAGAAAAAAATGTGATACAGGCGATTATTATGTTACATTGCTTTAACTTGTTACTTATTTTTGAAGGATTATTTGCAAACCGAGCAGCGGTGGCCCAGTGGTGGCGGCCTCGATTTACGAACAGTAGGTCGTGGGTTCGAACCCAGACAGGCACATTACTTTGTGTAATTTATTTCATCACCGCTGCTCTCAAAACGGTGAAGGAAAACATCGTGAGGAAACCGGCAAGTCTTAGAACCATAAAATTCGAAGACATGTGACATCTACCAATCCGCACTGGGCCCGCGTGGTAGATTATAGCCAATCCCTCTCCTAGAGAGGAGGCCTAAGTCCCTGCAGTGGGAACATTATAGGCTGATGATGATGATGATGATCCAATATTTTTCGATAATCTAACTGACAGACTAAACAGAATCATATTGTTTTTACCCAGGACACATCCCTATTCTTTCGAGAAAATGATTTAATATGAAAATTTTACGTATCGATTTTTTTTTTTCAAAAATGGTGTCAGTAAATGATACCTAATGCCAAGAAAAATTTGGACGGTGACTAAAAAATCATCATGAATAGACAAACGAGGTTTTTTAGTTACTTAATATTAATGAAGTAACTAAAAAACTAACTGCTCTCCAAGTAGGTAACGATAAAAGATACAGTTATTCGGCGCAGTCAGTTTTGACAATCCTTTTCATGAAAAGCAGGCTATGTCAATTCTCGCTACTAAGGAAGTACCGAAAACTAACAAAACCTACTGTTGTTAGCGTTTTATTTAAATTAATCTATAAACTTTTCTTTTCTCAGAGTGTCACTGAAGCAACTGAGAGAGCAGATTAGATATTGGTAAGTACTTTTTCCTAAGGGGAATACGAAACTAGCCCGTGAGTTTTTTAACAGTGGAAACATGTAATTGGCCTTCAAATGTTTATTGTTTATTATATTGTTCTGTATTAGCTGTAAATTTCCCAAATAGGATAAAATAAAATAAAATTTTCTTACTCCTAAATACCATGGAATGACTATTTCAAAAGTTTATTCCATGATAGTTATTCCATGGAAGGAAATGAACTCAGAGGGTTGTATTGAAAATTAGAAAGATTATAATTTATGTAAATACATAATTGTGTGTTACGAACGCTCTATCCTCGAATCGGGCTACGCTGGCGCCCATCTTAAGGACACCTAATAAAAAAAAATTCTTCACGTCTACCTTGTACCCTGAAACGATTAATTAAACTAACCATCAGACGGTTCCTAATTCTTTCAGATCGAATTATATTATCCGGGATTTTCTTTTTAAATAAAATTAATTACAGGAGGTTTTTCTCCAATACCATTTTTGACTTCTCTCTAATTGAGGTCAAAAATAAAATATGAACAGAAACGACATTGTTTCTTAACTACAAGTTTTCCGAATCTCATTAAAAAAAGATTTCTAAAATGGCGATCAAAAACATCGTTATGAAAAATCTAATCTTTTTGAGGTGTGTATTGAGTTTCAACATCATTACGGATGTAAGGAATTTTTCTCTTGTTGACTTATTTGGAATTTTCTTGTAAATAATAATTATAATAACTTTATCAGTCATTCTATTTTTGAGGTCGGTGGAGGTTGAAATACCAGTGGATATTTTGTAAGGAAATTGCAAAGTCATCCTATGACACTTCTCTTCTTTAGACCTAGGTAGGCTTTTTATTACTACACAAAGAGATTTGAATGACTTACAGAGCGGACGTTTAAAAAATTTCGTACAAAAATTTTGATCCCTAACATTTTAGATTTCCACACACAAATTAATACTACCTGACAAGCGGGCGTATGGCACTATACAGACCGACATATTTACTCAGTATTACCCATTTTTTTTGGACGGTGGGAAATCTTCAGGAGAACTCCTTCCTGAGGGCGGAGCGGAAGGTAGTGTCAGATTTCTACTGACTAAAATACATGTTAAATACATGTTCCTTCTAAGCCCTTTGTGTCCGAGGCCGCGGTATCTCTTTCGAAAAACCCGCAACTCGGAAAACGACATCTTGTATTTTGATATAAAAGCGTGCCCATAGAGTTTTCACATAAAACCAAAATGAAAATTTAAAGAGTTAATTAAGAGTGACCACCAAATTCAGTGAATAAAGGTGATCACTCAAAAACGTACAAAACAATTTATTTGTATCGGTAACCTATAAAGGTTGCACAATTCGAAGGAAACAATCCGGGGCATTCAGTACCACGTCACAGGATACATGAACCAGTTGTTGCCGAATTGGCACGCCATGTCACACGTCAAACGTGATGTACGAGCCAAATAAAATATAGGAAGAGGGCGTGACGGAAAAGGTGACGTCATTCGTCAATGAACTGTCACTTTTTTGTGGCCGATACCCTAGTTGTTCCATTTTCGAAATTGTTTTTTAAACCGAACACTTTTTCGTTTTATTTTCATCCAGTGGTCGACTGGTCGTGTTATTCGTAGGACGTATTCTTTTTTTGTGTAAAATTGAAGAGATATCAGTTTTAAGTTGACATTTGAGTTTTTTATAGTTTATGTTAATGCATTATATGTAGCAAACTGATAGTACCACGAAAAAAATTAAATTAACAAACATCATGTAGACCAGTATAATAACTTTTTGGCAACCAAGATGTTACCTCAGGTCTCTTAGATATACATTTTAACTCAAAGCATTTAAACAGCACGCATAGCAAATTATAACAGTTCTGGCTTCCATTTTCCCTTAACCCTTTCCTGCTGCACGGGATATAAATAACCCCAAACCATAATAAAACGTTAAGCCGACGACTTTAATCACGGTGATAAAAAATTTACTGAAGCTATTTACAGCCATACTTTACCTACGCGGGCCATCATCAAAATGGTCGTATGAAAAATTATTGTTCCTTATTAATAATTAGGGGAACAATTTTTACTGCGTAATTATGAGTATAAATTACCTACTTTGTTAATTTAAAGGGGTTTTTACTGAAGCTTGTTATGTTAACTGTCTGTCTAGCTTTTTCCCAATTAATTTGGGGTCACTTCATTTCTATCCAGGCAAGAATTCATCATCTGCCTAGCCTTTTTCCAACTATATTGAGGTCGGCTTCCAGTCTAACTGGATACAGCTGAATACCAGTATTTTACATGGAGCGACTGCCTATCTAATCTACACAACCCAGTTAATACTAGGTAATACGATACCCTTTACTTAGACTGGTTTTCGGACTTTCTGGGCACTGACTACCTGTAACGACTGCCAAAGATGTATGTATACAAGGTAGCCTAGCCGGGGCCAACAGCTTACAATCACATTAACTCATGGTCAAACATGGTCAATATAGTCGTCAGCTGACTGTGGTCGCCACTGTTGGTTCTGGCTTTCAAGAGTTTCAGTGGTTTGGGCATAGTGTGGCGGGCTCGCAACCTCATGAAAAACCGCGTAAGTTCTTCATGTATGTAAAATCTCACAACTCAGGGCTCAGTCTTTCCCGTCGGGGCTGTGGGTTGTTCGAAAGAAAAACCGCGGGCTCGACACAAAGGGCTAAGAATTAACATGGGCGGATTTTAGCCAGTAGAATTCTGACACTCCCTACCGCTCTGCCTACAGCGGGAGGAGTCATTTGATGATTTCCCACCCAGGCAGAAGGATTAATGGCTTTGGAAACAGAACTCTATTACAAATAACAGAGTTCGGTTTTCACCCTCAGTGTACAGGACCCTAAAAACTAAATTAAACTGCAGCAAAAACACGAGAAACAGGGCAAGAAATGACAGAGCTCCCCCGACACCCCGAGACTCCCCCTACAACCCCGATACTACGAGTATACTAAAGTAACTACCCAAAGTACTGCAAGGGTTAATTTTATTACATTGCCCTAACTATAACTGAGTTCCCGTGTTAGTTAAACTTAATATAATGTTTGTAATTGCTTTATCCCGTATTGAGGGTTGTGGGTGTGTGTATCTGTTTGTGTGTATCGATTTCTTAAGGTGAAATCATAATCATAATCATAAATCATAAATCATTTATTTTTTGCTGAATACACTGTTACAATGGTGTTATAAGAATTACATGTTTCAAGTGATTCTACCGTAAGGCATGCAAAATTTTTACAGTCATAGTTATTATATTAATAAATTAATCAAGATAGACATTGGAATAAATAAAATTAAATGAAATAAAATTAAAATTAAATGAATTAAGCATGATACAATTATAATAAGTTGAAGTCATAGTAGAGAATAAATTATTTTTTAAATATTAGAAGTATTTAGATTATTTCAATGTCATTCCTAGAATTATTAAATTACATTAACGGATTAGTTATTACGAGATAGGTACATGCATAATATTCATATAATTGATTTTGCTTGATGTCACTTGAAAGCACCAGGATAGCCCGCCAAATACAATTTTTCTTACGTTTTTTGCAATTTGAAAGCCAGTCTCAGTGTTGATGCAAATATGATTCACGGCCGCCATACGTATGTAGTTGCAGAATTAAAACCATCAATAAAACACAAGTTTATCAGGAACTAGTTATTGAATTACACGTTCTTAGCCTTGGGAATCGAACCCAGGGCCTCAAAGGTTTGCGGCGACTAGACCAACAAGGCAGTCCCTTAAACCGGTACAACTTAATCCACAAAAGTTAGTCCAAACACCATTTTACTCAGCCACGTTAATCAACTCGTCTACTTTATGAAAAAATAATCTATAAATAACTCTACGAGTATTAAACCGTTATGAAAGCACGCTTCAATTACCGGTCTAGTATTCGCAGGGTTAAAAAACACACACTCGAATGACGACTTAATTTGTGAAGTTGTAAGGTGGTATATTGCATGTGCGTTTACGTGTAAAAAGGGGTAAGTAATGAGTCACTTTAGTTTCAAATTGACTCCAGAGGGGTTGCAATGGTAACGTTCCCCATTTGTTTAAAAAAATGAACGAAAATTTTGATTGGATTTTTTGATTAATTTGTTGAGAGGCGATGTTTTCATATGAGGAGGCTGCGGTGGCAGGGTTAATTAATAATTTAATTTTTCAGGTGTACTTGTTCGCCCATATATTATTATTACTTGATTAATATTTTAAATTAATTTTGCATAGTTTCAACAGGGATTGCAGGCCGAATTAATTTAAATTGAGAAAAGTATTAAATGAATAAAAAAATAAATATATGTAGATGAGGTTGATATTATTATACTATCTCCGAATAGATCAGATAAAAAGGAGGTCAAGAAAATAAAATCACACTATTCGTTGACTCAAAGCATTTATTTCGATTAGACCATTAAAGCCACTTCTGAATTTCAGAAAACCAAAAAAGCGAAGAAACAGTCACAAGGCATAATAACTTGTGAAAGTACTGAGTGTCTATTCCAAAGTGTAGATCTCTCTGGAGAAAAATGGGTAAGACACTCCATGACACTGTTTTAAATCAAAACATGAACAAAGACAACCGTTGACATGCAATTTCAAAACGAATTGTTGGTTTTCAAAACGAATTATTTTTCCGTCTCCAATAATACATTGGTATTATTGGAGACGGAAAAATAATTCGTTTGCGCATTCTAAACCTACCTACGTACAGTCGAACAAGCTAATAAGTATACAGCCAGCTAATTTACATTTACTTTTAAGATTATATAGAGACTAAGATACATTTAGAGACTGATGCCAAACGATACAGCGCTTGACATCAGTCGCTTAATGGGATCAATATTTTTAGTGTACTAGAATAATTAAAAACTCTACCTGCATACTTATTAGCTTGTTTGGATGTACCACATAGGTACCTAATTATATTTTCCACCAACCCCTCAACTGCTAAACAAGCACCATGCACTCAAAAACCCATGAAGGGTTCCAATCCCAAATTCAAACCTTCCATTATCCATCATATTATTATTTACAAAGAGCAACCAAAACAAAAGAGGTCCACTCTAACAGACCTTCAACTTGTCGATTTAAAGGGTCCAGTAACCGAATAATTTTACGAAAATCTACATAAAATATAAAACAAAGGTCCTAACGTGAATGGTAACGGAAAACGCCTATTTCCTAATAGACGAAGGGACTGGTCCGCAAAATTTTGAAATGGATCAATTTGCATGTTAACACGGACTCGACAATGCGATAATTGAATACTAGGGGTACGTGGGCTTTCAATGTGATCCTTCGGCTGTTTTAAATTTGTTGAAGGTTCTGTATAGTATTGTGTTAG
This sequence comes from Diarsia mendica, assembly GCA_949316265.1. Taxonomy (NCBI): domain Eukaryota; kingdom Metazoa; phylum Arthropoda; class Insecta; order Lepidoptera; family Noctuidae; genus Diarsia; species Diarsia mendica. The sequence goes on from OX438890.1 coordinate 3,125,842, forward strand.
GTATGTAGGGATGCCTCTCGGTGCCTCGGGCGGTAGGGAACTGATGTACGAGTATGTTGCTAGTGATGAGGTTTTCAACTCTTGATTCGGGATCAAATAGTGAGTACATTTTGGTTGGGAGCTTTGGAAGTTCTTAAATTAATAATATAATATTAATAATAATATTCCACAACTATCACACAACGCCATCTAGTCCCAAGCTAAGCAGAGCTTGTGTTGTGGGTACTAGACAACTGATAAACATACTTATATATTTCTAAATACATACATATTATAGATAAATTACACCCAGACACAGAACAAATGATCGTGCTCATCACACAAACATTTGTCCTGGGTGGGAATCGAACCCACGACCTCCGGCATAGCAGTTAGGGTCACTAACCACTAGACCAACAGGTCAGTCATATTCAAATTAAATTGTTGCAGGTATTTTGCACTGTTCTTTAGATAAGGTTTATTGAAATATTGTCTTGAATAGGTTGTTCGAAAGAGATATCACGGCCTCGGCACAAGGGCTAAGAAGGAACATGGGTGGTTTTTAGTTAGTAGAAGTCTGACACTCCCTACCGCTCCATCCAAAGTGGGAGGAGTCATTTCATGATCCCCCCCCCCCCCCCTCCAAAAGTTTTCCTATGTTTACTGTTTATTCTGTTTTTTGTGAGAACAATAAATACATTTTCTTTTTTTTTCTTTACTTTCATCATCATCATCATCATTTCAGCCAAAAGACGTCCACTGCTGAACATAGGCCTCCCCCAGGCGTCGCCACATTGACCGGTCCCGTGCGTCTCTCATCCAGCGGTTTCCTGCAACCTTGACCAGGTCATCGGTCCACCTAGTGGGAGGCCTTCCAGCGCAACGTCTTCCGGTTCGCGGTCGCCATTCCAGAACTTTTCGGCCCCATCGGCCATCCGTTCTGCGAGCAATGTGCCCTGCCCATTGCCACTTAAGTCTGGCGATTCTTCGGGCTACGTCGGTAACCTTGGTTCTCAAGCGGATGTCCTCATTTCTGATTCGATCACGCAAGGAAACTCCGAGCATAGCCCTCTCCATTGCCCTTTGGGTGACTTTGAGCTTTCTGATGAGGGCCATTGTGAGCGACCACGTTTCGGTCCCGTATGTAATCACTGGCAACACACATTGGTCATAGACTTTCGTCTTGAGACACTGGGGTAAGTTGGACGAGAAGATACCGCGCAACTTCCCGAACGCTGCCCAGCCGAGTCGGATTCGACGATTGACCTCTTTCTCGAAGTTAGATCTACCCAACTGGACCGTTTGTCCCAGGTAGACATAATCGTCCACAACTTCGAGCGTAGAGAGACTTTCATCATGAACTTCACATAATATATACCTGGGTTATACATAACTGGGTTTACCTGAACGTAAGCATCAAAAGCAAAATAAGCTAATTCGGCAGATGTTAGTCATACCATTACATGTCTAAAACGTTACAATGCGTTAAATTATTACCAAATAAAAGCAGATAAACGCTAAACCCTGTATTAGTAGCAAATATTCCATCGCCCAATACAATAATTATTCGTGTACGGTTTTAGGCTTCGATTCTGTAATTCGATCATTGATGGTATTATTGGTATTATCATTATACGGTATATCTAAACGAAGATAATGATTGTGTTAGCAACACTTTATGGCTGCAAAATGTTTTGGGGTAAGCTTTTAATTTTATTTCTTTTTAGGGTTCCGTACTTCAAAATGAAAAAACGGAACCCTTAAAGGATCACTCGTGTGTCTGTCTGTCCGACCATTTCAACTCAAACCTTATCTCCGAAACTACAGAGTCTAAAAGTTTGAAGAAAAAGCAGAAGTAACTTCAACACTTATACAGGGTGTTAGGTTACACGAGGGACATATTGAAGGAGGGTATCAGTATTCTATTCTCGTCCCAAATAATGTAAGAAAACTATGACCTTAATTTGTAACGTAATTGTCCCATGGCCGCCGCACGCTCTCCAGATCTCAATTTAGTAGACGTTTCTTTTTCACCATTGTCCTACGCCAGTTTCAAATTATGAAGGGAAAATGAATTATACCTAAAAGTCATTGACCCGTGCACATTTTCAATGATAAGTGCAAGGGTTGCGACACTTTTCCAAAATATTTAGTATGGTTCTGTCTGTTATTTATCAGTTTCATTTTTATTAGTATCATCTTAGCATGCCCTATAGCGGGTTTCAATATGTCCCTCGTTTGAAATTACATACTCTATATTACAGGAAAACCTATTCGAAGTCTATGATGCTAAAAAAACATAGAAAATCTCTCAATATCTACTACAATTGTACGGAACCCTTCATGTGCAAGTCCAACTTGCACTTGGCTAGTTTTTTTAATCGAGTATTATTCATCATCTGCCTAGCCTTGGTCGGCCTCCAGTCAACCGAATGCTACTGAATACCAGTATTTTACATGGAGTGACTGGAAAAGAAACAGGAAAGACTAGTAGATAGATAGATTCATTTATTTGCCTGAAATATGGTATTTTACAGATTTTATAACACATAGGTACACATTAGTTCTTCATATTCCGCCTACTAAATAAGGCATGCAAATTTTATGACATAAATGATTGAAATATTTATTAATATTTATTAATATTTATTTATCTATAATATGTATGTATTTAGAAATATATAAGTATGTTTATCAGTTGTCTAGTACCCATAACACAAGCTCTGCTTAGCTTGGGACTAGGTGGCGTTGTGTAATAGTTGTGGAATATTATAGTTGTGGAATATTATTAAATAATTAAAATGTCAAATAAAAATTAAATAATTATGGTTAAATTACAAATGTCCTCTATCTAATAAATCAAATACAAATTTCCAAAATATGAACAACAACAAAAAAAGAACATAAATTACAAATGTCAATAGCATCAAATAAAATAAAAATGTCACATTAAATTTTCATGTCATGCAACTTTTCTACAACTACCAGTGTTTTTATGGCAGTACGCTGTTCTACATCTTGGCATTGCCAATTTTGTTGGATCCCTCGACATTTTGCCCACCTTTTAAACATTGACGCTATCGGCCGTAGTGAGGATGTTTAGTTGTCAGACTTTTATGTCACTGACTACATGTAACGACTGCCAATCAATGGCATGGCCAACAGTTGGCGGAACCAACAGCTTAACGTGCTCTTCGAGGCAATATTGTGTTTAATGATTTTAAATAATTGAAGAATTGACGTTGCACCACTTTCGGAATTTCTCCTGTATTGGGTGTATTTACAAACATTTAAGGTACAAGTTGTTAGCCGACTGCACGCAGCAGCAGCAGACGACAACTACTGGTTTCTACGTATTTCTATGAAATTGAATAATAATAATTTATTATTTTGTATGAAGCGATGACATGTCGTCTGCTGCTGCTGCGTGCAGTCGGCTACCAACGCGTACCTTTAAACTCACATACAAAAACAGTCACACCTGGAACAACTACCTGTTGTAGGTGATACAAATAATTGCTTCGTGCGGTGATCGAACCCGCGTCACACAGTGCAGCACCCGATCGCTCAGCCACTGCGTCTCTCACCACACTCCTTCCGAACATACATTTTTTTTTCAAAAAAATCTTGCACATAAATAACCTACCATATAATCTGCCATAATCAAAGTGAAAACACGTAAACTCAAAATATACTTCTCTAAGTTTGGACGTGTCGAGGCATGTTCTCAAGCTGCGCCCTGATTTATTGGCGTTTGCAGACTTTGAAGGGGGGGAGGTGGACCCTAAGGGGAAGCAGTGTAGATGGAATTCATTATAAGAAAGTATTTTGAACCACCGATGTGTTTGAAAGCTTGAAGACTGTCGATTGTTTTAATACCAAGGACCCAATCATCTGAACGAAAGGTCAAAGTGATATCTGGTATGATTTAGGGACAAAATCACATAGTGAAGATACTCTACCCAGAAGGTAAGTCCTCTAGACCACTTTAAGTACTCTAGAGTCACGGTTAGCTCGGTGGTTGAGGTGATTGACTGCTACCCTGCGTGTCGCAGTTTCGACCTACAGTTCCGGGTCCAGATGTTTGTGTATGTAAGTTTTTAATGTTTGTAAACGTACGGCACGATCACAGGAGAAGTCCCTAATAAGGGACAACATACACAGAAAAATATTGATCCTAGGAATGTAAATGCAATTAATAACTAAAAACTCGTCATCATTTAGTCTCTTCTCAACTATGTACAGACGGAAACTTTAAAATTTTCACAACTCTAGACTCCGTGGATGCTACTGAGAAATTCTTAATGGAAAAACCCAATAACACTTTGCTTGACCTGGGAATCAAACAAGACCTCGTGATCAGAAGTCAAATTTGCTAACTAAAACCAACAAGAGAGTCAAGGTTCTTCTATATATATAAAAGGAGAACTGACTGACTGACATATCAACGTATACAGCCGAAACTACTGGGGCTAGGAATGTGAAATTTTGCACACGGCTTTCTATTATAATGTAGGGGAGCACTAAGAAGGGGTTTTTGGAAATTTAACCTTTATGGGGGTGAAAAGGGGGATGAAAGTTTGTATGGAAAATCGTCACTTTTGTAGTTGAACCGACATCCACGCGGGCGAAGCCGTTGGCAAAAGCTAGTCTAACATAATGTATAATATGTAAATAAAAACGATATTGATAAAAGAATGACTGGCCTGTTGGTCTAGTGGTTAGTGACCCTAACTGCTATGCCGGAGGTCGTGGGTTCGATTCCCACCCAGGACAAATGTTTGTGTGATGAGCACGATCATTTGTTCTGTGTCTGGGTGTAATTTATCTATAATATGTATGTATTTAGAAATATATAAGTATGTTTATCAGTTGTCTAGTACCCATAACACAAGCTCTGCTTAGCTTGGGACTAGATGGCGTTGTGTGATAGTTTAAAAAAAAAAAAAAAGCATCAACTTTCAGCTTTATAGTAACAAACTTACAGTTGATATGACAAGAACTGTAACTAACATGCTTGTTAAAACTTCACTGCATTTCCAATAATAAGACCCATTTTATGAAAATTTCATGAAGAATTTGTGTGAGCTCAGTTTTTACAAACATGTATTCTTATTGCTTATGCTAAACTAATAGGTTCTGCCCGCAACTTTGCCGGCGTGAATTTAGGACGTTACCATGTAAACTTTTATCCCTTACCGTTCGTTGTTAAACTTAGAAGAAGAATACAATGTTTTTAGCCTAGAAATCCTAGTATATTTAGCTTTTTACTGCATGTTCTGCCGATATTTTCAGTTGTTACATGTGTTAGAAAGTGTATGTAAATCTATATGTATATGTATTAATATCCACCAATTAATAAACTTTGAGTGTCAGGATGATTACTAATTATTTACTGTGTTCGAAAGTCTCCTTAAAAAGGTGTGTTGGGACAGGGGTTTTATGAAGTAAAAGCACAAAAGACAAGACTATTCATTTTATTTCTTTTGGTCTTGTCAACTACATCAAGCTCGATTCCATTCGCTAGGTTCCTAGTCTTCGTGGAGAAGAATGGACAAGAAACTCCACGGGAACATATTTTAAAGTTGGTGGTTGGCAAAGACAACCTGACATTGTCTTGGGCTGTCTCAAATTACAGCAATTTATCAGTTTACATAAACAACAATCAGTTTAAACCATATTATAGTACATATTTCTATCACATAGTCATCAGTAATATTCATAGCATAATATCAATTAACTTACATGAACATTGTAGATCCTTTAGAGTAATACAAATAGGTTTCAGCTTTTACACATTTGGTATCTTCATAACTAGGCCACAATATGTAGGTAAACTTAATCCTCTCTATACACAATTTATATACTACTTTGGGTCTGTCTTTACCCTTCAACAGTTGCAGCGTAACTCAACCTGAATTGGCGGTACTTCTACTTTTATAACCGTCAAATATTAAAAAGTACATCAACGACTACCGCCATAATAAACCAATGGCAAATGGTTATTCATTATAGCTAAATATAGCATAAATAATAATTAACAAATCCTATGTAGTGAAACTATTTTAAAATGTCTTAAGTTAATTTAGCAATATAATATGTTTTTATTTGTAATCTTTATGACTATCAGATAAAATATGAATATCAACCGATAGTTCAGAGAATTGATTGAAACTATTAAATTTATTAAAATTGCAAGATAAAATGTAGGAAACATTATAAGTATCTTTTAATAATAACTATATAATTTATTGGAAACTTATAATAAATAAACATTTAACTTGACTTAACTATTCCAAATACCACAATAGTATTTGTGGTTCGAAAACCAAGTCTTTTAAGCTACAATAAAAGCTACTTCTATAAAATACGTCGGGATATAATATATCATTTGAATAATGTAAATTAGGTTTATTTGAAATTAGAACCTTTGTTTTTAAGATATTTTCGGTGATTATTAAATCAACAATATACTTGACTCAACGTCGCCCTACGTCATTGTCACTTGACATCTGACAGCCGACGTTGCTACGTTATTTTGGTCTGAATCAAGGAAATCTCAATTTTATATACTTGAACAATTAAAAACAGTGCTAAAATTACAAAAATAATTAAAAAGATATAACACATGCATATATTTCATCTTTAAATATTTATAAATAATTGGGCCTAGACAAATGGGCCAAGAGTAGTTAATAAAATAATAGTAATAGGTACTAGGTTTTGCCCGCGTAAAAATGTCGATTTTCCATACAAACTTTCATCCCCTATTTAACATCCTTTAGAGTTTAATTTCGAAAAAAAAAACCTTATTCCTTGTCTACATTAGAAAGGGAACCTGTGTGCGATATTTCAGCTTTCTAGGTCCAAGGGTTTGGTCTGGGCGTCGATAAGTCAGTCATTCAGGACTTCTTGTTAAAAAAAACAGAAAACGGGACATTTAACATGTCGACGGGTCCTACGACAAAGTTGCAAGCTAAAGAACCTTCAAACCGCTCTCCTGTAAAGTTGTGTTTTTGCACTTGAACTACATAGTAAGTATACGTAGGAACCCGTCGATGTTTACTTATTGTTTATTACATTTTGCTTATTGTCACATGTTTTTAACATAAGTCTAACGGGAAGATTCTATTCTTTTCCTCTCTGCAAACCTATAAATTGAGTAAGTCGAAGAACCTACTTAACCTGCTTATATCCAGCAACAAAGAAAAACAAATAGTAAATAAACATCCCGCCACATTCATATCGACTTTACTTAGTAAAGTGTATTCAAATGTTTCTCAGCAAACAAAGTGTTCACCAGTATTTCTCTGTCGCAAATACTGATGGCAAGTACTACACGACCGCGTCTAGAAGATTTGTTTTGTTTTTAACCGACTTCTAACAAAAGAACGAGGTTCTCAATTCGGATGTTTATATATTTTTTTTTTTTATGTTTGTTCGGGCATAACTCCGTCATTTGCTAACCGATTTGAAAAATTCTTTTTTTTTGTTGGAAAGGGTATACTTCCCAAATGGTCCGAACGGTTTTTATCAAAATCGGACAAGCGGTTTTTGAAAAATCAACAAAACTCAAAAAAAAACTACATTGTCCACATTGACCCATGAACATGTGAACCACTAAAAATGTAAAAATTGCTATTGTCTGTTCCAATGCGTATTCTTTAACTACAGGTTCAATATAAGTACCTATTCATACACTTACCTAATAAGTAACACAAAGTCATCATCATCTGCCTAGCTATTTCTCAACTAAGTTGGGGTCGGCTTCCAGTCTCTCACCTTAAGCAGCTGAATATCGCTATTTTACATGGAGCGACTGCCTATCTGACCTCGACACCCCAGTAAATACTAGGTAATACCCTTTGGTAAGATGTTTAAGCCCCATGTAATGGGAGTCGAGCCTTTTGCCATCCACCGAGCACCTATCCTAACTCCGTGATTTTTACAGAAAGATATTCCTAATTGAAAATCCCACTTGACACTTTTCCCAACCCGGAAATCGAACCGTGGACCTCGTGCTCAGCGTGTTTTGGACCACTAGGCTAGTGAAGTCATGTAAATATCGTCATCAGCCTATAATGTTCTCACTGCAGGAACTCAGGCCTCCTCTCTAGGAGAGGGTTGGGCTATACACCACCACGCGGGCCCATTGCGGATTGATAGATATCACATGTCTTCAAATTTTTTGGTTCCAAAGCATGCCGGTTTCCTCACAATGTTTTCCTTTACCGTTTGGAATGCATCAGTGATGAAATAAATTACATAAAGTAAAGAGCCCGCCTAGTTTCGAACCCACGACTTCGTGTTCGTAATTCAGTGCAGCCACCACTGGGCCACCACTGCTCTCCATGTAAGTATATTGGCAGGTAATTGCCACACAAACAAAAACATTTCCTTTTTCATAAAACATTTATACAACAGTATCTATGGTCTGCAACAAATCGTTGAGCAATATCTCTACACACATAAACTAGATAGGGGTGTGAAATCCTAGCACGTCCCTCTACCTGCTCTATGGTAGAGTATAAAAGTCAGTACGTAGGGGTCTCGGCGCATAGTTCTCTCTGGAAGACAAACTACCCCCGTTTAAGGCGAAGTGTGCTGGTTTGGTTATGTGAAAGGTGTTAGGATTTTTTCTTTTTTTTTTCTAGCCTACTCTTTCCCACTCCTGGGCAAAGGCCTCCCTCCACTCCTTCCATTTCTCTCGAACCCGTGCGTCCTCCTTCCAGTTCTGGCGGAATCTGTCTAACTCGTCCCGCCATCTCCTTCGTGGCCTACCGCGACCCCGCCTCACTGTGTCAGGGCACCAGTTTCCGGCTATTTTGGCCCACAGTTTGTCCGGCATGCGGCAGACATGTCCTGCCCAGTCCCACTTGAGTTGGGCAGCCTTTTGAGCCACGTCAGCTATGTTTGTTTTGGAGCGCAATATTGTGTTTCGAACACGATCCGTTAATTTAACACCTAATATACTGCGCTCCATTGCTCTTTGGCAAACCCTGAGTTTGGACTTCTGGATGTTAGTCAAAGACCAAGTCTGTGCACCATAGGTTAGGACGGGAAGAATACACATGGCCATGAGTTTGCGTTTCAGTGCCATAGGCAACTCACCTTTAAATAGTTCCTTCATGGACCAGTAGCTCTTCCAGGCGTTTTCCGTTCGTCTTGCGATTTCTTTGTCTTGTCTCGCCTGGAAAGAGACTACTTGGCCCAAGTAAGTTAGGAATTATTATAAAAAAATGTTTTACTTTTATTTTGTGTTCATAGCATTTGTTTGGTTAGTAACATAGCTATGAATTTTATTGTTTTTATCGCGTGATTCATTTTAGTACTTACTTTTACCGTTTATAATTAATATCCAAGCACAAAACAACATGGGCTTAACACAGCGGATTTGACTTCAAATCAGATGATATACATAAAATAAGGCATATTATCAGAAATATAAAGGAGCCTTTGGCTAAATAATAACACCAACTGGGGTCCGTGGATGGTTGACCACCCTTTAAATACCGAGTTTTTTCAGTGCCTCGGAAAGCACGTTAAATTCACACCGCCAGGCCACGGTATCTCTTTCGAACAACCGCAGCCCCGACGGGAGAAATCTCCCCCTTCTTTATGCGTTGGTGGAAAATCATCAAATAACCCCCCCCCCCCCCCCGCTCTTGGGCAGAGCGAAGGGGAGTATCAGACTTCTACTGACTAAAAACCACCCATGTTCCTTCTTAGCCCTTTGTGTCGAGGCCGCAGTATCTCTTTCGAACAACCCACAGCCCCGACAGGTGTCTTACGGGCCCCTGCAATGTTGCTGACATCTCTTAGAGGCGCATGCAACATGAACACGCCCTCAACACGGTATGCCGTCATCATAAGACGGACGGACGGTGAGCTAAAGAAACCTCCCCCTTAAATTTTACCACTTCTAAACTATTCGTTGATAAGGGACTGTGTAGGCTGATTAATTTCATCACACACACTCCAGACCCGTCAACTGATCGCTCCTTGTAATATTAATTAAAGTTCTCCGAGATTCTCCAATCTTCTCCGGAATTCGAACGAATATATTTTTTTATTTAGGATTCCTGGAACATAGATTTGCAATTAGTCGAGTTGTTTTTAGAAGCTGTCTATGACTTTTCTAGGGACTAAATTACGTATTTTCCTAACAAGAGAGATGAATTTTGTTATGACTACTTAGCAGGATTTGCTGCTAGGTAACGAGTTTTTTTTTAATGGGGCTTAGTGAGAATGCTAAGTAAGTATGAGGCCCTGGTTTTGATTTCCAACTCAAGTATTTTTCAATAAATAAATCCTCAGTTGCCGCGGGGATTATACTTGTTAGCTTGTCCCATGACGATTTTTGTTTATTTGCTTAAAAACTGGTAACAATTTGATATTAATTTCTACATTTTATTCTTAAATAGCGTCTTTTTCATCAACTTGTATTGTCCCACTGCTGGGTAAAAAGCTTTACTTTTAATAGGGGTAAAACAATAATGCCTTAACAATATTATACAACTACCACTATTCTATTCGGTTTTCTTCGTTTCGTATTCGGTAGTCGTCGGCTCTCATCGTGCGACTCCTAAGGGAGTACTACATCACTGCAAGCACAACTGTACCCGCCACTCATTAACATTTAAATTAATTTATTTCATTTATCTACGTTCTATCCTAGCTAGATTGTAGCGGATTTTTCTTTTAGTTGGAGTGCAACAAAGAATGTTTACGGCATCATCATCATCATTACAGCTGAAAGACGTCCACTGCTATACATAGGCCTCCTCTAAGTGTCGCCACATTTGACATTGACCGGTCCCGTGCGTCTCGCATCCAGCGGATCCCGCAACCTTCACCAGGTCATCGTTTCACCTAGTGGGAGGCCCTCCAACGCAACGTCTTTCGGTTCCCGGTCGCCACTCCAGAACTTTTCAGCCCTATCGGCCACCCATTCAATGAGCAATGCGCCTGCCTATTGCCACTTATTGAGTTCGCGTAGCTGAATTTTGGTCCTAACTCATTTGCCGCAGCATGTCTTCTAAATCCATACTCCACTTTTACTCGTTATCTCATCAAACATCTTTTTTTGGATTTTAGGAAATCATCAAATGACTTCTCCCGCTCTGGGCGGAGTGGAAAAGAGTGTCAGATGACTGCTGACTAAAATCCAACCATGTTCCTTCTTAGCCCTTAAATTTGTGTCATCTCATCAGACACCCACCGTACCACCATTCCGTTCTTACCATTTATTAACCTACGTGACGCGAAACATTAAAATATAGGTTACTCCAACTGCTTTCTCAGCTTCATAGCGGAATCCAATAAAATCCAATTTACCATCAATCCACAAAAATCTGACCTTATCTTAATAAAAATCTACTTACGCACGCAACGAGACCAAAATCTGAAAAATAATTGCCAAAAATAAGAAGTTCATCTCATATAAGTTAAGGGCTAATGCTAATTCGGATGAAGATACCAAAACTTTGGCGAATAAAATGAATGAAATATAATCATTTAAGCTTCTATACGTATAGCTAGCTAGTAAAGTCTGACAACTTATCTGACGATACCACTTTAGACACTGAGCACTTCTTAAATATTTGATAATTACTTAAAAGGTGATGGCAAACATCGTGAGGAGACGGGCATTTCGAACCAAAAATTCGGAGACATGTGACATCAATTCAGCAGCAGCGGCAGTTTTTAAAGAAAAAAAAACCTATAAAGTCATGTGTCTCTCCCAGTCTACTTTCAGCTGCATCCAATGACATAGTTGGCAAAAGACAGAGATGATGACTGAGTCTTTGGTCAACTGGGCCCACTTGAACTGGACCCACGAGATCAGTTGAACAAATCACATTTTAAATTGTTTTTTTTTTCATGGTTTTATTGTGCGCCCTGGTATATAAGAAATGACGACCTCCATCGTGACCTAGAAGTGGAACCCATCACCAAAATAATCCAAAAATTTGCTGAGGCCCATGAACACCGACTCCACCAACATGTGAACATCGAGACAATTCAGCTGCTAGACCAGACAAATATAGTGCGAAGGCTAAAACGAACAAAACCTTTTGAATTAGTGTAGTGTAAATAATGTAGAAATAATAGTGACAATGACACTCTTAAAACACATGAACAAAGTGTATAGATTATAATATCAGACTCTAAGAAAGTGGAACGGACTTGTATAAACTTTATACAAGTCCGTTCCACTTTCTTAGAGTCTCAATAAAGTACAATCAGCACTATTCTGTTTTAAAATAATTATCACGTAAAAAGTTAAGTTAGATTAAAATTGCTTATTAGTCTTGTAGGCTAGATTGTAATTAATTATTAAGAACCTGGTTCTTTTTAATAAAGGAAAAAAAATTGTTATATTGTGGGTCTAGTTGCAAGCGTGTCCAGTTGATCAAAGACTCAGTGACAAAGCAACTTAAAGATATCAAAAATGATGATTAATATTTGACCAAGCTAAGGAGGCTCTAGATAATCTTTCACCAAATATTAATATAGAAGCTGACAGTAACTGAGATATTGTGTGTGACAGTGAAATATTAAGGGCTTAGGGACACGGAAGTCATGTGATGGACGAAATATTCGGAAAAGAGAGTATTCTATGATGCTTCTCTTAATTCCTTTTGCACTAGATGTTGGTGGATTATTTCTGATCTCTTTTTGCAGTGTTCGGAATGTTGCTATGGTTATTAATTTAATAATAATAATGTTATAAAAAAATTAAACGTTTGTGTTGGTTTCTCTGTGTTAAAGTGTGGTTATAGGACGAGAACCAGACGGGCCGCGTTTTAATACGTCTTTTTGGTTTACACTTTCCGATTTACCGAAAAAATAGGTATGTATTTATTATTGAGTCGGGTCCAAAATCTTTACGGCTGATAACTTATCCAATACTTTATCTGCCAGATATTTCTATCCGAGACCTGTGAAACCAAAAGTTGTAGTTTATCTGGCAGATAAGTTCCTGATAGGCTATCAGGGACTTTATCAGCAAGTGGTGAAACCGGCCCTTAGTTTTGTAAATATACCTTGAATTTGACGAAAACGCAAAATGACAACCTGTAAACGCAGCCCTATTTTCAAGCCTTTGATTTTAATCTTTAAGGAGTTGAAAACTATTCCCTAAAATAATAATCTCAAATTTATTTACAGTAAAAAATGTTATAAAATACTTACCACTTCCTTCAGGTCGTAACGTTAAAATTGTTGAACTTTAAAACACAAAGCACTCTTCGAATAGAGACTCGACTCTATACAAGACCAGCTAATTAGGTCTCTCAAGTTCCTATTATAAAACGCATAGAATCACAAACAGAGATCTAATAAGACTGGTGCCAACGACTTGAAGATACCATCGCCTTTAGAATATGCAAACAATAAGCACTTGAGCGACCCATTCGATAGACTGAAACCTCTCCTGTTTAGAATACACTGCTGATTAAACAGCATCGATTGAATTATACGTATAATAAAACCAGCAATGTATTTCAACTAGGTTGAATGAATGAATGTGATAATGATCAGTGATTGTACGTGGTGGAGGCTGGAATTCTGCCTGCGTAAGCCAAATAGTGGTAACTCAACAAATCTTTGTTTTGAGAAGCAGGTAATATTATTATGATCTCACTTTTTCAGTTCAGAAATGAAACAATGCATTAAAAAAACCGGCCAAGTGCGAGTCGAACTCGCGCACCGAGGGTTCTGTACAAAGTTTAAAATTAATAAAAATATTTTTATTATAATTATAAAATAAAATAATTTCTTTGGAAATAAGCAGTACCTTTGTGCTCTTCTATTTGTTATGTTTTTATCCTTTTTTTGTATTTTGTGTGTGCATAAATAAATAAATAATAACTAAAAATTTACAGTTTTAGCATTTTTTCGTTTATCTGTGCCATAAGACGTTGCTTCGTACCCAATTTCAAGATTCTGAGTTCACGGGAAGGGTATAAACGACTGTTTCTTTTGATTGCGTTGGGTTAGAAGTTTAATTTTTTCACAGCTTTAAAGGACAGTATAGATTTGAGTATTTGATTGAAAATTTCAGCTTGATACCTCTACGCGTTCCTGAGAAAAAGGGTCTTGACATACAGACAGGCGGATGGACGGACGGACAACAAAGTGATCCTTTAAGGGTTCCGTTTTTTCCTTTCGAGGTACGGAACCCTAAAAGGAGAAGTTTCTCATTAAACAAACGATTCATTTCATTAATGCAACTGATGATAGATATTTCAAACTGTCAGATGAAAAAAGACCGAATTGTTAATAATAATTATGTTTTCGAGATAGTGCTTTTTGGCACACGGTGGCAGAATTGCAAATTTTAACTAATTGGACAATAGTGTGAAATGGTGTGTTGCAGCCACTAAAGGAAATCGCGCAGTGATTTTATTACGGTTTAAGGAGGATTATTTTTGGACCATCTAGTTTTGTATAATAGTTTAAATGGTTAGTATAATAGAGGACGCACTAAAGGAAGCCAGATAAAAGTTAATACATATACTTGGAAGTTAAAATTGCAACTGAATGCATAATTATATTGATGTTTTCGAGATATTTTTATTAGTAGCTTTCTAATTGTGGCGATACTATAATCTTTGGCGAAGAATAAGTCTGTTCTTCGAAATGAATCTAAGCTATAACATGTAGAGAGATTTATATGTACTAGAGTATAAACATAAAAATTTATAAAATTTGTAGAATGGACATTAATTATACTTTTAAGTTGGTAAAATTGACCAGAACTTTTTTTTTATTTTTTTTATTTCTTTCTGGAACTTTGAACTTTCAGGTTCGGGCTTTTTTTTTTTACATCAAATATTTATCAGCAGCATCTTGGATTGCTGCAGTATGGCATAATCAGTTCCATATATTTATTGTACTGCTAGGTCTAAGGTGTCCAAAAATAATTCAACCAAGTAATGACTTAAATAATTTGATCACAACAATATTTTCATTCCCACAAAATCTACAAAATACCACATAACATTTGTCAAATCTATCAGTAAAAGGTATCACAAATCAATTGTAAAGTCAAAAGTTTACGTTACGCAACGCAGTCAACTTGTATACCGTGAGTGAATTGAATCTCTCGATCACGGAGATGAAGTGAAGGTACCCATTTGATAACCTTTAAAACAGTTTTATGATTGGGAAATTTACGTAACATGCTTTAGAGAGATTTCATCATCATCATCAGCCTATAATGTTCCTACTGCGGGGACTCAGGCCTCCTCTCAAGGAGAGGGATAGGCTATAATCCAACACGCGAGCCCAGTGCGGGTTGGTAGATGTCCCAATGTCTTCGATTTTTTGGGTTCTAAGACGTGCCTTTTCCTTCATCGTTTTGAGAGCAGTGGTGATGAAATAAATTACACAAAGTAATGCGGCTGCCTGGGTTCGAACCCACGACTTACTGTTCGTAAGTCTCTCTCTCTTCTACTACTCTTTACTCGCGATGACCGACATCCACGCGGGCGAAGCCGCAGGCATCAGCTAGTTTTATATAAATGCTTTCAGTTCGAAAGTTTTTCAACTGACTCTCTGTTAATAATCATTCTACTAGCTGAGCCTGTGAGGAAACACATTGATCCATCCATCTAACAATTTTTGAAGAATAGTGTTTCGAAGAAACGTAGGGGACCCGTTCCATCCATCATTCTAGTTCATATTTGCAAGTAAGTACCTACATACTCGGTACATCGATTTACCTATAGCGCAATTCCATTGAGGAGCCTGTAATTTGCTAGGGCGTAACACAAAGCCAATTGACCCACTTCAGAAAGTGCTATAGAAGGTATACTTGCTGCATGTTATATTTCACGTTTTTACATACAAGTGGAACGTGGGCTGTATCATGAGTACCTACTTGCTTACTCTCTTTTTGACAAGGATCTAATGAAATTGTGAGTAGGTTAATAATTCGTTCATTAAATGGTTTTATTTATTTTAATAATTGCGAACTGCTGAGGAGGAGCTCGTGGCTTAATAAGAACTGCCACTCGGGTCGATCTTTAGGTAAAGCTGTGCTTGCCTAGGTCGGTCTATAGATGGGCGCCCGACATACCGAGTTTCCTCCGTGCCTCAGAAAGCACGTTGTTGTTTGTCCCGGCTGCCATATATAGATCTTTGGCAGTCGTTACTGGTAGTCAGTGGCCTGAAATTCTGACATCCAGTCTTACCAAAGGGTATCGTATTACCTAGTATTAACTGGGTTGTGGAGGTCAGATAGGCAGTTGCTCCATGTACCTAAAATACTGATATTCAGCTGCATCCGGTTAGACTGGAAGCCGACCCCAATATAGTTGGAAAAAGGCTAGGCAGATGATGAATTGCGATCTGCTGAGGGGTCTTGAATTAGATTTCCAGATTCTATAGAATTTCTAAGTAGCTAATCCGTGCTGTGTGTGTGTGTGTGTGTGGTGTAGAATAAATTACTGTTCAATCTTCATACAACGTATTTGTTCTTCCTTTAACCCAAACACTCTATGCTTTAACCTGTGGATAACTAGTGCATAAACTGGTATCAGAGTTTTATGCCTAGTATAGGCCTCAGAGTTATTTTTACTTGCTGGTTTCCTCACGACGATTTCCTTCTAAGCAAGTGATAAATTATACAATACACAATTCATTTTTTTTTCTGGGCTGGGATATCATCAAATAACTCCTCCCGCTCTTGGGCAGAGCGAAAGGGAGTGTCAGACTTCTACTGACTAAAAACCTCCCATGTTCCTTCTTAGCCCTTTATGTTGAGGCCGCGGTATCCTGTGAACATCCCGCAGACCCGACTGGCGTACAATATTCAACCGCCGTGGTGCGAAACAGCCCATTCTTAAGAGCTCTTCTGCGTTTCACACCGCGGTCCAAACCGCTCGTGGTGCGAAACGACGAAAGACCCTCATACACACATGAGTCCGAACAATCTGAGGTCTTTCAGTTCGGTCAGAGCAAAAAGCATCATTTAAATTGACCAGACCGTTTTCCGTGCTACCTACATATAACATGAAAAAACTGGCCAAGTGTGAGCCGGACTTGCACATGAAGGGTTCCGTACCATTGTAGTAGATATTAAGAGTTTTTCATGTTATTTTAGCACCATAGACTTCTTATAGGTTTTCCTGTAATCTATAAGTGTTGAACTAAGTAATTTCTGTATTTTTTTTTCAAAATTTTAAGCTCGGTGGTTTCGGAGATAAGGGGATGGGAGGGAATGATCGTATAAACAGACAGACAGACACACGAGTGATCCTATTAGGGTTCAGTTTTATCCTTTTGAGGTATGGAACCCTAAAAACTGTCGAAGTCCTGTGTTGCAATGCAAACAACATGTTTTTATTACGTAAATATATCGTATCAATACTTACCACTACGTCATCACGAAGCGTGTCCAATACCTCAACAGCCGTGCGTCCTCAGCCGCGTCTCCTGACGCACTAAACCCGACTGTTGACATTAATGACCATTGAGCCTACCCAGCCATGTCTTCTCAGCTGACGGGTGACGCGCACTGACAGCTGCATCGGAAACCAGCTGCCGAATAGTCGGGGGAGTTCGATCGTAAGGGCCATAATTGTGTGAGGTGGATGACTCCTTGTCGATAGGTTTGATTTGATTGGCCACAGTTAGAGACTTGAAATAAGAATCGTTTGATGGATTTTGTTTGTAAGTAAGTAGAGACGCCAGCATATGACGCTATCCGAAACCATCAAATTTTCCTAATCAACCTTCAACCTAATTTATAAGCGATTTTGAAAATCTTTTAAAGTTTGACCATGTTTGATAGATTATAGGAGCCTGAATGATGATCATTGTCTATGCAATTTGCTTTGGTGACTCCAAATCGAATGCAATTGATTTAGAATGGTGTATAATAAGTTTTGCAGGCACCGTTACCTATACTACACTAAGAATATATGAAAGTCAAACTCAAATGCTGTCAGTTTTATTTCTAGAGCATATTTACTGGTCTTAAATTAATAAAACAGCGTCAAAAAACGGTGATATAGAAAGAAAGAAAATTGAGTTAATTTGGCATTATTCACAAAAACACCTTAACTTTATTTTACAACTAGCGGACGTCCCGCGGTTTAACCCGCGTAGATCCCGTTCCCGTGGGAATACAGGGATAAAAAGTAGCCTATGACACTCAGCAATAATGTGGCTTTCTATTGGTGAAAGAATTTTTAAAATCGGTTCAGTAGATCCCGAGATTACCCCTTACAATTTAACATATAACTACACAAACTTTACCTCTCTATAATATTAATTACTAGCTGATGCCCGCGGCTTCACCCGCGTGGATGTCGTTCAAATTATATACTAAAACCTTCCTCTTGAATCACTCTATCTATTAAAAAAACCGCATCAAAATCCGTTGCGTAGTTTTAAAGATTTAAGCATACAGACAAACAGACAAAAATAGCGACTTTGTTTTATACTATGCCATGTAAGGATAAGGATAGAAAGAAACAAAACTACTAAAAGGGCTTCAGCTCCGCATGATGCCAGTACAACACTCTAGTCGTACCTATGTATCCGTGTTTTCTCAACTGAGATTTACAGTCAGCCTGAGACAAAACTTTAGCATCCTCGTGGGTAGAATGACGGCACGGTTGGCGTAGTGGCTCAGCGATTGGACTGCAGCTGCGCTGCGTGTCGCGGGTTCGATCCCCGCACGGAACAAATATTTGTATGGCCTACAGATAGTTGTTTCGGGTCTGGGTGTATTTGTGTATGTGAGTTTAATAAAAAAACAGAATTTGGACTGCTACTGAGAATGTCCTACTGGAAAACCCAATAAAGCTGCCTTTTTTGTTGTTGGGTGAAAAATCAGGGCAGAGCGGCAGGGAGTGTCAAAATTCTACTGACTAAAAACCACCCATGTTCCTTCGTGTCGAATGTATCCTTTGTGTCGAAGCCGCGGTATGTCTTTCGAACAAATCGCAGCCCCGACCAATAAAGCTACCTGACTTGGGAATCCCTGGATTCCCAAGTCAGGTACCTTTATTGGTCGGGGCTGCGAGAAATTACTGATGACAATACACTTTACGTTGAACACTACTACTCTGGTGTTTTGTTCTGTTATTTTTTCAATTTATTTTTTATTTTTAGTGTTTGTTGTGTGCACTTGTGGTTTTTTCCTTAGCCTGCACTGTCCCACTGCTGGGCAAAGGCCTCCCCCATGGCTTTCCAAGTTTTCTTACAATTTGCCTTCTCCGTCCAATCCGTTGAGAATGAGTCCAGATCCTCACGCCAGCGTTTTATGGGCCTGCCTCGGTTACGTCGGCCGTCTTCAGGTACCCACTGTGTAACTATCTTCGCCCATCTGTCCGGCTTCATCCTTGAAACGTGACCCGCCCAGTCTCATTTTAACATGGCAGATTTAAGGCCAACATCGGCGATGCCTGTCTTAGACCGTATTAAGGTGTTGCGCATTCGGTCGGAGAGTCTAATCTTGAGAATGCTACGTTCCATCGCTCTTTGGCAAACGTTGTGACAATGTACTAAATAGAAATGTTTTCTTTCTTCTTTCTTTTCTTTCTTCAACGTAAAGTTCGACGGCACGGTTAGCGCAGTGGCTCAAGCAATGGACTGCCGCGCTGCGTGTCGCGGGTTCGATCCCCGCACGGAACAAATATTTGTAAGACCTACAGATAGTTGTTCGGGGTCTGGATATTTGTGAATGTAAGTTTAAATGTTTGTGAACGCACTCACGATACAGGAGAAATTCCTAGTGTGGGGCAACGTTTAAAAAAAAACCAGACTTTGGACTGCTACTGAGAATGTCCTAAGGTCCTACTGGAAAACCCAATAAAGCTGCCTTTTTTGTTGTTGGGTGAAAAATCAGGGCAGTGCGACAGGAAGTGTCAGAATTCTACTGACTAAAAACCACCCATGTTCCTTCTTAGCCCTTTGTGTCGATGCCGCGGTATGTCTTTCGAACAAACCGCAGCCCGGGCCAATAAAGCTACATGACCTGGTAATCCTGAGTGTTAAGCACAGTAAAGGGTTTTATCATCAGGATCTTCTCAATAGCAGCCACGAAGTCTGAACATGCGCCTGGTTGATGGCAATGGATGGGTATTACATGGTGTACTATATATACAAGAAGAATAAGAGATTAGATACACTTCTGCCTAGTCATTGGGGTATATAGGCATACAGTATAATGTTATGTCGGAGATGGCAGAGGGAAAGCGAAAGCACGGCGGTCAACATCTCCGCTATAAGGATGTGCTCAAGAGGCATCTTATCGCTTGCGCTATTGATCCTAGTGGTTGGGAGAGGCACGCTCTGCATAGGTCGTCTTGGCGCTCTACTATTTACAAAAATATTAAATCTTTTCAAAAACAGCGAGTCGAAAAACTGAACGAAAAGCGCCAAATACGTAAAGAGAGACCTAAGCCCTCCTACACCTACACCTACAACTCTGCCGGTCAACTCTACTGCTTTCGGTCTGGCCAGCCACATAAGGGCACACGCTAGGAAATAGCTTGTAAGGGTCGCCGTTACCGAAATCGGTAAGGAGGACTATATAATATGTCATGAGGCAAAAACCTATACAAGATTCATTCGATGGATATGTTCCACCGATCAACAATCAGCTTGTAGTCTTAGTGAAATCGTCCCAAATACGACAACAGAACATCGTGTCTCCGTGTTTGTTCAACCAGTCTCTGTGTACTTTTGACAAAACTATCCAGTGCCATCATCCTACATTTGAGTTTGTTTTACTGTTTGTTTGCGTCAGCTGGGTTTTGAAGTAATTTGGACTTAATTTTTAACCCCCGACGCAAAAACGATAGGCTGTTATTAGTTTGACGTGTATGTCTGTGGCATCGTAGCTCGCGAACGCATGAACCGATTTTTATTGTTATTTTTTTGTTTGAAAGGTGAATTCTTAGCTATGTTTGAAGAAAATTGATTTAGCTGTTTCATAGTTAGGCTGGAAGACGGGATGAATAAATAATAGTAATCGAATTTATCTGAGTCAAAAGGATTCGGACTCTATGGACGGTGAGTAACGGGCTTGCTCACCGTCCGTCCGTCTTATGACGATGAGAGGCCGTGATCGACGGTGCGTCGTGTTCCACGCGGTAGTTAGTAATATGTAAGAATTATGCAGACTCCAATTTTTTTTTATGAATTCGTCTACCAGCTTTTTACTTCCAGCTACCTAATAGAACGTAATTCTAGAAATATAAATAAGAAAAACGTAGTCTATTTTGTATTGTTATTTGTTTGTATGTTATCTAGTGCTGATGACTTCCTAGGTAGTGAAAAATGCCACGCTTTGTTTTCATACGGATTGTGATACCTGCACTCTGCACTATCTAAGTATTATCTAATTATCTGTTACCGTGACTGTACGAGTACCATTCTTTGTCTATATATTTAGTATTCTCCAGATAAAGTGTGCGAAATTAAATTGGAATTCAAGTCAACGGCCGAGTTCTCTCTAATTTACGTTTACATACTTAATAATCGCTACACTTGTTTAAATATTAACTTCTTGTTCCTCTGTCTTGGAATTTTCACGTTTTAGTTCTTAAAATTAAATATTTTTCCTTTTATTCCTTTTGTTATTGGTTTGCATTTTTCTTTTTCAGAATATTGTTTTACATTCCGTAAAAAACAGTCATACGCAGAAAAAAACTAATTGACAGCATTATAATAAACCTTTTTTTTCGGGGGCGGGAAATCATCAAATAACTCCTCCCGCTCTTGGGCAGAGCGAAAGGGAGTGTCAGACTTCTACTGACTAAAAACCACCCAAGTTCCGTCTTAGCCCTTTACGGACGGCGAGCTAGCCCATTACTCACCGTCCACAGGCCTGCGTCTAAGTTGGCCGCAAGCCACCACGTGGCCACCGACGCCCGGACCGCCTCCCGTGGCGGCTGGGATGAGAGGTCCTCTCCCTCATTATTATGAGCCTCATGTGGCAAAAGTGTCCCTTCTCTCCTTCCATTTATGTCTGTTTTTAGCGGTTTGGGACCAACCCTTTTTTATAAAAGTCCGGGTCTCCACGCAATCTCCTTCGAGGCCTACCGGCGCGTTGCTTCGTTCTGTTGTTCGGAACCCAATCTGTAGCCACTTTGGCTGAATTCTGAAGCGGCATTTGGCAAATGTGGCCTGCCCAGTTCCATTTTAAATTGGTGGCTGTGTTGTAAAAGTCTGAGATTAGGATCTTTAAACGAAGTAAACTGTTCCTAATATGGATATTTAAGACTCTTGACTTCGTTCCATGGCTGACAGACCTTCAGACTTCTGATGCTTCGTTAATGACCACGTTACGCCATCGGCAAGGGACAAAATACACAGAAAATGGTCATTAAATGGTCACTAATGGATGTAAAATGGTCACTTCACAAACATTCTGTACATCGAACCAAGTAACACATTGCATTTTTTTTTACTTTTTTAAGGGTTCCTTACCCAAAGGGTAAAAACGGAACCTTATTACTAAGATTTCGCTGCCCGTCCGTCTGTCTGTCCGTCCATCTGTCTGTCACCAGGCTGTATCTCAAGAACCGCGATGGCCAGACAGTTGAAATTTTCACAATTTATGTATTTCTGTTGCCGCTATAACAACAAATACTAAAAATAAATTAAAATAAATTTTCTTATACAACAAACGTGATTTATTTGCCGTTTTGTGCCGAACCCTTCATGTGCGAGTCCAAACAATTATCCTCCAATAAATAACAACAGCCAACCGGTACCTACAAAAAAGGGTGAACTAACATTGTGACGAACTTATACCACCATCTGCCCCTAGACCATACGTTTCAAGAACCACATACGTCACCCGACACGGCTATAAATTGGGAGTGTTATGAAATACGGCACTGCTACCGTCGTATCTCATGTTAACGCCTGTGTCGCTTCCATGCGTATCATTTAGGTATCTATGTAATAGGGGTCGGACAAAAAAAAACTAATTAGTCCGGCAGATAGATTTCTAAAAAATATTGACCACACATATTTTTTCTTTTTCACGTAAATAAAAAATTAAGACGATACAGTGCTTCGGAAACTCGTGTGACGTCTTAAGCTAGTACATTTTGTACCTTCAAGTTGTCGTTTCAAGCCCCACTCCATGATCTTTGACGCGCTTTATGTTCGTCCATTTTTATTGATTTGATAAAACAAAAAACTCGTATGATCCAATATTTTTCGATAATCTAACTGACGGACTAAACAGAATCTTAGTTTTTTGAGTCAGTCCGATCCCCTGTCAGTTGGCCTACTACACCCACAGGCTTCACCACAGTCTTGCCTGTGTAATTACACGGTGCACACGGTACATCGCAGGAGCAGCAACAGGATCAACAATATTATCATAGATGTCTATTATAAGCTGGTTATTAGTTAGATTAACTTATGATGCCACGAGATCTTAGCAGATCAGATAGATATTCTTGAATTGATTTGAACTAAAGTTACACGAAAAGTAATACACAAAAATCTTCTGCCAAACTACACGACAGTTCGTCGGCAGTATTCATTAGTTTCGCAGCGGAATTAGTTTTTGGTGAGCAGCGGTGGCCCAGTGGTGGCGGCCCCGACTTACGAACAGTAGGTCGTGGGTTCGAACCCCGGCAGGCGCATTACTTTGTGTAATTTATTTCACCACCGTTGCTCTCAAAACGGTGAAGGAAAACATCGTGAGGAAACCGGCATGTCTTAGAACCAAAAAAATTCGAAGACATGTGACATCTACCAATCCGCACTGGGTCCGCGTGGTAGATTATAGCCCATCCCCTCAAAGAGAGGAGGCCTGAGTCCCTGCAGTGGGAACATTAATAGGCTGATGATGATGATGAAGAAGAAATTAGTTTCGTGATCACCAGAACAGCTTCTAAAACCAACCCATCACCAGCTACAAAAGCGAAAACCTCGCGAATACTTAGGCTAATAAATCGTTTCAGGAACTAGAACACAGAACGCTTGTACTGTATTCGATGCTAGCTTTGTGAGCCCGGAGTTGGAGATAGTTGGGCAGAGTTGCAGTTAGAGTTATTGAGTTCAATTGTGCGCCTCGCGTTACGATGGCTCCGTTTAGAATTATGCGCGGCTTTGCAAAGTTCACGGTGACTCGTTGAGATTATTCAAGTTTTTGTTTCTTTTTACATAAGGCCCTTCGCCTACGGCGACTTTTTGTAGAGATGCTGTCGCGAGTTCCGTTAAAGCGTGACAGCAACACTACTAACGCGCGTTGGTTTTGTGGGCGAGGGCAAACGGCTTGTGACCGCACCGCGACTGTATCGATGCGAACGCACGACAGCATCGCTACAAAAAACAACCGACTTCAAAAACACCAAAAAGTTAAAAATAAACTTCAGAAGAAAATTCTGCTTCTGAAGTCGGTGACATTTGTTTGTTTCATTTCGTTTTTTTTTGCCACCGACTTCAGAAGCAGAATTTTCTTCTGAAGTTTATTTTTCACTTTTTGGTGTTTTTGAAGTCGGTTGTTTTTTTTTTTGCAAAAAAGTTTTTTATTTTTTCATTTTTAGTTTTAATATCTTATAGAAATATTTACTATACATTCAAAACTCGACTAAGAAACCTAACATTCGACAAAAAACACGAAACACGTAATACGTGCTTATGAAATTTGAGGGTTGCCCTCGAGTTCTCTGGGATTCCATCACCAGGTCCTGGTTTCCATATCATAGTACCAGCCTTAAAATATCTCCTTCACAATACAAAAAGAATCATCAAAATTGGTTCATAAACGACGAAGTTATTCGCGAACACACATAAACGAAAAATGTTCATAAATTAAGAAAAATGTCCATAAAATGAAAAATACTAGACCAAACTATACTACATTTTTATGGGACCAAATGGCAACTATTCCGCATCTAACTAAAAAAAAGTCACGTAAATCGGATCATAAATCGCAGCGTAATCGATGTACATCCATAGAAAAAAAAAAACATACCAATCGAATTGAGAACCTCCTCCTTTTGGGAAGTCGGTTAAAAAAGTCACCGTGGGCTAGGGGCCTAATATCACTAGGTACGCCTGTAATAACCAAAAAGTTAGACATAGGTGTAGCACACCCACATTTTGGCAGTTGTGTTTAAGTTCTATGTTATGGGGGGAGTGCCTATAACCATCAACCGCGAGCACAGATCAAGAGTCCGTGGCTGCTACTGGGAAATTCCTTAAAGCCACAATAACAATTTTTCCAACGAGCAAACGGCAATCGAGCCCTGGACCTCATGATCAGCAGTCGCGATTTCGTCCACTAGACGACCGCATAGTCATTATTTCAGTTTATTTTTCCTTCGTAAATGATGTAGTTTTCTTTTTTTTCTGAATTGCAAAATCGAAATTTTTCCTATTGTCAAAAATCCTTGTTTAGTAATTAGCATTTACACAACGAGAATAGTAGAGCGAAATATAATAACTTTAAAATAACAACAACCAAATTATCAAAAACACTGTCAAACAATAACATAACAACAAAACAATATTACGTTCAAAAAAGGTTCAAAAACAGAAACTTTAACTGAACAACACGTAGGTATTTTAATTTCAAGTGAACATTCGCTTAATTCATAATTCATTTCATAAAGTCTTTGTTTTTTGTGCTCGAAGCTTGTGCGAACAATTTTTACCGGGTTATTATTTTAGCGAGAAAACAATGGAGAGTGTAGTGGTGAAATAGGCAGGTTCGTTGCAACTGCTAAATGGTTATCTTGGACTCCGGGGGCTACTTGGGGATTTGGTCCAAAGTACGAGAGAGACGCAAATTATGTGAACCTCAATTTTTATGAAAGCCCCAGTGTTAGCTAAATGTTGGCTTAACAGTAGTAAAGTTTTAGTAGAATACTGGTACCAACAGAGTTCGTTCTCTGCTACATTTTAACTAACATTTTGTGTTTTTAACAGACTTCGAAACGGGGAGGTTATCAATTCCTCTGAGTAGGTGGCAAAACGCGGAAAGCGGCTGAATCAAATTAAACGAAACTCACCAACTTTTTGAGCTAAAGTAATTTTATTTATTTATTTACAGGAAAATAACATAAAATAACATTTGAGTACAAAGGTACTGTTTTTTGTGTTTTTATTAAAGTTTAGATTTTTTACAAAAAGTTTCTTATTATTTCCTTTATTTATTTATAGATATTATGTGTCATCTCACGTTTCTAGGTTAGCTATAACATCAAATGCAATATATTCGTAATGTTGTGTGTTCAATAAACACCTAATAATTACGAATAATAAAAATAAACATGGCGATAAACTTGTACCTTGTACCACAACGTCATTCGGGTCTGGTCGGCTACTTTCCGCTTCTATTGTCGATTCATGCCTGTGCAGTTTCGCCTTCCTGCGTACTACATAAACTATGGATGTGCTTTACTTTGTACCTTTTCTTAGTTGTGTCCAGGCTTTGGTTGAGATAGGCAAAAGCTTTGTTGGAAGAAATCGGAAACAGGAGAAATTCCTAGTGTAACTAGGCAAGGTTTTTTTTTTATAGATAAAGAATGAAGAAAGAAACGTCCCGTGCCAGCTATACCTTAACTTACACCTTAGTTTATTTAAGTGAGTGAAAGTTACTACAATCTGTCAAATTTCTATAATACATATTCGACTTTATCGCTAAAGCAAGAGGTTCAAGATTGATTGGGAAAATTATGTCAGTTTCGAGTAGTTTGATGGACTTCCGTCTGTATAACACAATAATATACAAAGTACAAATAGATCAAAAACAATAATGAAAAATTGAGACTTAGAGTAAGTACCTACATATAGACAACGACGACAAGAGGACACATAGGCGTAGAAGTGTCCTCCGCATCACTCCGCTGTCATTTATCTATAATATGTATGTATTTAGAAATATATAAGTATGTTTATCAGTTGTCTAGTACTTACCCATAACACAAGCTCTGCTTAGCTTGGGACTAGATGGCGTTGTGTGATAGTTGTGGAATATTATTATTATTATTTTTATTTATACGTTTGTTTTGCTCGGCTATACTATACAAAGCTAAATTACCACTGACTCACTGACAGAATTGTTCTCCCAGATGGTGGATGGGGAGGTGGGTATATTTTGACAGATTCGTAAGTGAGTATGGGAAAAGTGCCAACCCCCTCCCCCCCTTTCCCCCCCTTCACCCCCTCCCTATCGTATCTCAGAAACAAAGAGAGGATGAGAGGATTTTTTTAAGGGATTCGTATAGAGGAGGCTCGGGGAAGTAAAAAACCATTTTTCAAATTGACGAAATTGACCCCCTTGCCCCCTTCACCCCCCCTTTAGGCGGATCTCGGAAGCAAAGAGACTTTACGTGTTTTTTTTTCAGATTCATTGAAATGAGCATAGAGTTAGTCGAAATCATTTTTCAAAGCTCTCCCCTCTCCCCCCCTTCACCCCCCCCCCTCTTCATCCCTTTTTTTAAAATAATCACAACAATCTTCTAGCAAGCTAAAGTAAGAAACAGGAGCCCGTAGCGTTGGGATAAGGTCACGATAGCTTTTCCTCAGTGGTAGGCAGGTCTTGGGTGGAGCGAAGAGGGGAGGTGGCGAGCGAAGCGAGCCGGCGATCTCCGTGGCATAACGAAGGTTGAGTGGGTGAAGCGTATAAGTAACTCTCATGAGTAGCTAAAAAGTGCAAAACCTCCCCTTGTTGCCCCCTTTTCCCCTCCTAGGTACCTTTTTCAAAGTTGCCCCATTTGCCCCCTTTAGGCGGATCTCGGAAGTTAAGAGACTTGGAACATTTTTTTTTTAGATTCATTGATAGGGGCAATGCGTTAGTCGAAATCATTTTTCAAAGCTCCCCCCCTTCACCCCCCCTCTTCACCCCTTTTAAACTTGTGTTCTGTTTTGTTTACGGATTCGTATAGAGGAGGCTCGAGAAAACTTCAGAAAGCTTCCCCTCTCCCCGCAGCCACGCAAATACTAGTCTATCTATATAAATAAAGAGAGAAGTCCTGACTGACTGACTGGCTCATCAACGCCCAGCCCAAACCCTTGGACCTAGAAAGCTGAAATTTTGCACAGAGGTTCCCTTTATAGTGTAGACAAGGAATAAAGAAGTATTTTTCGAAATTCAACCCCTAAGTTAGTTAAATAGGGGATGAAAGTTTGTATGGAAAATCGTCATTTTCACGCGGGCGAAGCCGCTGGCAAAAGCTTGTTGCTTATAATTTTACCGATGCCTGTAGTCTTCAAACGGTAGTGCCAGACAAGGTACTACTACCTGTACTAGATTGAATCTTAATGACTTCCATTGTAAGGACCTACATAATCGCTTCAGTTTCAACTGGTAACTAAAAAACGCACGCACCGGGTGGCGCTCCGCCTGGCCAGTGACTTACACCTGTATATCGATGGCGTGCCTTACAACGTTGCTGAACCACCGGAGAAATGCTCTAAGAACGGGTTGCCTCTAATCATACATAAAATGCATAGAATAATACAATTATGTCAGTGTCAATGTACAGCCAAATGTAGGTCGCGTCGAAAGTGCAAACACGCGAGCCTACTGGCTAACTTAGTGTCGTAAATATATTTTAAAACCCATGTACGAGGAGTCTTTGGTTAACTGGACCCACTCGAACTGGACCCACTCGAACTGAACCCACGAGATCAGTCGCACAAATCACATTTTAAATTGTTTTTAATCTATTGCATAGATTCTATCGCGGGCCTTGAGTTGAGCGTGGAGAGCGAATCCAGAGATTTCCTAACAAAAATATTCAGCATTCAAGATTCAACCAGGTTGCTATGGTTACGGAAAATAACAAGGTTGTCAACTGAGGTTGTCCAATTAAATAATTGTTTGTCTCTTTGCTTTCTCCTTCTAAAATATTCTTACTCGTATAATTTGTGAACAAAGTGTTTTAAATATGAATAAACAAAGTGCATTTAATAATGAAGAAAGTCACGAAAAAATAGTGAAAGAAAATGAGTGAGGAGACTGAGGAGTGAGTACTCTATAAACATTCATTTTATTATTAGTACGCATCTTTCATAAGTTTTATTGGTTTTTGCATTACTATTCTGTGAATCGGTCTAAAACGATTCGTTTTCTTATAAAATATCTAAAATAAAATAAATAATTTTCATATTTTTCAATGTTATGACACTTACGTCTGGCTGTCAATACTTTTTCTTTTAAATTTTCTGTCATAGAGTTTCTTACTAGCTTAGTCTATGAAGGTTAGTTTTGATTTATAATTATAATGTACATCGCGCGAAATTCGAAGATCAAACTCTTAATATCGTTATTTTTGTTCAAATTTTTTGAATGAATAATTATTTTGGTGTGTAATTACACTATTAATACCTATAAATTATTTATACCTATTATTGCATAAGTTGATAAAAAATGCTATACCGCGGCAGTGTCCGAGTGCCAAACGTTTTTTTTTTTTTTCATAGATTTATTGTGGGTCCAGTCCAGTTGACCAAAGACTCGAGTACATGCACCGTACAGATGGACAGACGGACAAGAGAGTGTTTTTGTAAGCATTCCTTTTTTATCTTTTGAGGTACGGAACCCTAAAAACCACAACAATAGCCCTGTGAAATAAATTGCGCACCCGGTTCGAACCCGTACCTATAATTTAGTACGAGCAATGATTACACGATGTCTGTTTGATCTACGGGGAACTCTGGGCAAGATTTCACGATAGCTGATAGCTACGGGCTATTGTGTTGTTATCGGAATATTTGACTTTAGAAAATTACTGTAATATGAAGAATGGCCATTCAGTGACATGCCTTTGGAGATTTTGTAGGTCGAACGCGAAGGGGTTACTTTGTGCAATTTTGTTTACCATCAAAAATTCAAACCATTAAATCATAAAAAAACACCCAACTGTGTGGGGGGTCGGCACTCAGTCTAAAAAAAAACAAAGAACAATAAAAACATTTATTTAACTTCGAATGGCTTAACTGGGCTGGTCTATTTCTTCAGGCAGCTAATATATTTTGGCGATCCTGGAAATCGAACCCACCACCAGAATAACGAGGTACCTACTTATCAAATTAGTAAAACAGTGTTCAGTAAAATTGCAACTCGCAATAAAAATATACTATAGATATTTTGTGAAATACCTATGCAATCTTTCCGTAGCCGTGTTTTGATTTTATTATAGGCGGGATACACACACACGTCAGTAACATCTATGTGAGACCGCAGGCAGGCCGCATACCTGTGTGTCTGTTGCCTGTCAACTCCAGCAAGCCAATAATTATTGTAACCTCCGCTTTAATAAATGTAAAAATATTATCGAGTATGGAAGAATTTTTTGTTGGTAAGTGGACCTCTTGTTTTCATGATTAAGCATTTTTGAGCTTGTAATCTGGCCACTTAAAGTTGATACTCCAAGGTAACCCGCGAAATTCGAATTATCGTACGTTTTTTTCAATGTGGCGGTCAGTTTCAGGTTGTATGTTAAATAAAATAGGATTCGCGACCGTTAGCACTCTGCCTCGAATCTTGTGGGCAGCGGGGCGGCGGGCGGTGGTGGCGGCGCGGGAGCGGCAGGATCAAATAAAATCAAATGGCTGGCCCTCGTAAACAGAGGCGTGGCAGCGGCGCGGGCGCGGGCATTGAGCGGTCCAGTCAAGAGGTGACTTATAGGTGACCACCCGCACGTCTGCATTGCAGTGTCGTGCAATATATTTTTGTAAAAAGAACAGTGGCTATATTATAGCTGATGGAATTAATAAGCGTCTACTTAAGTCACCGTGATAGATACCGACGAAATAATTTACTTAGTTTTATCAAATCAAGCCTAAGGCCTATCAATCGCTGGAAAAAAAATCATCATAATTATGAGCTCAATTGACTAGATTACAGGTGATAATAAATAATCATAGCTTAATTTTTTTTTTATCTGACTTGACTTTACAACTTTTGACTTAGCTATGCTTTTAATATTGGCATTTAAGTCAAAAGACATTTCAATTGTCAACTGTACTGAACTGACAGCTTGTCATAGTCTGCACGAGCATCTCATTATATTATTTTCCATCGATTCTCCGTGATTTTCTAATTCATCGACTAGTTCTGCTTATGAACTCTAATATTTACTGTTCCCTGTGTGACTTGCCTAAGGATGACTCTGGATTCCGATTCTGCCTCTTTACTTTGGACTCTATTGTGTGTACATCGAATTGAATATCACGATGGGTAGCCGTGTAAGGCCTACAAGCATTACCTATACAACGTGTTTGCCATGCGTGCTGGTTACGCACAAGAAAAGAAGTCCTACGTATGAATAGTCAAGATGAAAGTAGTCCTCAGCTAGACACAACTGACGATGTGCAACCACAAGAAAATGTAATCCAGCCTGATGCTGATGCATCAACCCAACCTGAGTCAACACAAGTTGTGGAGTTAGCCAATTAAGTATAGACGAATAGCAAAGATGTTTAGTTTTCTATTACACATTTTATTTCTATAACTTTACGATGATATAGCTTTATTATACTTAGGAGAGTTATGCAATTGATACACTAACATCCCTAGCCTGCATATTGTCATGAATGATTGTGAAATGTGCATACTATTGGTGTACCTATTTTAAATAAATAAATTGTGTTAAACTGAGGTGTTAAACGTGTTTTTCTGTATCTACTAAAATGGTAAGGGTAGGTAAACCCTTTTTTTTGGGGTGGTTGGGAAATCAACAAATAACCCCTCCCGCTTTTGGACAGCGAAAAGGAGTGTCAGACTTCTACTGACTAAAAACCACCCATGTTCCTTCTTAGCCCTTTATGTCGAGGCCGCGGTATCTTGCATCGGTTGGACTTAGTATTCTGAATACGGTAGTCCGTAGTTTATAATGTGTAAATGCATTTCTATCTATATTCAAAGGGTAAGTAGGGTGATTAGTCCGTTGTTTGTACGACATAACCTCTAAAACTTTAAACAGGAATATCTTTAATTCTGGCGTAGCAGAGCAAGCTCATTTTAACTCGTTTCCGCTCGACTCTTTGTTGGTGTTTCGTTGGTGTTTGTGGAAACACACACGTAAGCAGTTTTCTATTGCGAGGTAGGTAAAAGAAGTCATTAAGGGTCCGCTCAGCTTGCGACCGACACCGGGCTTTAACATTCTGAAAACGTCCGTAGTTTATTTTGTATTTCTATAGTTCTTTTTCGATTAGTCCATTGTTAATACAACATAACCTCTAAAACTTTAAACAGGAATATCTTTAATTCTGGCG
This sequence comes from Diarsia mendica, assembly GCA_949316265.1. Taxonomy (NCBI): domain Eukaryota; kingdom Metazoa; phylum Arthropoda; class Insecta; order Lepidoptera; family Noctuidae; genus Diarsia; species Diarsia mendica. The sequence goes on from OX438890.1 coordinate 3,158,041, forward strand.
TACCTATAAAAATATAACTGAAGATAAAACTGTTCAGGAATTCAAACTCTATACAAATATATTTTTTCCATAGGCCGACGCAAAAAAAAAATGTCAACAAAAATTTGTTCGAGCGTTTGCCACTATTCTTTAATAAATTTGAATCAAAAAGATGTTGTCGCCGTTGTTCAAACATTTCGTTAGCGAATAAAAACAAATAATTATCTCGACGACACAACCACGAACACAACACTACGCCGCTATAGTGTCGCGCGATCTGCCTGTTGGTTTCGAGAACGGGTCTGTGACCCCGCTTGGGCGGAGCCTCGCTATGTCCTCATATAGCGGCGATCGGCGGCGGTGACCTCTCGCGTCCGGCCCTGGTGCACGCCATGGTCCGGGGCAAGAAGGAATGGAACGCCGTCGTGGGTCGACGACAGGCCGTGTCGACGGCGCGTTCGTGTTCCACGTGCGTCTCAAGGAGGTGTCAGCAACATGGGAGGGGCCGACGCCCGTCGGGGCTGCGGGTTAGTCACAAAGATACCGCGGCCTCGACATAAAGGGCTAAGAAGGAACACGGGTGGTTTTTAGTCAGCAGCAGTCTGACACTCGCTTTCGCTCTGTCCAAGAGCGGGAGGGGTTATTTGAACATTTTCCACCAACCAAAAAATGAGTAGAATAGAATGGTATAGATGTTTGAATGAATGTTTATTTATTTATCTACCCAAATGTCATAAACCCTCTCTAATGCGTTCAAAAACCATAGGCAATGACCAGCATTACCAACCAGCAGAAATAAACAGAACTGTAATGAACTCATAACCTACTGAAAACATTAGGTAATGAGTTTTATCTACCCAAATATCATAAACCCTCTCTAATGCGTTCAAAAACCATAGGCAATGACCAGCATTACCAACCAGCAGAAATTAACAGAACTGTAATGAGCTCATAACCTACTGAAAACAGTAGGTTATGAGTTTTAAATTTGGAACAGGTGTCAAATTCAAGAGAGTGTGCTATTTAGTGCGCGCGGAACTAGTTGGCCGCGCCTTAGATGGCGACAGGGGTGAGGGGGCGGGTTGCCTACAGCTCGCAATGCACAGGAGACTATAATTAGACAGTGATGACCAATCTCGAGATATCGTGAACAATAATTTGTTCAATTTATTGAAAAGAATAAAAAACAAAAACATGCATAAGGCGCGGCCAACTAGTTCCGCGCGCACGTATCTACATTAAAACAGATACCTATCGATACGAAACCCCAATTCAGTATGATTTTAATTATAAATCGCACGACATTTTGATCTCGAGTGACACAAGAATAGTGACTGTTCGTTTGCCTATGATTTAAATAAAATGACAGATATCCGAAACGCAGCCATTTCGAGCTGTCATTTGTTCGTTAGCTTTTTATTTCCAGTTACGAGTAGACAAATTTTCTATAAGTTCTTTATTTCTGTCGAAAATGAGTGATAGTGACTCGGAAATTAACATGAACACTCCGCCAGATATCGTAAATGCAGCGACGAATGCAGATAATAACCTGTTTATTTTTTATTGCATTACACTGGTAACAATGCTGGTCATTTCCCTATGGTTCCTGAACCCATCATAGAGCCCTTATGATATTCGGGTAGATAAATTAGTGTATGCAACTATACATAATTAGGCATTACAACACTCGTGTGATGCTATTAAGAAACTCGCCTTCGGCTCGTTTCTTAAACCCACACTTGTGTTGTAATGCCCTTCATTATGCACAGTCGCATAAACTACTATTAAATTTGGAACAGGTGTCAAATTCAAGTGAGTGTGCTATTCTAGTATCTACATAAAACAGATACCTATCGATACGAAACCCCAATTCAGTATGATTTTAATTATAAATCGCACGACATTTTGATCTCGAGTGAGACAAGAATAGTGACTTTGTTCGTGATTTAAAAAAAATTACAGATATTCGAAACGCCGCCATTTCGAGCTGTCATTTGTTCGTTAGCTTTTATTTCCAGATAGGATTAGAACAATTTTCTGATAAGTTCTTTATTTCTGTCGATAATGAGTGATAGTGACGCAGAAATTGACATGAACACTCCGCCAGATATCGTAAATGCAGTGACGCATGCAACTAATAACCTGTTTATTTTTTATTGCATTACACTGGTAACAATGCTGGTCATTTCCCTATGGTTCCTGAACCCATCATAGATCCCTTATGATATTTGGGTAGATAAAGTAGTGTATGCAACTATACATAATTAGGCATTACAACACTCGTGTCACGTGATGCTATTAAGAAACTCGCCTTCGGCTCGTTTCTTAAACCCACACTTGTGTTGTAATGCCCTTCATTATGCACAGTCGCATAAACTACTATTTTTTAGTTACTTAATTTTGACATGTCACTTACAAAAATACACTGGACAGCAAATAAACGGAGCCACCCGCTGCCTAGGCACTCTAATTCGATTTTCTCAAAAACTAAAAAACCTACAATTATCAAAGTTGTACCTACAGAAAGTGCGTTTCATGGTGATTAAAATGAAAGGAAACTTTTTTGGGGTCAGGTTCCGTTCAGCAAGTCTCCTTCTGACGGTATCTGAACTTATGGCCACTTGGCGTTCGTCACGCAGACTTTGTTGGACTTGAACTGCGTTGAGGTGGCGATTTCGCAGAACAATAAGGTGGATATAACGATCATCTGCTGCTGATGTAGCCCTAGGTCTGCCCGTACCTGGACGGCGATCGAATGCTCCAGTCTCTAGGTATCGTCTGTAAACTCGTTGCACCGAAGATCTGCTGATTCGAAGCCTTCGAGCGACTTCACGTTGCGCAATGCCTGCTTGAAGTAATGCTACAGCTTGAGCTGCTTCCTGAGGTGTTGTATCCATTATTAATCGAAAAAAGTAGCAAAAACACACGCGTCTGAGCAAACGATGGACAAAAACTAAAGAAATGATAAGAAATATCCGACTACCCTCATTGTAGAGAAAAAGAACGCTAATTTCAAACTCTGGTGAAAACAGAGCAAATCGTTAGCATTGTGTTTGTTGCTTGATTACAATGTGAGTTGACGGTACTTTCGAATTAATTTTTAGTCATTTTAATCACCATGAAACGCACTTTTTGTAGGTCTAACTTTGATAGTTGTAAGTTTTATACTTTTTGAGAAAATCGAATCAGAGTTCCTAGGTAGCAGGTGGCTCGGTTTATTTGGTGACCAGTGTATGTATTGGTGAATTGCATGTGCAGACGAGGGGGGGGGGGGGGGAGGTTCTTATTGAGCGTTTTGCTCCTCTCCGATTTGTTAATATAATATTCTATATCGCCTATTCTATTTGAGAAAAGGAGTGGGTTGAATTTTACTGTCCGTATCTCGTTTAAGCGGAACCGGGATCTTCAGGCCGCTGATCGTCACAGAAAGTTAATTTTTTGATCATATCCAAAGAGTCAAGTGCCCGACGAGATGTCTATCCAATTCATTCCAATTTCCAGTATTCCGAAGAAACTGTTAATATTTTGATTCTTTAGATATAGGATATTAGTGACATCTAAACGAATCGCTGCAAAACCGACTCCATGTAATCTTATCTGCCCTACCCCGAGAGTGTTATTTAATACGCGTAGGCGCGGAGGTGCAGGTTTACCAAATATATCACTTAGCAAAATAATTATCCAATAAAATTTTATTTAAAAACGTATTATTTGACAAACAATTCATTGTTTTTTAAATTTTATTCTATAAATAACGTTTGGAATAAAGACATTACACAAATTCACTTAATATAAGCACAAAGCCCCCAAAAACGACGTCAGGGGCACCCCGAGGTTCGGTTAGTTAGGTTCCTTTGAACCCTGCAGACAGAAATAATAATAATAATAATATTCCACAACTATCACACAACGCCATCTAGTCCCAAGCTAAGCAGAGCTTGTGTTATGGGTACAACTGATAAACATACTTATATATTTCTAAATACATACATATTATAGATAAATTACACCCAGACACAGAACAAATGATCGTGCTCATCACACAAACATTTTTGTCCTGGGTGGGAATCGAACCCACGACCTGCGGCATAGCAGTTAGGGTCACTAACCACTAGACCAACAGGCCAGTCAAATAACCCCGCGCAGCGGGGCTCCGTCGACTTGCTGACGGAAACGCTAACCCTAGACGGGCGACGTCAGAGGCACCCCGAAGTTCGGTTAGTTAGGTTCCTTTCAACCCTACAGACAAAAACATCCCTACAGACAAGAACCCTTCATGTGCGAGACCGACTTGCACTTGGCCAGTTTTTTTAATACCTACTAATTTTTCAGGTCATAAATTTACTTAAATTATTACCTCCGTGACCCGTTTACAATCCAAAAAGAGAGAGAGCAAAAAAGTGTTCGCCCAGGTTAAAATTGTGGTTAAAATGGTGCCAGAATATCAGGACCAGATTCGTATGGACACCCTCGCTGAACAACACTCCAAGGGTGACTACTGCGGCTTTTGGCGAAAAACAAGGAAAGTAAACTCGCGGCCTGGTCTTCCTGGGAGGCCAGTAAGATCGCTTAAGATTGATGTTCCAGGGTAGCCCGCGAAATTAAACTTTTCTTACGTTTTTAGCGATTTGCAGGCCAGTGCTAGGTTGTATGTTAGTGAAAATATGATTCGCGGCTGTAAGACGTATGCAGTTACAGAATTATAATGTCAAAATCATCATTACAACCCTCCAAGTTCATGTAACTGTCAAGAATGAGTATTTCATCAAAAGGTCATTCTTGACAGTTACATGAACTTGGTGGTGATTTTGATGATTATAATTCTGTAACTGCACACCTACATCTTACAGCCGCGAATCATATTTTCACTAACATACAACCCAGCACTGGCCTGCAAATCGCTAAAAACGTAAGAAAAGTTTAATTTCGCGGGCTACCCTGGAACATCCACCTTAAGTGATCCTAAGAGCATTGCGAACGTTTTCAAAGAACAGTTTTCGGTCCGGTCGTCAATAGTTCCGGCGGGTGAGGTGCTAAATGTGGTGTAAATTATCTGAATAAAATGAATTAATTGAGTTTTACCCTAAAATTTATTTTTTTACCCAAAAAAAGTCGTTTCACAGCAGTAATTATTGCGTACTTAGTTTGATTTACATAATGCTTGGTTGACAGCTTCGTGAAGGTTTCGTTTACACCCTGTATTTGTATAATTATGTAATCTAGAAACCTGTGATTGTTTCATTTAGTTTATTTGCCACCAACTTCGGAAGCTTAAGTAATTTTTTTTAAAGTAAAGTCGGTAATTATTTTTGAATACATATAAAATAATATTATCCTACTACAAGAACGGAGGGACGAAAGGCCCTAGACCTAGAGCACATAATAAATGTACCTTATTCCAGATGGTTTAAGATAAGGAATTTTGAACTCGGACCGACAGACTTTTTATGTTTATTATACTTTTAGACCAATATACCTTAAATACGAGTATCTTCCTCTGTTTTGCCATTTGGCTTTTTGCCTTTTTCATTTGGATGATCTGGATTGGTTTGAGTATCTTCCTCTGTTTTGCTACTTGGCTCGTTGCCTTTTTCATTTGGATGATCTGGATTGGCTTGAGTATCTTCCCCTGTTTTACCATTTGGGTCTTTGTCTTTTTCATTTGGATGATCTGGATTGGCTTGAGTATCTTCCTCTGTTTTGCCATTTGGCTTTTTGCCTTTTTCATTTGGATGATCTGGATTGGTTTGAGTATCTTCCTCTGTTTTGATACTTGGCTCGTTGCCTTTTTCATTTGGATGATCTGGATTGGCTTGAGTATCTTCCCCTGTTTTACCATTTGGGTCTTTGTCTTTTTCATTTGGATGATCTGGATTGGCTTGAGTATCTTCCTCTGTTTTGCTACTTGGCTCTTTGCCTTTTTCATTTGGATGATCTGGATTGGCTTGAGTATCTTCCTCTGTTTTGCCATTTGGCTTTTTGCCTTTTTCATTTGGATGATCTGAATTGATTTGAGTATCTTCCTCTGTTTTACCATTTGGCTCTTTGCCTTTTTCATTTCGATGATCTGGATTGGTTTGAGTATCTTCCCCTGTTCCCCCATTTTTATCTGTTTTTTCATTTGAAGTTTCTTCATTGTCTACTGGCTTTTGTGTAGTAGTTGTAATTTGGATTTCAGTAACTTCGGGTTCAGTTGTATCTGAATTTTCGGTTGTGCCCGGGTTGTCATTACTTTCAGTATCAGACTCAGACTCAATTTCAACTGCTACTGGCTCCGTGGATGTATCGTAATCTATAATTAGTTTTTGTACCTCAATTCCACTGTCAGCATTGATTTCGTGAAAGTCCGTATTCGCCGCCCTTACTGTGAATACACAGGTGTTCACACATTCATACTCGTTCTTGAACATATTCATGTTAGGGAGACAGCCACGCCAAATGCCAACTTCACATCTAGATCCTGCTTTCCAGTAGTATACGACTGGTGTTGGATTTTTTCCGCAGTCATCCCATCTAAACTTGGACGTGCATTGTGGGGGTGGAACTGGAGACAATTTTTAAAACAGAACATAATAAAATAACAGTAGGTACTGGTTTACTAGCCCCTGGTTTAGAAGGCTGTGTTTTCCAGCAGAGTTTTGTGATGCAGACAAGCAATAAGGCTGGTTTGATGTGCGGAGGTGAAGTAATAACTGTTAAGCTAGGGAACATCCACTGAATTTCTGCGAAGATGTACAAAGAAGAGAGAAGATGTTCCTCAGCCATCGCACGCCACACGCAGCACACCGCTCACCTCATCCTCATCTCTGCTGTGCACTGAGTGCGGAGGCTGGCCTAAACAATCACGAAACATCGCCTCTCCTCTCTGCTTAACTGTTTCCTCTAAAAACGAAGAGGCGACGAGAAGCGTAAATAACGAAGTTTTGGTAGTTTCCAACACATCTCCCTCGGCTCGTCACCTCACTGACTGTAACTTTGCCGCGGTATCTTTAGGTACGGACTGCTTACGACAAAAGAGTTGTATTGCCTCCCGGCATCCTGAAGTCTGTCGAAGCGTTCGGAGGGCTACCGACCCGACATGGCTAAGCATATCGAGGCATTTTTTGTTGTAGCTACGACTATCTTCATTGAAATTAAAAATTTATTGTCATAATCTTAGATATTATGCTTATTCGTCACTTAAAATCGCTTGTCATGCCGTGCCGTCAGTATTTGCCGGGTTTAAGGTACTGAGATATAAAATTTTACATTAGTGTAACTTACGCGCATAAACAATCCCTGCAAAGGTAGTTATACCCAAGATCGTCAAGAACGCTGCCATATCCACGTTTCGGAATACAAATGAGTACATTTTTGATGAAATAACACTTCGTTAGGATAAAGCGTTAATTGGTTTGCGCTCGAATGAAAAATAATGAAAGTTTACTTACTGTAATTTCCTATTGCATCATACTTTTTCGTCATTATTGTTAGGTATTTTATTTTTAATCAAATCAAATCATTTTATTATCAGGCAATTAAAGCCCATAGATTAAATGCACAAAATAATCTTATATAACTATAATTAGCTAATACATTAAAAACTTTACTAAACTACGATTATACGCGTAATAATGTTGGCGTCGAGTTTCACTGCGTGGTGTCGCGTAACCGTCCTCGGAAACGTCGATATACGAAACCTTTTGGCCAAAATTCCTCCTTTAAGCAGGTCTGTAGGTGCTGGGTTGGAACTCGTACCACGAAAGATTTAAAGTTTACACAATATTGTGGCGCGATTCCAACCTTTCGACCCCCGAGTCCGATCGAGTGATGCAGTCGTGAAACGTACGGCTGCGTCTTAGGCACAGCAGGGCCCAGCAGCATGTTGGGTCTACTCGGTACCGAGCAGGTTACGTGAACACGACTTCTTCTTCTTCCTTTCCACTTTTGTGAATCTCTCCTCATAAACTTGGCTCGTTCTTGGTAAAGAGTGAACCGTCGTCGGTGCAGGTTGAGCCCTTTTTTTCAGTTTTTACCCTTTTTTAGTTTGTCGCTCAGGCTAAGACAAACGACTTTACTTTTCCTCGAAAAGTAAAGGTCTTTGCTCGCTCACACGATTCCGGTCCCACACGGCAAAAATAATGTAATTCAAGTATGGGATTTAAGTATTGCTCTTTATATAATTACTTCACATTGGCAACATAGATTAACAGACAGCCACTGCCGTCGGACTGCTCGGTGGTTGACGCTTAGCTTTATCACTTACACACCGGTGTTGGAGCAGTCGTGTAAGTGGGCTAAGGACCTTTATTTTTCGAGAAAAATAATAGCATTAATATTAGGTTCGAAAAGCCTTTTTAGTTGTAATACAAACACACACATTCTTAACCGACTTTCAAAAAGGAGGAGGTTCTCTATTCGTGTTTACTTAGTTTATGTATTTTTTTTCATGTATGTCCACGCATATCTCCGTCAATTTGTGAATCGATTTTCAAAATTATTTTTGTGTTTGAAAGAGTATATTCCCGAAGTGGTCCCATTGTCATCAAGTCAGGATCTGATGATGGGATCACTGAGAAATCAAGGCCACCCCTCAAATTTTATAGGCACTTATTACGTGTTTCGTGCTTTTTCTAAAGTTTTTCAAGTATAGCTACCTAGCAGTCATCCCTTCATGTTGATGCGCTGATGATGGAAGGTATAACTCCTCACCGGTTAGGATTTGGAGGATATTCTTTAATAAAATATTATAAGGACGTATAATATGGTTGTATTATAAAGGTCATCTAGGTGAGCTGGTTATGAACATACATCTTATTATACTCCTCAACGGTTAGGAGTTGAAATCAATAATAAGGGAATCCCAAACGTTAAGTGTAAGGTTTCTTAGTTGAATGTTAAATACTTAGTAAATATTTGCAAAGGATATTACAACCAAAAATTGAAAAATAAAAAAACTTGTCCAGCAGTAGACGTCTTTTGGCTGAAATGATGTTGATGACTACAACTGTGCCTGCCTAAATACCTATCCATGCCTTTTTTTTGGGTTTCGGAACTCATCAAATGACTCCTCCCGCTCTGCCCAGAGTGGTAGGGAGTCTCAGACTTCTACTGACTAAAAACCACCCATGTTCCTTCTTAGCCCTTTGTGTCGAGGCCACGTCATCTCTTTCGTACAACCCCCAGCCCCGACGCGGCGACGGGACTTATCCATGCCTTAAACACAGAATACATAATAGTACTACGTACAGAAGGGACACTCCCTTCCCCGCGCTCATATTAAATACCGCACCTTACCCCGCACTTCGAGGTAGTCGTCGCCGACTCTTGAGCAATGGGTCGCGCTCGTATTTAGTCGTCGTTCGGTTCGCGACGCAGACCGTTGCACTTTCCGCGCCATTTTTTAGGCTACGACAACCCTACTAGAGTTTACGCACACATTTGCACGTGCACATCGTGCACAAACGTTATTTGTTTATGTAGTAGTAATAGGTAATTATTTTGCGGGCGTTGTATGGAGTGTCCGAGGTGTGCCTTAGACAGAAAGGTGAAAATTTCCATGTAGGTACATTATTTCATAAGGTGAGGGTAGCTGCAGCATGTTGACGAGGGTTCACGGACAACAGCGCTTACGGATGCCATTGTCCTATTTTAGTACAGACATTAGAACTTAAACAGCACCTGTTCTATTCAATATCTATTGGTATTACTATTAGAGGTCAAAGACACTGACAGTTTACCTGCAGATGAGAGGTTTTAAAACTAAAAATCTAATACATTCGTTATAATATATGGTAGATAATATACAGTTGTTTTAAACAAGTGCTTCCAGTTCATTTGGCTCATGTAAAGTTCCAAAGACTGTGCCTTGCATCAGGCCCACATACCCATCCTGTTTCAAAATAATCGAAACATGAAACGTCCAATAGGATCATAAACAACTACTTATGTCATAAATATTACATGGAACCATCTCCGTGGCAACAAAGGGGTCCCGCGGGCTCTGCTCAAAGTAACAAGTTATAAATAATGTTGTGCGATAGATATCTCGACGAAACAAAGCTGTCGATTCGTGTGTGTGTGTTTAGTATCCTCAATAACGAGGATCTAAGGTTGCAATCACAAGACATAAGTGACGATGCCGGACAAAACCTAAACATCACGAACATTTAGTTAATTTAAAGGAGACATTTTTTTTTTGTTCGTATAATAGTCCCACCTCGCTTTTAATACATCAATGGTCCCATACACATAATAGGGATGTTTACTGACTAAAAAAATATGATTCTAATTAGTCCGTCTGTTAGATTATCGAAAAATATTGGATACGTATTTTTTGTTTTATCAAATCAATAAAAATTTACAAAGATAAAACGCGCCAAAGATTTGAGTGGGAGGTTGTGACGTCACTGCTCGCTAAGAAATGTCATACTAATGTCTTAGAAAATGACGTCACGCACGAGTTTTCAAAGCACTGTATCGTCTTCATTGTTTGTTTACGTGAAAAAAGAAAAAATATGTGTCCAATATTTTTTGGAAATCTATCTGACGGACTAATTAGTTTTTTTTTTTGTTAACATCCCTTCGAGTAATGAAACGTCATATTATACCTACTTATTACTTATTACTTCCGAGTAATCTCTAGCTAGCATCGGTTATATTAGCCAAGCGTTGACTGAGCGAAATATTGAGAAATATGCAAATGAAAACGTGACGTTTAATGAAAATCGAGTGTGTGTGTGGGTGTGTGGTCGGGGTGTGTGGGGTCGTTAGACCTTACTGCCCACACGATAAGAAGAAGAAGAAGAAGAAGAGTGAAAATCGAAATAAACAGTAATAATGTCAAATGAAGTTGACTGTCAACCACAAAAAAAAGGAATTATTATCGTACCATGTCACGATGATGTTTTAAACCATCTTTTCGATTTAAGCTTAACGATTTTATAAAATACTAGCGACCCGCCCCGGCTTCGCACGGGTGCAAATGGATGTATTATTATACTTAAACCTCCCTCTTGAATCACTCTATCTATTAAAAAAAACCGCATCAAAATTCGTTACGTAGTTTTAAAGATTTAAGCATACAAAGGGACATAGGGACAGAGAAAGCGACTTTGTTTTATACTATGTAGTGATTACCTATGTAGGATATGAAGCTTTCCGATACCTTAACACACGAAGACGTGTGAATTTGTCTGAGACTGTATTCTCTGTAGGTGGATAGAATAAGAACTAATACTAAAATGTCAAGCAAATACTGTCGTTTAGTTCAACCTGTAGTATGCTTGAGTGTGTTAAGTTTACGTGATTACCAATAGAGTAAGATCCCAGAGCAATCAGACATAACTTATTTTCACACGGATGAAACCTGAAGTTTTCAGTAGCGTCTCGTGTGCCTTGAATACCTACGCGCTTTGTGGAACTTGCCGAGTGACACCGTACGTATATTTACGTATATTTTCTACTCCCAGACACTTTCCGTCGGCCGTATTGCTTAACAGACGCTTTAAATAATACTAAACTCCTTATGATTTAATACTTAAAGCTAATTGATCGGGATATTGCCATGCTATATTGGTCAGGCGCTCCAAAATCCAAGCTTAAAAGCGTCTGACAAAAGCTCTGGTCCATCAAAAGTGTCTGACACTTATGATATTACTTTAAAATAATATTCTACATGACATATATAAAAATCAGCCATGTGAATTTAAGTTAAATAATTCTTATTTTTAGTCACCTTTCTCACCTGGTATCTGCCCAGGTGTCACTCGGCAAGTTCCACAAAGCGCGTAGGTATTCAAGGCACACGAGACGCTACTGAAAACTTCAGGTTTCATCCGTGTGAAAATAAGTTATGTCTGATTGCTCTAGGATCTTGGACTACAATGACAAATGTGGGCTCATAGATGAAAAAGAAGGCAGTTGTCAATTGGTAGAGGACTGGCACGTAGTATTTTGAGAGCGAGAGCCATGAGCGCTTCTATAGAGACTTTGATGGCGAACGGTATTTCTGTCGGTCGGTCGTGATCACGCCAGAACTGACCTCACTACATTCCATGTGATTATTGATGAGCATCCGTTATTATTTTGTAACCGAATTGAGATTACAAAAACAGAACATTGTGTGAACAATAACCGAGTGTTATTTGAGATATCCATCCTGAAAAACCATCAGTATTTAACTCCTAATATAAATACAAAAAGATTTTTCAACAATTATTGCGAAACCCTATAAATAACTCATAAGTACTAATAACAAGAATCAATTCCTGATAAAATATCACTTTGGCAGAAAACAAACACAGGGTTATTAAATTTTCATAAATGTATAGTTTCTATTTCCAGTGCACAGTGGGCAAAAGTTTCTTTGAAATGGAAAAAGTAAAATAGAAAATTATGGTTTGTCAAATGGAAACGCCTCAAGCCCTATAATTACAGTTTGATGTCTGTTTTACCGTATCACAGGTTGAAATGTCTCTGTTTTATTTTAATGTCTGTATTTCCGGTTTAAAGGTATGGCTCTACTTTAAGAAATGTGGAGTAATCTTGTGTTAACATTTTTAGAACACTTAATAAGTTTGTTTGATATTATTTTGTTTAGAAGTTTTCGTTTACGTTAAAATACGATCAAACATTCAGTTATTGCAACCCTTTTTTAGTATTTGCACTATTTTCAAATATTACTGGTTCGGGGGGATTTAATGCACTAGCCCTCTTTCGATGATTTGTTTTTTGCTAATTTTCTTATTATAATTATGTAAGTATACATACATTAAGGTGTACACATCCCAATAAATAAAATACTGAGCTACCCTCTTACACTGTGAACGTAAACTACTCGACTCAAAGTCGACTTTGTGATTAAGTTGTCCTATCCGACACATAGAATACGTGCAATTGAAGCTTCGGACTTTTAATTCAAAGTAACTGCTACATCAACATTTATTATGCCAGGGACAGAATTATTATCATCTAGAAATAACCATACTTACCTGGATAACATATTCTTAAAGACTTCTGCAATTTTTTAAAATATAATCGAGACAAATATTTAAAACACTACCATTTACGGGACATCGTCAAGCGTTTGGTCGACTCTTCTGGTGACCATAGATATTCACAAACAATCTATCGTATGTCTATCTCGCTCGCTCTTGTAATGTCTAAAACAGATGGACATAATTATGATAAATTCAATTTGGTTTCGATTCGAAGAATCAGAATTTCCATCGAACGTGGTAACGCTGCAATAATAATAATAAATTGAATTATTCAGGAAACTCGCTCCCATTGCCAGTTGTTCTAATAAATTACTATTTATACATAGGTTAATTTTAAAATTTAGATGGGTGAAATTCATCATCTGCCTAGCCTTTTCCCAACTATGTTGGGGTCGGCTTTCAGTCTAACCGGATGCAGCTGAATACCAGTATTTTATATGGAGCGACTGCCTATCTGATCTGACAACCCAGTTAATACTGGGTAATACGATACCCTTTGGTAAGACTGGTTGTCAGACTTACGGGACCAACAACCTAACGTGCTTCCCGAGACACGGAGTAAACTCGGTATGTAATGGGTGGTCACCCATCCACAGACCAACCAAGGCAAGCGTGGCTTAACGTTACTATTAAAATAATTAATTAACAACATTACGAATAAAATGAACTCATATACAATGAAAAATAGTACACACAAACATAGACCATTAAAAGACAACCCAAAAAAGTTATAATCGACAAAATAATTCTTCTTAAATTCAGATAAAATTCGCATACAAAAACTAACAAAAAAATTAAATAAATAATAAATATTTTCTGTGATTCTGGGTACTTTCCCCGTTGACAGATACCAAATAGAAATATTGAACACACTCAAGAGATATTCCACATTCTACAAATATAAATAATTATAATAAGTAGTAGTTAGTCAATTTCTGTTTGCCTTTTTTAGGTTTTGCACATCTTAAGAATTTATTCTATTCCATGAGTGCGTTGACAAACATTTAAACTGACATATACCCAGACCCGGAGCTATCTGTGCGCCATACAAATATTTTGTTCCGTGCGGGGATCAAACCTGCGACCAGCAGAGCAATAGTCTAAACGCTCAGACACTGCCCCAACCATGTCGTCGTTATTAGATAGTATAGTAGTTGGAACATTCGCGAAACTTGGTAAGAACAAAACAATGGCTGAAGAGATAGTGTGCTGCTCCGGCTCTTCCGAGAGCCACACTTTTACAGGTATCTCTGAAAACTTCAGTTGCTTCCTTTTGTTGTAATTCGTGTAGTATTACAATAGTTGCGATGTTTTAACGGTCATTCCTAGCGCAACTTTGGCGCCATTCTTTTGTTCTAAACAGGCAATATCTTGAACAAATAGTTTGATATTTGCATAGGAGATTTGTTTTCGGAAGTTTGGACTTTTTCACTGCTCTTTTGACTTCCGTTTTTTGTCAGAGGGGTAAACGTTTATATTGCACTATAACTTTTAAGTTATCAACTCAATTTCGTTTTATTGCTACCATGCTTTGGCCAATAGACAGATAGGGTTTTCCATGAACGAACTTGGACAAGTGTGACTTAATTCAAACATATTATATATGTATATAATAATAGAATAGTAATAATAGACCCGAGTTATTGCTGTTATTATTTAGCTACGAGCTTCTTATTTGCAAATATGGGTTAATTATTAAAATATTGACTTTTATTGTTATAGATACGACCTCGTTAAAAATAATAAATAAGCTTCGTAGTAACTAAAACAGTATTTGTATACCTACACATCGCCCAACTTTACGATTGCTGTAATCTTTTTTGTAAAAAAACAACGTATTTCCAAAATATCGTGAACAAGCAAAACGTTTCTGTAAAAGCATACTGTTGTTTTTTCAACTAAACCCATTTCAATCGGTTTAACGTGAAGAGTTTTTGTGCGATAGCGAATGCTTCGTCAACATAAACAATTCAAAAAAAATTAGGTATGACAATGTTTTGACGAAATATATTAATAAATATAATAATGGGTCAAAGTTATGACTTTAACCTCCCTGTTTGTTGGTTTTGGTGTAAAATTAAAAGAAAGTTGAAAAATACCTGGTTGTATCATCATCATCATCGTGGTTGCATACAGTGGTTGTATGCAACCACTGTATTTTCCAAGTTTCTTTAAATTTTCATGTATCACAAAAAACAGTTGCTCGAAAATCATGTTTGAAATCTATTGACAAACTCTAACAAAGTACCTAAGACATTTTACTAAAATACAACAACACAAAAACAACAACATCAATACCTACACAACATCAATACACATCAATTAGTATTCAGTTTTTTTAGTATTAGTTGTTTTGTTTAGTCTGGTATTTTTTGGTACATCAATTTAGTTAAGAGTAGTCGCTTCATTATAAAAAATCAAAACATTAACAAGCTGAACAGAATTAATCGTAACATTAAAAAATGCAATGACTATTAAACGCTAACGTTTCCTCTTTGAGATTCCGGTAATTGTCATTTAATTGCCGAGTAAAGGGTGGGGGGATAAAAAAATAAAGCTTAGAGCTTCTTAATGGCCACCAATTTTCCGGTTTGTGGTCCCGAAACCGTTTTAGTCTGAAACATTGTTTTAGCGAGCATTCGTTAGAAATTGAAAATAAAAATATTTTTTGGCCACGCGAAAAATATTTGCAACCACTGTGCTGTAAAAATAAATTTAAAAAAGGTTTGGTTTTATTTTTATTTAAACACTGTAGTAGTGCCTACGAAATTACTATAAGAATGTTACTTCTCTAATGAAATCTGATTTTATTAATTGCTTGCACGGGTTTTAATTGTTTGCACCGAACTCTTATCCATTTTTTAAAATAAGTAGCCAGTTCTTAATATACTTTCTGAAACCCGCCAGTCGTTAAAATCGGTCTAGCCGTTTCTCAGATTAATAGGACAAAACATTTTCCTTTTTTTTTGTTTTAATTAGCTACAGTAGGTTTACGCTTTCAAGTGGATTCAGAAAATAGCTGTTATTTTTAAATTACAAACAGACACTTGAATAACATTTATTTATATAGATGTATGGATGCAAATACTAGAACAACGTTACCTATTCTACTATCGGTGAAAGCATAAAACATTATTGCATTATTATTATTTATTAAATAAATAATATGAGCTGTGTTGGTGTAAAGGACAGTTTTAAAACTAAAGAGTTGCTCTTAAAAGTAAAACTGCTCAATATAGTTTGACGACCAGTTTAATGACTCCTGTCCCAACGTGCATCGGGCTAAATTGTGCAATAAAATAAAAGCGATATTTCAAACAATTGCAATATTCTACTTTATTTCTGTGAATGTATTTATTTGCATTAAATAAAACTCTTTTTCACATTTTTGTCGGGGCTGCGGGTTGTTCGAAAGAGATACCGCGGCCTCGGCACAAGGGATAAGAAGGAACATGGGTGGTTTTTAGTCAGTAGAAGTCTGACACTCCCTTCCGCTCTGCCCAGAGCGAGAAGAGTTATTTGATGATTAAACCCACAAAAAAGGCCTTCACGCATTACAAATCAATGAATACTACACACATTTAATATAATATTCTGTTTCCTTCAATAGCTATGCTAGGGGTCTCTCTCAGGGATCGCATGCGGAATGAGGTGATCCGACAGAGGACCAGAGTTGTCGACATAGCTCACAGAATAAGTAAGCTGAAGTGGCAGTGGGCCGGCCATATTAGTAGCAGAACCGATGACCGTTGGAGTAGACGTGTTCTTGAGTGGAGACCGCGAATCGGCAAGCGTAAGATGGGACGCCCGCAGGCTCGGTGGAGCGATGATCTTCGCAGAGTGGCTGGTAACAACTGGATGAGAGTTGCCGAAAATCGAGTTGAGTGGCGTAAGATTAAAGAGGCCTATATCCAGCAGTAGATTGTAATAGGCTGATGATGATGATGATTCTGTTTCCTTCAATCGTTTGAAAATGACAGTCATCAACTCCTATTCCCAACTGCTGGGCTCGGCTTCCGCCACGACTGGTAATGTAGTAGGGCAATGCGACACCAACTTATTGGTAAGACTGGTTGTCAGACTTTTGGGTCACTAAAGGACCTAACTTTAACGACTGTCGAAGATGTAGAAGTGACAACCGGGACCAACGGTTTAGCGTGCTTTTCGAGGGACGAACGAACTCGGTATGACACAGGCTAACAGTAACAGTAAAAACTGTTCAATAGTAAAATTAAGAGTCGGACTCGCGAATGAAGAATTCCGTACTAACGTAGTAGGGTAATCCCCTTTTATTATTCGTTGATAGTGTAGCAAGAATAATATGTATTCTGTGAAAATTTCTACCTATTACGAAACGGATCATGATGAGACACAGCCCGCAGACAGACGGACGGACGGACAGCGGAGGCTTATTAATAAGGTCCCGTTGTGCGTTGGTGATCCGGGTACGGAACCCCAAAAAACGCGAGTAATTTCTATTTGGTTGTTTTAACCCTAACTCTGCTACTGATGGGTACAAACACAAAGTAATAAGTTGGAAAATGTAAATCGGTGAACAGATGTTTGTGACAGATGCTGGGTTAATTTTTACGCTTTTAACTTTAAGAGAAATGTTGTTTTTTGTCGTAATTGTGATATTGTTTAACAAGTAAATTGTTTGATTGCTGTCTTTACAAAGAGTATTGTGTGAAATTACGTATTATCTTCTAGTAATATTAAAAAATAACTGCAGGGTTGCTGGTGGTGAAATTATGCCCCATTGACTTTGTGATATTTTAAAAATTCAAAAAAATTCAAAATTCAAATAATTTATTTGCATAAAGTAAAATAGATGGTACATAATGCATTACATAATACAAAAAAACGATCCTCATATTAACCATTTCTGGTATGCAAAAACTTAAAACTTAAGATACAAGTTTATGAAAAAAATGAATTAGGCACCTACATAGGTACACACTTATAGGTATTTGGAATTACATACTAACTTAAATTAAACTAGTTATATTGCACTAATAGGAACATACATAGTAAAATTGTAACTTTTTGTAAGGGTCAGGGACTGTTATTCCTTAATACAGGTTATTCTATAACCTAGCTAGGAATAGCAGAACTTCACTCACTAAATTGTGTCTGATTTGGTACAAACTTATATGTCTAAC
Source organism: Diarsia mendica (assembly GCA_949316265.1). Taxonomy (NCBI): domain Eukaryota; kingdom Metazoa; phylum Arthropoda; class Insecta; order Lepidoptera; family Noctuidae; genus Diarsia; species Diarsia mendica. Next base: position 3,176,162 of record OX438890.1, read on the forward strand.
TTTGTGTATGCCTCTGTACTACAATCTCCTTTTTTATGAAATAAATTTATCATTATTATTAAGGCGCTACACTAATTTTCTATTCTTATAACTAAGGTATTCCTGGGTCGTGTAGAAACATTTATTTACTAACCAGGCGTATAATTTTTTTCGGAATAAAGGTGCCCACGGCTACTTCTACTAATGTGCTGTTCTATCAATGCTCTTTCTTATTGTTTTATTTTATGTATGTTCTCTAACTTGTGTGTGTCAATAAATTGATTTATTTATTTATTTAAATTGATTTATTTATATAAATGACAGCCGAGACCAACACCGGCTAAACGTTTGATCTTCTTTCTTTATGGCACTTATATATATCTTTATTAGATCTTATGGCAACTTGCTAGTATAACTTACAATAATTATATCTAGTGGACAGCCTAAGTGGAGGGATGAAAGGGACTGCGTGGCTATCTCCTTTCAGACCTCCCCTAGCTGTCTGGTTCCTGAATGACTGCGTGGCTATCTTTAAAGGAAGTAGCTACGTGGATGTGGCTACGTGGCTTCCGCGCTCAGACACCTCTAGATAGTCACAATTTGTTTCTTCTTTTGTTGTGAATAGCATCTCGCAGTTCAACGGTTCACAATCTTCCGACAGTTTGCAATCTCGCGAGATAGATCTAACGGTATTTACAGTTTGCCCGTCGGGGCCGCGGATTTTTGTACTAGATTACGTGGCCTCGGCGCAAGGGCAAAGAAGGAACATGGGTTCGGTTTTTAGTCAGTAGAAGTCTGACACTCCCCTTCGCTCTGCCCAAGAGCGGGGGGGGGGGGGGGTCATTCGATGATTTTCCACCGACCAAAAAAAAAAAAACTGTTTTTACAGTTTTACGGTAACTTATACACTCCTGTCTAACCGTTTCGGGATAACAGGGGCCACGCTACAATATGATAGCAACAAAATATATGCTGCTGATTTATGTTTTATACTAAAACTGTCAGATTATTTACTAGCCTTTCAAATATGACAAGCCATCACTCAAAGCCAAATAAAAATCGAAAAAAAAAAAACACAAAAAATATTGTTTGTGAAAACACACTAGAAACTAAACGTGTACGTCAAGTACCTATGCGCACGTGTGAAAGACTGGAAGAACATGGCATCCTCTATGACTTCACACACAAGTGCTTGAGCTAATGAGGGGTAAGCAGACAAAGTAGTGGAACACAAAACACGGCGACTGTTTACAAATGAGACACTTGTATGTATTTTTTAGAGGAAGAGAGAAACAGAATAATTAGAGAGTTTGTTAACGTGCAGTTAACAGTTGTGAATTTATTACATACATAACATCACGCCTGTAAATTTTATTCTATAGTATTTTACTCTTTTTCGTGTTGGTGTAGGTACTCTATGCTGTTAAGTTTATAGCATACTAGCGGACGTCCCGCGGTTTCACCCGCGTAGATCTCGCTCCCGTGGGAATACAGGGATAAAAAGTAGCCTATGACACTCAGCAATATTGTGGCTTTCTATTTGTGAAAGAATTTTTAAAATCGGTTCAGTAGATCCCGAGATTACCCCTTACAATTTAACAAATACACAAACTTTACCTTATTAGTATAGAAGTATATATAGATTTATCAAATACATTCCTTTTTCCTGTTTTCTAGCGACATCCTTGTTACGTAATCGTATCACGAATATTTATTTAGTTTCTACAAAATACTTGATGCTTTCAGAAAATTCACGGCGTAATCAAGCTAGCGTTCGCCCCCGGCAGATCCTGCGCGACGGTGCATAAACTTACGGAAATTTACATTTTCTAGCCAGATAGTCTTATTTCTAAGCATGCAATATGAACACTCGACTATTAATTCGCCTTAGGGACAAACGGACAAACAAACATTTACTTGCATTCGTAAAACTATTAAACATTTGAATTCAGTCCGTATGTGGTTTGACTTAGGAACGCTGGATTGTTTTTCTAAATAGAGTATTTGTTTTTTGATTACACCATAACTAAGTTATGATTACAGTTGGTCAAGGAGACTTCTGTAGTATCTACAGCTCTAATTCTAGGGCTATAAGGGTGTTGGGAAATTTTGAAAGTTGCAGCAAAACTGTGGTACACATTTGCATCTCAGTATTCTCAGTTGATTGTCGACGATAGATTGTTGAATGTTGATTGGTGTGTGTCGTGAATGGATTGCTTAATAGATATTAGATTTTTCAATGTCGTGAATGAGACAAACACGAATGTAGGCACATTAGTGTTCATCAGCTAATCATTTTGCTTGATTAGAGGTACTGGTCTTGGCTACTTGCTATGATAAATTGGTGACTGTAAAAGCTGGGGGGGGGGGGGGGGGGACAGCACGGTGTGACCACTGAAAACCAGCGCCGAACCAGTGTGAAATATTTGATTATGCATAAGAAGGAATTTTGGTTTTCTTCAAAATCGGGTTCGAGAATCCTTCGAGTTTATTTGGCTATGTCTCATAGTTTTGAATTTGGCCACACAACTTGAAAAAACCCTGTACTCGTATTACTAGATATACGTTTTTTTTTTTTTTTTTTTGTTGAAGCAGTGTAAAGAAATCCTGTCTTCTCTCGTCATGCACGCAAGACATTATTTTAGCCCAATTGGTTAAGGTGAAACCTCGGGTCGATCTTTAGGTAAAGCTGTGCTTGCCTAGGTCGGTCTGTGGATGGGTGACCGCCCGACATACCGGGTTTCCTCCGTGCCTCGGAAAGCACGTTAAGCTGTTGGTCCCGGCTGCCATATATAGATCTTTGGTAGTCGTTACAGATAGTCAGTGACCTGAAATTCTGACATCCAGTCTTACCAAAGGGTATCGTATTACCTAGTATTAACTGGGTTGTGGGGGTCAGATAGGCAGTCGCTCCATGTAAAATACTGGTATTCAGCTGCATCCGGTTAGACTGGAAGCCGACCCCAATAATGTTGGGAAAAGGCTAGGCAGATGATGATGATTAAGGTGAATCCTTCAAGGTAGCCCTCGAAATTCGATTTTTATTACGGTTCTTGAGTTTTCTCAGTTCACATTACTTGCTTGAGTGATTATTTGACGAAAAAGGTATTCAAGGAAGTATATGATCTGAGTGGATTGTATTCGTGATATTGATTATGATTACTCTGTAAAGTCATATTTGTTACGGTCGCAAATGCTATTTTATTTAACATACGATCTAACACTCACCGATAATTTGCAAGAATCGTAAGAGAAATCCAATTTCGCGGGCTACCTTGTCGCATTCACCTTAATCTGCCAATTTTGAGTACGAAGTTAAGCTAAATTATTGGATAGTGACCAACAATTGAACAGACAAATTCATTCAAAAACCAAGCAGCATACCTAACTTAATTCTACCGCGTAGTTCACAGCGGAACAGATGCCACAATCTATAATTTGAATCAATTCCTCGTAGAGTTTATTGCATATTGTTAATCCTATCGTTTCCAGTTGGTCACGGACGCCTTACATTGTAAGCTGGATTTATCAGATCCATATGGCAAATTCATAGCTCCCTGGCCAACCCCCTTGCAATAAGGAAGCGATGTGTGCAACAGGAATACGTGTTTCTTAAGTTTGAATGCTGTCTAAAGCGTATAAACTAAAATGTATTACCATGTACTACTTTATATTGCATCTTCTGGGCATGCTCGTCATAGACGTCATCCATTGCTTTTCACAGACGTGATCGCGTATTCAGTATCTCCTGCCCAGCCCTATTTCAATAGAAAGACGTCCTGGCCGATTTTGTTTAACCTTTTGTAGGCCCTGGACTCTATAAGATACTGAGGCCCAAGTTTGATGCAAGAGTGAGCGAAGCGAGCTCAATTACCTTTGTGTACGCCTTTTTTTTTTGGTTGGTGGAAAATCATCGAATAACCCCCCCCCCCCCCCCCCCCCCCGCTCTTGGGCAGAGGGAAGGGGAGTGTCAGACTTCTACTGACTAAAAACCAAACCCATGTTCCTTCTTCGCCCTTGTGTCGGAGCCGCGTTATCCTTTCGATAATCCACAGCCCCGACGGGGTCCACAGCCCTGACGGGATTTTTGTGTACGCCTTGGAAACGTTTAGTTTTCTTTTGACCATTCGTTCAGAAATGCAAAATACTTATGACCTGTGCAGAAAACCTATAAAATAAAAATTAATTAAGGTGCCTCATGGATTATTTCCGACAATCAATCAATATTAACATACTACATAGTACTAGATACATCTTTATCATTACGCTGAGCACAAAGTGGTTCTGCCAGTTTTGCCTCCGCAGATCTGCACATCCTACATTTAAACATGATACATCTCGTCGCTAAGAAACTTGTTACACCTACCACTACTTGCACCCGTATTCACGCCTGAGGATACAACTGTTTGTGATTAAATGAATACGGATACTGCGTAGTGAAGAGATAAATCCTCAACGCTAGCTCGAAAATAATTGTATAGATTTTTTTTTTCAACTTCCTCAAAAACTTACTCTTAACGCACTACGACATGCAATGTATTCCACAGGCATGCTTAGTTTTAATTGCAATGAAATGGCAGAAAACTATTTTTAAGTAGTAGCCACGGAGTCTAGTTGATGGGAATAGGCTCGCCCCCTATTAGACTGTTAGGTCCCTTCGAGGATGACAGGTGTGATGTTACGTTATGTTATTTGGATAAAGGTACACCACTGTGCTAAATCTATAAATATCGGTCCTGATTTCACGTAAAAGAACCAGCAGAAACTCAATAGTTTCTCTTGTAACCCTTCCAAATGCATGCAGTCGTGTTCCCTATCTATAGACATACTGTATAAGTTTTATTCTAACTATAAAATTCACTAAGAAAACAGTAACCCGAGCGACGAAGTGAAAAGACCGATACCTACTATTGTGATAGGCAAAATACTCACTCGATTCTCATACAAGAGTCGAGTGAAAAATTTATAAAAAGTTATAAAATTTATTCAGGTTGTCAATACTGGTATTTTAAATATATTGCAGTAGTAGAGCAGTGTTGGCCCAGTGGTGGCGGCCCCGACTTACGAACAGTGAGTCGTGGGTTCGAACCGTTTTTTCACCTCTGTTTTCAAAACGGTAAAGGAAAACATCGTGAGGAAACCGGCATGTCTTAGAACCAAAAAAATCGAAGATATGTGACGTCTACCAATCCGCACTAGGCCCGCGTGGTAGATTATAGCCCATCCCTCTCCTAGAGAGGAGGCCTGAGTCCCTGCAGTGGGAACATAGGCTGATGATGAGTAGTAGGTAATAGTAAGCAGTGATAGTGTAAGGTCTGACCGTCGGACTGCCATAGTCTGAGTAGTAATAGTAAGCAGTGATAGTGTAAGGTCTGACCGTCGGACTGCCATAGTCTGAGTAGTAATAGTAAGCAGTGATAGTGTAAGGTCTGACCGTCGCGCGTCGGACTGCCATAGTCTGAGTAGTAATAGTAAGCAGTGATAGTGTAAGGTCTGACCGTCGGACTGCCATAGTCTGAGTAGTAATAGTAAGCAGTGATATAGTGTAAGGTCTGACCGTCGGACTGCCATAGGTCTCGAGTTTGAATCCAAACCACACACCTCCGAATTTTCGGATTCATGTGCATATTGCATAATTATCAACTGCTTCGGTGAAGGTAAACATCGTGACGAAAACAGCAAGCCTGACAGATATTTCTCGATGGCATGTAAAGCCAAGTCAGAGGCCCTATACACTCTCCGAAGTACAGTCTGTAGAAGACCGACAGACATGCGACTTTGCGACGGTGGGCCAGGCTATGTAGCTTGACAACCAGCTTAGAAAGAAAAAACTCAAGATTCTCTTTCTTGCCATACCATGGCAACTGAGGGGTTACTATAACGTCTTAAGGTTGATGTTCCAGCGCGGTAGCCCGCGAAATTCAAATTTTCTTAAGTTTTTGCAATTTGCAGGCCAGTGATAGATTGTATATTGATGAACATTTGAAACGCGGCTGTAAGACGTATGTAGTTACAGAATTATAATCATCAAAATCATTAATACAACCCTCCGAGCTCATAAAGGTTCCTTGTAAAAAGTCATTTTTAAACCTATATGAGCTCGGAGGGTTGTATTAATGGTTTTGATGATTATAATTCTGTAACTATATACGTCTTACAGCCGCGAATCAAATGTTCATCAACATACCACCTATCACTGGCCTAAAATTTGAATTTCGTGGGCTGGTTGAAGGATTCACCTTAAAGCTGTATTCTATTAGTCTTACACCCGTATTTATAAACAAGTCAAAGTAATTACTTGGACACGTAATTACTTAAAAAATGTTTATTTCAATGGGCGCGAATTTAAACGAAGTTAGAACCGTCAATAAAGCAAACCTAAGAATTCTAACCATTGATAGTTATAACATCAAGGAATTACTAAACTACAGAGAAAAAATCGTAGGTATCTTGTATAATGACATTTACTCAAGTACCTATGACTTGTTTCTAAATACGGGTGTTATTCCCGAGTAGTAAATTATCCTATCTAGACTAGTCCTGTATAATATCGATTTCCAATCCGATCGGCTGTTCGTTTTTCATATAATTTTTTATCATTTTGTTTTGTCCTCTAAATGACTTATTGATAGTTTTTCTTTCTTTTCTTAATTTATTTCATACACATTTAACTCTGCGAGAGTTGGGCGAGTTCAAACAGAAACTTGTAGTAATATCCCGGCAATATGTTAGAAATATCATCATTTCGCCTTTAAACTAGCTGTTAAGAGCTCCCAACACCTGCAATACTGTCTCCCCGGAGAATACCGCTAGTACAACTAAATGTGGGAACTTCTGTCTATTGCGCTTCATTTTGGACTGAAATAAGTTCTTTATTTAGAACCGGCAGCATTCTTTATGATATGTCGCGTTCACATCAAAGCGAATGGTCGGCTGCCGACTTTGCTGTTTTCAATGATTGGCCAATTTAAAAACCTTACCAAGACGCCATTACTACTTATTATGTTAAACGATCGTTTGGACAGTGTGTCAATTGGTAATGAGATATTATGAAAAATGACATATAAGTGTTGGAAAACTGTGTACTAAATTATTGTGTGTATTTAGGCAAGTAATTCCTATGTTTTAGTGGCGGACCTGTACCTATAAATTGACCACTCCAAACTCCGGGTTCTTGGTGAGAAAATCTTCACCTCTGATTACTGTTCGCGGGGATCCAACGCATGATGATATGCTCAGCAATCAGCCTTGGACCCACTAGACCATGGAGACAGTAGGTTCTATTCAAAACATACGCAGTAAAAAAATACTTTAACAGCCAACTTCGACAATAACATACAATTTCAGCAGTGGCTAACATACTTTGCCAAGTTTCAAATACATACAAAAAGTGTAATTTGCGACCTGCCAAACCACAGTTGCCCTCGCGGGCAGCTGCCGCTTCGCCAATACTTTTGTGCGAATGCAGCAGTGTATTAAACTTCTGTATTAAGTTCCGTACAACTTTCTGGAGTAATCGAGACGCGGGAAATATAGTGAGGAGCTTGTATCGATGAAATACATGTAAGTGTTTAATCGGTTATGGAGCAACGGCAGGTAGACTTTGCGACCATGCTATCAAGTTTAAAATGGGCAGAATGTTTTTCAAATCAGGAAGCTAACAGTGCGTTTAATCACTTTCACGAAACACTTGCCCTTTTCTTTGATTTATGCTTCCCTAAACTTGAGATCAAAATCAACCTTGTGAAGAAATATACAAAATGGATTTCTAAAGGTATTAAAAAATCTACTAAAACCAAAAGGAACTTGCGTTTTAAATACTACCTCTCATCTGACAAAGACAGTAAAGTAAAATACTTAAACTATAACAAATTACTCAAAAAATGTATACAAAAAGCACAGAAAATTCATAATACAAATTATAATATATCTAGAGCTAAAAATAAATGTAAGGCATCCTGGGACTTAATAAAATATAATTCCAATAATAATCAAATTCAAGAATCAAGCATTAAGGAGATAGAAACTGAAACCGGACCACTAACAAACCCCACGGACATTGCAAATTATGTAAATGACTATTACCTATTTAAATTTGACGAAAAACGATTTTGACATTAACACTAATACCTATGACATTGATCCTATAAATTCTAGTATGTTTTTGATGCCCACAAATGATGACGAAATACAAAAAGTTATAAAGTCACTCAGAGATACAAATTCAACAGGCTTTGATCAAATACCTACAAAAATAATAAAATTTATAGGCCTTATTATTACTCCGGTACTGGTACATCTAATAGACTTATCATTATTCACGGGAGAGTTTCCTGAGAAATTAAAAACGACGGTTATTAAACCAATACATAAAAAACTGGCCAAGTGCAAGTCGGACTCGCACATGAAGGGTTCCGTACCAAAACGGTATGCTATAATTTATACATTTTCTTCTACGGCCAATGAAACTTGACCTCTGGATTGTATAGGCGCTCATACGATTCAGGGACCAAATTATATTGGTTATCTGCTGTTTCCATCTGTTGTTTCCATTCAAGTTCAAAATGATTTTCCTAGAAAGTCCTTATAAAGTTCTACTTTTCAGATTTTTTTCATATTTTCTAAACTTATGGTTCAAAAGTTAGAGGGGGGGGACACATTGTTTTTACTTTTGGAGCGATTATTTCCGAAATTATTGACATTATCAAAAAATGATTTTAGTAAACCCCTATTCATTTTTCAATACCTTTCCAACAATATATCACACGTTAGGGTTGAAATTAAAAAAAAAATCACTTCCCACTTTACATATAGGGGGGCTACCCTAATAAAACATTTTTTTCAAATTTTTATTTTACCACTTTGTCGGCGTGATTGATACACATATTGGTACCAAATTTCAGCTTTCTAGTGCTAACGGTCACAGAGATTAAGCTAGGACGGACAGACGGACAGACGGACAGACAGACATGGCGAAACTATAAGGGTTCCTAGTTGACTACGGAACCCTAAAAAGGTAATAAAAAACATGTTGATAATTATAGACCGATAGCCCTATTGCCTATTTTAGCGAAAATTTACGAAAAGGTCATGCATATGCGATTAATAAGTTTTATCGATAAATTCCAAATCTTAAAACATGAACAACATGGATTTCAAAAAAAGAAATCGACAACCACTGCGGCATTTAACTTAATTAACATAGTTACTAAAAATATTGACCAGAAAATCCCGACTACTGTTTTATTTTTTGACATGTCAAAAGCCTTTGACTTCGTATCACATGAGCTGCTACTAAAAAAATGTGATAAATATGGAATACGCGGAAAAGCAAATGCATGGTTAAAAAGTTACCTTACAAACAGATCGCAGTTTGTAGAAATTACTGTAGATAAACCAAACGAAAACGGTGAACTAAATTTTAAATCCAAAGTAGGGTACAATTGCACTGGCGTTCCACAGGGCAGTATTTTAGGCCCCCCACTTTTTTTGATATATATCAATGACCTGGCAGAAGCAACTGATCATCCCTGCATACTCTTTGCAGACGATGTTTCTGTAATTATCCCTAACACTAAGGACAACTATAATGAAGAAATAAATAGTACCGTAAGCAAAGTAATAACTTGGATGGAAAAGAATAACCTTAAACCTAACCTAGATAAAACCAAGTATGTACAATTTTGTAACAAAAACTGGAAAAAAATGGATTTAAACATTACTTATCAGGATAAACCAATACAACAATCAGATAGTATAACTTTTCTTGGGATAGTTCTAGACGAGCGGTGTTCTTGGATTGGTCATATTGATACGATATGTGAAAAGCTCAGTAAGTCTGCTTATGTTCTGTGGCGTATATCTAACCTAATAAGCAGACAAGCCACATCACAGGCTTATCATGCATATGTTGGTTCTATATTGCGTTATGGTATACTGGTGTGGGGAAACTCGGTGCATCTCGGAAGGGCTTTCATCGCACAAAAGAGGTGTATACGTGCGATTTGTAATGTAGACCCACTTACATCATGTAAACCACTATTTAAGAAACTTGGAATACTTACGTTGACAGGCATTTATATTGAAGAAATATGTAAATTTACCAAATCTCACCCTGAGATGTTTGAAAAGCTGGGAGATAAATGTAAGTTTAAAACTAGATACCCTAATAGATTAATTATTATTTCTGGAACGAAAACTGAACTTTATGGGCGGAGCTGCTATCCTATGTGTATTAAGATATATAACAAGATTCCTAAGCAAATTAAAGAACTTCCAATGGTCCGCTTCAGAAGGACCTTACACAGATGGTTAGTTGAGAATGCATTCTATGACTTAAAAGAGTTCTTTGAGTTTAAATTTAAATAATTTGTATCTATTCTAAAAATCAATATAATAATCAATTATTAATTATTATTAATTATATCAATATATTCTAGAATTCAATTTTATCAATTTGTAATATATCAATTTAATTTTATCAATTCAATTATATCAAATCAATTCATTTCTATCAATTTAATTATATTAAAAAATTTGCATGTCATTATGTTATGATTGAGTATGCTAAGCGACTTGTACCTACTACTACTGTAAGACCTCTGTAACCATATTTATTTGCAAATAAATCTTTGACTTTCACTTTGACCTAAATATTTCCAAAGTACGTGGCTTGCGATCATGAGGGTAAAAATGAATGTGAAATAACTATCCTCCTCCCACCTCCCACTCACTATCTTCCACTGGGTGAGCTTATTCTACAGGCTTCACCCATCTGTAAAGCGAACCCAAGTGGTCAGTGCCTAGAAAAGTGGGGCTACCTCAGCTATCCTCCACCTGCTTTCTTGCCTGCAAAGCACTAAAGCATACAGCCCACATCAAAGCAACTTCTGTGTTGCCACCGAAGAAGTGTTATATTTTTGTAAATCTGGGGTGGAACCGTTTTGGTATCGGTGTCCCACAGACACCAAAACGGTTATCATTATTCAGAAGGTACATTATTATGACACCACCATAATGGTGTCTTTACATCATCATCATCATCACCGTTTTTTTTTAAATTTCATTGGGAGGGATGAAATGGGATCCTGTATAAAGTCGTCCAGCGGTCACGAAGATGATATGGGCATTTTATTTCCTTACTTTACCTTCATTATGAAGCAAAAACAGCTAAATATTCATACACGTGTTGGAAACTATGACGTAAGCCGATTTAATACGACGCTTTCATGATAACTAACCTTATATTATTATTTTACGGTTATTACTTCCGTGTTTATTTCGGTTAGCGATAAGTTTCTGTTAAAATATTGGATGTAAGAGAAACCTTTTACCTAACCTCAGCCTATAATGTTCCCACTGCAGGGACTCAGGCCTCCTCTCTAGAAGAGGGATGGGCTATAATTCAGCACGCGGGCCCAGTGCGGGTTGGTAGATGTCACATGTCTGCGAATATTTTGGTTCTAAGACATCCCGGTTTCCTCACGATGTTTTCTTTCGATTGAGAGCAGTGGTGATGAAATAAACTACACAAAGTAATGCGCCTGCCTGGTTCCGAACCCACGACTTACTGTTCGTAAGTCGGATCACTGCTCTCCACAACAAGCACAAGCATGATAATATTATGAATGTAATGTTATTGAAGTGAAAACTTCTTTAGCGGCGTTGAGCACTTTGGGAAATTGTTCTGTGATGGGTATAAAATCTTAAACTCGCGTCAGGACACGTGACCACGTGACCCTGATCGAAAAAGCGTAAGACGGATGGAGAGTAGACAGCTATCCCCTCTCTACGGCGCGGCGAAAATGTATGCCTGGGCCTACTGTTTCGTTTAGGCAGCGCAGGGCGCTTAATAATAATAATTATTATTATTAATAATAATATAATTAATAATAATAATAATAATAATAAAATTATTAATAATAATAATATAATTAATAATAATAATAATAAAACTATTAATAATAATAATATAATTAATAATAATAATAATAAAATTATTAATAATAATAATATAATTAATAATAATAATAATAAAATTATTAATAATAATAATATAATTAATAATAATAATTAATAATAATAATAATTAATAATAATAATAATTAATAATAATAATAATAATGATGACAGCTGTCAAAATTGAAACAGCTATATCTCGGAAACTATCGACCTTAGACTAGTTGTGTGTAGGGACAAGTGATAGGTCTCAATGAGATCTACATTTCGGATGACAGCTGTCAAAATTGAAACGGCTATATCTCGGAAACTATCGACCTTAGACTAGTTGTGTGTAGGGACAAGTGATAGGTCTCAATGAGATCTACATTTCAGATGACAGCTGTCAAAATTGAAACGGCTATATCTCGGAAACTATCGACCTTAGACTAGTTGTGTGTAGGGACAAGTGATAGGTCTCAATGAGATCTACATTTCGGATGACAGCTGTCAAAATTGAAACAGCTATATCTCGGAAACTATCGACCTTAGACTAGTTGTGTGTAGGGACAAGTGATCGATCTCAATGAGATCTACATTTCGGATGACAGCTGTCAAAATTGAAACGGCTATATCTCGGAAACTATCGACCTAAGACTAGTTGTGTGTAGGGACAAGTGATAGGTCTCAATGAGATCTACATTTCGGATGACAGCTGTCAAAATTGAAACGGCTATATCTCGGAAACTATCGACCTTAGACTAGTTGTGTGTAGGGACAAGTGATAGGTCTCAATGAGATCTACATTTCAGATGACAGCTGTCAAAATTGAAACGGCTATATCTCGGAAACTATCGACCTAAGACTAGTTGTGTGTAGGGACAAGTGATAGGTCTCAATGAGATCTACATTTCGGATGACAGCTGTCAAAATTGAAACAGCTATATCTCGGAAACTATCGACCTTAGACTAGTTGTGTGTAGGGACAAGTGATAGGTCTCAATGAGATCTACATTTCGGATGACAGCTGTCAAAATTGAAACGGCTATATCTCGGAAACTATCGACCTAAGACTAGTTGTGTGTAGGGACAAGTGATAGGTCTCAATGAGATCTACATTTCGGATGACAGCTGTCAAAATTGAAACGGCTATATCTCGGAAACTATCGACCTTAGACTAGTTGTGTGTAGGGACAAGTGATAGGTCTCAATGAGATCTACATTTCAGATGACAGCTGTCAAAATTGAAACGGCTATATCTCGGAAACTATCGACCTTAGACTAGTTGTGTGTAGGGACAAGTGATAGGTCTCAATGAGATCTACATTTCGGATGACAGCTGTCAAAATTGAAACAGCTATATCTCGGAAACTATCGACCTTAGACTAGTTGTGTGTAGGGACAAGTGATCGATCTCAATGAGATCTACATTTCGGATGACAGCTGTCAAAATTGAAACGGCTATATCTCGGAAACTATCGATCTTAGACTAGTCGTGTGGGAGTTGGACATTTTGACCCTGAACGTTAACGATGTCGACTGTACAGTCAATAAAATACAAAAATAATTTATTTTGAACTAGACTGTACAATGTTTTTATGATGCTTAATCGGAGGCATGGGAAAAAATATTCCCGCTCCTCCTACCAATCGGAGTTCCGATCGGAGGACAGGGAAAGACAAAATAAATGGGTTAGCATAGTTATGGCGGAATAATTGAATTTTTAAATAATGAATTTGGTTTAACTATGTCGAATGATCGCAATCTTAGCACAACGAAATACAAAACTACTATTGATGCGGTCTTTATTAGACATTTAAATAGGTTCGAATCAAAACTGTTCGTTTCTTACTTCAGCTACCATAAACCTATCGTATCAGTTTTAGAGATTGGCGATGATAGTTCTGGTAATGATGATGGTGAAAAAGTCGTTGAAATTATGGATGAAAGTTGATTTTTCGGAGAGATAAACTTTTTAATGTAAAATAATTGTAATAGTTTTAAAGTGTTAAATTTTTAATGTAATATAAATTGTCATGTTTGTGTACGATAGCGCAATAAATCAATATTGTATTCTACCACATAAATGATAGTACTTTTATACTGTTAAAGCAATTGGTGCAAAATTATTCCCTAACCATTCCAAAATATCAAACATGCTCAACGTTAATAATCAAGTTTTCACTTCTGCCGGCACTCCCGGAGTGCAACCCGTCTTTTTTTTCGTTAACGGGACCAAAGCTGTGTGCCATAGCTAGTCGTGAACAAAATACTCGTTGTCTCAAAGTGATGGCCCCAGGTAAGTTGGTAGTGGTATTAAATCCAGGACCATCTTGAAATCCGCTTAGACAAGCATTTCTACCGTGCCGCAGTGGCCAGTCATTAAACACTGAATTCCTTTCCAATTGTTGTGGCCATACGTTTTGAGATAATGAAGATAGTTTGAAGAGAGTATGACGTGTAGTACTAGAGTAAAGTTATTGTGAAATAGATTGAAGTCAATGACGTTTAACCTAGCACACTGTATACAGTGTGACACAGTGTACAGTATGAGGGTATTCAGTATTCGACTCTGGTCCCAAATTATGTAAAAAAATTATAACCTTAATTTGTGACGTAATTGTGGCCATGGCCTGCACGCTCTCCAGAACTCTATTAGACGTTTCTTTTTCGCCATTGTCCTACGCTAGTTTTAAAATATGAAGGGAAAATTTTAACGCAATTCATATTGTTTTCCTATTATGATCTGTTTTCCTAAATGGTCACAGATGCAGTTACTACTATGAAAGGTTCATTTTACGCTTTTTTATTATGATTTTATTTATTTATTTAAACTTCATGCACAATAGTGATACATAGGCGGACTTAATGCCACAAGGCATTCTCTACCAGTCAACCGTAGGGTTAAATAAGACAACATTGTGGTAGGGTACAAAATATCTAAAAAACAACATCAACTTTAAAAAACGAAAGTATATAGGTACTTATATAATGATACTAATACATAAATATAAAAATAGAATAAACTAATAAATATGATCTGTTAAACTGACCATTTTAGATCCCCCCTGTACTGTTATTTTCACATCACAATTGAGCCTATGGACGCTACTGAAAGCACCAAACTAGTCTCCAAATGGACTGAGTAAATTTGAATTGTCATCGATACAAGATAATCATCTTAATAGGGTATTTCACAAAAAAAAACTAATTAGTTCGTCAGATAGATTTCCAAAAAATAATGAACACGTATTTTTTCTTTTTCCACGTAAATAAAAGATAAAGAAGATACAGTGCTTTGAAAAGTCGTGTCAAGTCGTGTGACGTCACAAGGTTAGTACTTTTTTACCCACAAGTGACGTGAAAAGCCCCCAAATATTTTTCGATAATCTAACAGACGGACTAATTAGATTTTTTTGGTGAAATACCCTATTATTGGTCTCGTTGCCTTTAACCTCACGGATACTCATAACACACATGCGGTTAATATATAATAATAATAATATAATATTCCACAACTATCACACAACGCCATCTAGTCCCAAGCTAAGCAGAGCTTGTGTTATGGGTACTAGACAACTGATAAACATACTTATATATTTCTAAATACATACATATTATAGATAAATTACACCCAGACACAGAACAAATGATCGTGCTCATCACACAAACATTTGTCCTGGGTGGGAATCGAACCCACGACCTCCGGCATAGCAGTTAGGGTCACTAACCACTAGACCAACAGGCCAGTCGTTAAGTATAACGAGACCAATAATTGCTTTGCCAACATTTTGCCACGACATTTTACAATAAGAAACAAAGTCGAATCCAGTTTCGGAATATGTCCCCAGAATTGGGAACTCAAGGTCCCTGTACTCAGGCCTCCCTACCTCAGAGAGGCCCTTTGAGCCAGGCTCTCGGATGCACTGAATACCCACTACCCACCTTGAGACTTCTTAAAATGCTCTTATAGCAAAGCTGTAAGTAATAAACTTTAAGTAAAAGGCATTTCTCTATTGCTATGTTTGAAAGCAAGAAAGTTTCGGCTGGTAAAATTTTATCGTATTAAAGTTAATGCTTTTTGGAAATTGTGAAACAAAATGTATGATTGAGTTTATTTTTTGAGAAGGAAATGTTTGGCGAGGTATGTTTTTTTTTTGTTGTTTCGTTTCGTTGATTAGTTAAGACAGGTTTACAAACAATTTCTACAAACAAGTCCTTGTTTGTTTTTGTTATAAGAATTAGATCAATTTGACTTTATACTAATAGTTTCAGGGGTACTAAAATGCCTGCTTTAGCAGAATCATAATAGGACAATAATACGAATTACTTAAAAATATATAAAATGGTGATAAAGTGGCAATTTATTTAAACTTCGTGTATATGAGGGGTACAGTCAGTAGCAATAATAATATGTAGGTATACACTTTGTGGTAAGAAGCAATTTTCGCCTACTTTATTGATTTTATAATACGTAACGAAACTGATATTTTCAAACCTATTTATTCATAATTTTATTATCATCATTATTATTTCACGAGTTTTTTTTAAATATTTCTCGTGACTGTGTAAAGTGGACAATCATAATTCATAATAATACGGCTGCGACCATTTTAAGAATCTTACCCCCTCATCTGTCCACGACCCGCACCCGTGATTCATATTTTTATTCTATTATGATTTTGCTGAAGCAGCCATTTTAAGTCCCCAGTTCTGTTTGATAACATACAGACTCCTAAGAGTAGACGAACACCAAACGATCGATGAACTGTGTTAAGAATGTTATAATAATAAAAGAGTAGTCTCGTGAGATGACGAGAAACATGTCTTCTTCTTCCATACTTCTCGTATGGTGCGCCAACCCTAAATGAATTAGGATAGGGGCAAAAGAATGATGACGAGGCAAGGCGTCTTATTACACCCTTTGTATCACTGCAAATATCAAATAATACAAAGTAATGTAGTTGCAATCAACACAAAAGACTGAAAGATAAAATGTAGCTGAGACATCCAAGAACAGCGATAAATAACTTAGCAGGCTCGTGAAAGTTTTTGAAAATAAATGCAAACAGTACTGCGTAGGTAGTAAAGCCAAGATTTTTGTATTTTATAGACAGGTCCTGCTACAGTCAGCATCAGAAGTAGCTGAACATTTCGGAATTTTAATTCTTTTATGTACAGGACTCTAGCTATTATTTTTAATGTTTCAGAAGATTATTCGTAAAAATAGTCCTTATACTCCAGTAACATTCAGTAACAAGTAATATCTAACAAGTTTTTATTAAAAAAACAGCTTCGAAACTTTGAGAAAGGTTAATATACTTATGATGCTGACTGTACAGTCGCCTGCAAAAAATGCATGGACAATTCAGAACTAAAATCGTGTGATGCGAGAAATGACGCCACCTTACGTAAACCAGTTATCGACTATAAACATTCACAGGAAAATACAGACTAAATTATCCATGCAATTTTGCAGGTTACTGTTCATGTAAACATTGCAAACGTTTATTTCAAGCATTCATTGTCGAGTTTCTTGAGTTATAAGTAGAGCTTGCACTGATTGGACAGGTACACTATAATCTGTGTGGTTTTTTCTGCAAAAGACCATCTTGAACACCTACATGTGAGTTGACCAAGTATACGTCTGGATCTTGTGTGTCCTATTCGTATGCAAATAATGTTAAGATAGCGATAACGTTATTAGACAGTTTGAAAAAGAGACATTGACATCTGCGTTTGCTTCGGTTTTTTAGGCTTTGGTAAGAGTGGTTGTCAGACTTGCCACTGCCAGAAACAACTGTTAAAAATCTACAAAAGACAGTCGGAACCAAAAGATTTCCTTTTCTGTTAGTGAATCCGATAATTAAGACGATGACAATAGCTATTGACTTCTGATGTTTCAGTATTTTTGGACACGCCCACAATTTTTCCGATACCCTAGCGCCATACTACCAAGTAAGAAACAAATAGTCCAGGATCCGCGGTCCATTTTTGCACTTGATTACTATCAAGCTAATTTTGATGAGACGGCGAGACGCCCAACAATTTCCTGCACGAAGCTCTCGAATTCTCGATTGTGGTAAGTAATAGGGGTAGCAGGGATAAAATATGTTGGTTTGATGATTCTCAAAAGTGTTAAGTACAAACACTTTTGAGAATCATCAGCTGGGTTTTTTTTGTTAAATCTGATGATAATTATCTAAATTATTTGAAAAAATATTTGTCCTACAAAATGTATGGTTTGATCAAAGAGTCCCCTTCCTTCCTTCCAATATGTATCGATAACGAAGTCATTAAAAATGATTACTTACTAACTGGGTTTTGGGGATTGAATATTTTCTATTAAACCCACTCTTTACAAGTTGCCTACAAGATTCTAAAAATTATATTAAGTGTTTGGCACTTACTCCACGCACCATCAATACTCCTGTACATCATAAACAACAGGCTAATACACTTTCTGGAGCCACAAATTCCAGAAGAGCAAGCAGGTTTTGTTAAAGGCAAAGACACGCGGGAACAAATCCTGAACGTTCGCCAAATTATAGAGAAAAGTCGGGAATTTAACAGCCCTGTATTGATATGTTTCATAGATTATACCAAAGCATTTGATTGCGTGGAGTGGGGCAAGCTGTGGGGGGTTCTTAAAGACATGGGAACGCCTCAACATCTTATTGACATAGTCCGATGCCTCTACCTACACATCAACAACCGCTCTTTCGTCAAAATAGACACCGACTGTTCAAATGCGTTAGGCAGGGATGCATCCTCTCACCTCTGTTCTTCAATATGTACGAAGAGTAATATC
The DNA here is from genome assembly GCA_949316265.1 of Diarsia mendica. Classification (NCBI taxonomy): domain Eukaryota; kingdom Metazoa; phylum Arthropoda; class Insecta; order Lepidoptera; family Noctuidae; genus Diarsia; species Diarsia mendica. The sequence continues at coordinate 3,194,889 of OX438890.1, forward strand.
ATTCAAGACTCTTTAGGGCTGGGACAAGGGGTTTACTGTTGGTGGAAAGTGGATTTCCAATCTGAGGTACACTGATGACACCGTGCTCCTTGCTACAACATTTGGCAACATGAAAGAGATACGGCACAGATTGGAAGTGGAAAGTGGCAAAGTAGGGTTTGCAATAAATAGGCAGAAAACCAAGCTTATGGTGGTAGATCGTGCGGGAAACCTATCGGGCGCCTATAACATCTAAGGCATCTATACTGTGGACAGCTTCGATTAACTGGGCTCCAATATAAGTAATGAAGGTAGCTGCGTCACAGAAATAAAACGGCGGATAGCCATGGCTAAAGATGCTTTAATACGCCCCCGGAACATCTGGGAAAAACGTGGTATAAGTTTTAAAACGAAGGCCCGTTTGGTCAGAGCACTAGTTTTCCTGATTTTCCTCCATAGAGTTAATAATAATAATATTTATTTATTTTCAGGCTACTTTGGCCCATAGATAAATACCTTACAGACTAACATACATACGATATAATTGACAGCTTGTGTTAGTAAACAAAACCTTAAAACTATATTAGTATCACTACAGTTGCACTACGTCACTGTGCGATCATGTGGCACTTGCCCGCGGAAGCGTCGAAACACCACCCCCTGCGGCCAAAAGTCCTCTTCCAAGACGAGGTGCAGGTAGCATGTCGGTACTCGCACCACAAACGCCTTAAAGTTGAAGTTGCGGCGCGACTCGAGCAGCTGCACTCTCGCCACGTACTTGATCTTCTGGCGCACGTACTTCACGATGTCCTCCGTCGTAGTGGTGTAATGTAGACGGGAGAGGTACAAAGGAGTGTTCGGCTTTGCGGCACGAATATGCACATTGGGCTCCGATGGAGCCGTGCCGCAGCGGTTCTTGATGGTTCGCTGACGGCGCTTCCTCCTCAACACCGTCACGAAACCATCATCAGCCTGGATTGGTTCCTTTTCAGGCACAGGCTTCTCGGAAGGAGCATTTTTCCCCACAAGTTAAGACATGGACAATCCAAACAAGAGTAAGACAGAGGATAGACGCATTCGAAATGTGGTGTTTTAGGCGGATTCTCCGAATTCCATGGACGGCCAAACGCACAAATGTGTCTATCCTTTACCAACTCGATATCAAGACTCGATGGTCAACAGTTTGCCTACAGCGTATTTTGTCTTATTTCGGCCACATAATGCAAAGAGGAGATAGCAGCCTTGAAAAGCTGGTCATTGTTGGCAATACCGAAGGCAAGCGACCGCGAGGCCGGTCGCCATTTTACAAATTTGGAAGTGTCTGTCTTCCAAACGATTGGCTTTGAGAAAAAATTGTTTGTGGAACCTCAATGTCATTTTTAAAGACCTGTCTAATGTCTATAGACACCCCACACGTAGGTATAGGTTTGATGAAAAAAAAAATATAGTTTCAGTTCCATGTATGGGGCGACCCCCTAAATCCTTTTTTTTATTTTTGTATAAAAATCGTAAAGCGGTTCACAGAATACTTGTAGAGTTTCAACTGTGTAGTCTCAATAGTTTCCGAATGAAGTGGCTGTGACATACGGGTGGACAGACGGACAAACAGACATGACGAATATATAAGGGTTCCGTTTTTTGCCATTCGACTACGGACCCCTAAAAAACAGCTGGTTTGTAGTAATTTTTGATGAGCTCGTTATCAATACATGTTGGATTTAGATAATGATCATCAGATAAAAATAAAATAGTTAGTAATAGATTTTTGAAAATCATCAAATAAATAATTATAATAATATATAATCAATATATATTTTATCCCTGCTGTCCCTATTACCTACCACAATCGAGAGTTTTCGTATAGGGTAATGTTGGCTCACGGAAAATTAGCTTGATAGTAATCAAGTGAAAAAATGTACCGTGGATCCTGGACTAACATTGTGTCGCGGTCAATAATAATTTATAGATGAACGGATAGCTGTCAGTGGGGCGCAAAGTGACATACGTCCGTCTAGCACCGCGCCTAAGCGCTCACTGTCGGATTGCATAGGTACGTAAGAAAGAGAGCGCGATGACGCAACGCTCGAACTTCTTACAAACCATATAATGATTAATTATAAAATAATAATTTATTAAATAATCAAAAATTAAAAACAACCAAATTTTGTATTTAAATATGATACGTTATTGTTATAAATTTTAACAACGTACGTTCATCAGTAATACAGATATTTTTGTTGGAAGATCATTTTAAGAGGTTAGTTTACCATTTTTTTGTATCGAGAAAACTTTTCAAAAACGTGTTTTGAAAACAACGAAATTATCAGAAATATGTTCAAGATTAACATAATTATATTTTTTCCGCCGTGTCAAACTGTATAGATTTGGCAAAAAAATTGTTCAATACAAGCCTATTTGGCTCTTGTCAGCGCCTTAAAAATATTTTATCTACTTCAACTTGACAAATCATGGCGACCCTAGCTCGACCTCATCTTTAAGACAAAAAAGGACTCAGATAAACTTGCTAATTTATAGCTAAGAAAAAAAGTGAATGAGAAAAACTTGCTACAATGGACTGATATTTGTCCTTTGTAAAGTATTTAAATGTATAATAAAGTATAGACATTGTTGTATTGTTATTTCGGTTTAGAAGTTTAATTTTAAAGGCAAAACAATTTATGATACTAGCTGATGCCCGCGGTTTACTTAAACTACAAATATGACGAATTTCCATACTATATTTCATCCCCTGTTTAATTCCTTTAGGGGTTGAATTTCGAAAAATATTTCTAGTCTGCATTATAAAGGGAACCTCAGTGCAAAATTTCAGCTCTCTAGGTCCAAGGATTGGAGGTGGGCGTTGATGAGTCAGTCAGACAGTCAGGACCTTTCTTTTTATTTATATAGATATACATATTAAAGTTAGATATAAGATTTGTGTCAAGTTATTTCTCGACCTCAACCCTGTTCACAAGCAACGTTTTCAAGCGAACAACTACGAAACTTGCTCAAAAAGTCATATTATCATCAATCGCCATATTCATTCGTTAAAAAATGTGTATCTCCCTAAATTGAACAAAACAAAAAGATATGTTTTTTGCGCTGCCACCCCTTACGACCCTTGCCAGGTAACGGTCGAACGATTTTGAATTAAAACGCGCTAATTTGTTTAACATTTGGTTTCGGACGGTTTTTCTACATAAGTATTTTTGAAAGTAGGTTCATTTAAGGGATGTTAATAGCTATTATTAAACGTGACTGATGTTTAAATTGGTCCTTATGGACCCCTATTTATATTTTTAAAACAGGTTTTTATTTTGCTTTGTTGGTCTTATGGCCGCAGTCGTGACTGCTGAAGTTCTGCAATAGGCAATAGGCTCGCCCCTTATAACCCATAGAGTTTAATATTATGCAGAAAACTACATTCAAAGATGTGATCGGTGCCTTTCTTTTTTTAGAGTTTCTTAGCCGAATGGCAGAAAACGGATCCCTTATAGATTCGACAAAGAAAATCAGGAAGTCACATTTAAATAACCCTTCTTTTGGGCTTCGCCGCAGTCGGGTAAAAACCGCAAATAAAACTTTATCATTCATACAAACACTATGAAAAACAAAACTTATCACAAAATGATTATTTCTGTCGCCGTTAAAATAAGAAATAGTACAAATTAAAGGAGGTTTCCCTACTACGATGGTACGGAACCTGTACGGAACCCTTCATGTGCAAGTTCAACTCTTGGTCAGTTTTTTGTCAACATTACCCAAATCTTCTAGTAAACTGCAAGACAGTAGTTTATTTTAACAGCATTGGTGCCATTAATTAACTAATTATTTTAGAATGAAAAGTTAGTCTTGAATTAATGAGTATTAATAAGCTAATCCCCTTTTATCTCCACAGAAAATAATTGAAAAGTCTAGCGTTGTATTAAGACGATAAGTTTCTCAGGTGTTTGTATGTGTTACCTCTCTACGAAGTACCTGAAAGATGTGGGCTACGAAATGGGCGATTTCATTGAGACATACATAGACACACATTTACCGTTTTACATAAAATAACATCACGCCTGTAATCTCCGAAGGGTTAGGCATTTCAAGGAAACCAATCGTGATATTTTACGTCCACATAATTATATTACCAACTCGCTGATGCTCGCGGCTTCGTCTGCGTGGATGTTATCGCTACAATTCATATACTAAAACCTTCCTCAAGAACCACTCTATCCATTGGTGCAACAACATGCAAATCGGTCCAGTAGTTTTTGAGTTTATCGCGAACAGACAAACAGACGCAATAGAGAACTGTTTCTGTTTTATAATATTTAGTGATAACATTTTTAAAAATAACCTGCATGTTATGGCCCCAACCGAAAAGTGTGTCAGTCACAGACATAGAACCTTTCTGCAAGATTACTTTCAGCGATATCAAGATACTTCGTACAAACAGCAAGGCTACAGGGTTGCCGCTAACACGCACTTCCTAATTTTTCGAGGAAAACATGTAGTTTCTCATCATCTGCATAGCCTTTTCCCAACTATGTCGGGACCTCCACAAGACAGTTAATACTACGTATACCCTTTGGTAAAATTGGTTGGCAGATGTTCAGGTCACTGATTACCAGTAACGCATGCCGAAGATCTATATATGGCAGTTATTGTTAAGCCACGAGCTCCTACAAACATGAAGATTTTAACAGATTTTTTGCTTAGCACTAATACCAAACCACTGTAACTCCGGAAAGCCAGAACAGTGGCAGCCACCAGAAAAACGCCGAGACAATGAAGCTCGACGAAGTCCCAGAGAAACGATTTAACTGTCTTGGATCCCGCAATAAAACTAATCAGCCAAAAATTATAGCGGAAGAGTAGGATAAACATAATTTCCATTAAACGACTAAAGCAAATTAGCTTCTTCAAATTTGGTAACCCTGAGTCTGAGGCATATGATGAGTTGCCTATACCCAACCTAAGGGAAAAGTATAAGCGCCGCGCCCATAAAGATTTTAGTGATATAAGACAAAACGGAGGCAAACGTTTTTTACGTGATTGAAGCCGATTGGCAGTCGGGGATCCAAAAATTTTGGAATATGGAATTTTCTGGAATTCTATCTAGTTCAGTTTTCCGGGGCTGAAATTCAAGCTGCTCCATTTTACACTCGAAATCGAATATATTCTATTTCTTATTAAGGTATAGTCTCATTTTGCTGTTCTAGGTTGTGGGTCTATCTAGGCAAAATTATAACTTCTCAGCATAAGTAAAGGTCGAAATATAAAAAACTTGTAGGACTGTTGAACATAGTTTTAAAAATATTACGAATCACTGAAAACACGCTGTGAAAGCGATTATCACAAGACCTACCGACCAAAATAAGCTGTTTTGTTAGATAAGATGATCTGGTGATCCGATGGTGGCGGAAACCAGCTGGATGCTAAACTCACGGGACCGGCCAATGTACCGACACCTGGGGAAGGCCTATGTCCAGCAGTGGACTTCTTTTGGCTGAAATGATGATGATGATGAATCCAGACAAAATAAAACCTACTGTTTGCTTATTGTTTCGAGTTCCCGATATTTCGGCACTGTTACAATCGCCATGGTAAATATCCCGTTTATAGTAGTGTCAATGACCATGTCAGTTTAAAAACTTAAAATAAAACCTTGTTTTGAAAAACAGTCCCCAGCAATTAGGTCCCGCACAAAACTAAGAAGATCTAAGTAGATACTTATTTATTCAAATATCCGAAAAGGCAAAGTGACATAATCCTACCCAATGAAGTAGGGTTGCCACGAGCAAAAACGTGTTGGAATATTGTTACTGCTAATAGAAGCTTCAAGGGCGTCTCGTTAGGGGAGCACTGAGGGGTGTGGAAACGCACCTGAGCCCTTAAAGTAACTGTATTGAAAAAACAATGATCCGAGAGGCAATTTTTATATAGTACAGGATCTAATTTTAGGTGAATTGTTGCGTTTTTATGACAATTTGAGAGGCGAAATTGTAAGTGATATGAAGGTTTGTTTTTGCTGGGCATTGCTGAGTATTGTTTTACTAACTCTTTTTGAGAAACATGAAATAATGTCGGTAACATGTAAAAATTCGTTTCTTACTCAACTCATCTGATGTAGCTAAAACAATTGTAGGTTATGAATGTGAGTGAGATCAAACACGAAGTATGCAGAGGTACTGCACACTTTCTCGGATCGAGCCAATTTCAAAATAGTTGGGAAAATGCTAGGCAGAGTTGTGATAATTATATTCGGCTTCCATAAAGCTACCTCTTTTTTTTGTGTGTGTAAAATTATCAAATAACCCCTCCCGCTCTTGGGCAGTGTGAAAGGGAGTGTCAGACTTCTACTGGCTAAAACCACCCGTGTTCCTTCTTAGCCCTTTATGTCGAGGCCGCGGCTTCTCTTGTAAACAACCCGCAGCCCCGACGGAATAAAGCTACCCCTCATCATCTTCTTTATCTTCATCATGGCGGTCTAGTGACCATTAAAATTCATTTTTAGAGCCTTCGGTGTGGCGGGCCCAGGGTTTGATCGGATGTTCATTGCGTATGCATAGTTGTGTTTTGAAGTCTGTTTTTCCTATTCTTCATTTGGTCATTGTAACAGAAAACCTGGGCCTCGAGTCTGCTATTCAAAGTGTCAGAATGGTCAATCATTTATCTCTTAATTGTTCATTTTGACAACACCAAACTTGAAAAATCAAAAATTATGAGATCAATGATTGACCATTCTGACACTATTGAATAGCAAACTCGGGGCCCTGGTTATACCCATCTAGTACCCCACATAATAAATAAACAAAGAAAATGTGACTAGGACAGCAACCTGTTAGACTGTATAAGGCATCCTATCTGATAACCCAATGGGTCGTGCAAGTCGGATTGGTTGCTCAGGTGACGATGCCCGTTGAAACATACAACCACATAACTGAGGTATCGTACTGCCCAGAAATATATTAATATTAATCATGTGCGGGAGCTGTGGCCACTGTTTTCACTATCTCACTGGTGGGAATCGATAAATGAAATTCTACAGCGTATATCAGAAGAAGGTGGCTCTCAGACAGTCCATCAAACACAACAATTTTCTTTATGAGAAATTATTTAATCAGTTGTCTGATAAATATATCGGACAGCTGACTGTGGTCCACATTGGCCTTAGATGACAACTGGAAGTCATAAGGAGAGGCCTTTGTTAGCAATGGTATGATACAGGCTATAACAGTATCAGTATATAGAGACTACTTAGGACCTCACTACTTACCTCAAACGCGAGTTTTATAATGCGTAAAAGTATATTATTCACTGCAGTAATCAACATCAGAAAAATATATGATATTCTTCAGGATATATGCTAGTGCCATAGTGTTGTGAAAATATAATACAACTAACTTTGCTTGATTCAATACCCCGTCTCTGGAGGAAATCTAAGATTATCGCAATTCCTAAGCCAGGTAAAGCAGCAGATGATCCTAAAAACTTTCGCCCTATCTCTCTACTATGCCACACGTATAAACTCTTTGAGAGACTGCTGCTGAACCGTCTTACGGGCGTCATTGATCCGAAATTAATTCCCGAGCAAGCTGGTTTCAGACCCATCAAGTCGTGCAGTAACCAAACACTTAAAGTGGCTCAACACATTGAGGATGGTTTCGAGAGGGGAATGGTCACTGGTGCTGTATTCGTGGACCTATCAGCTGCCTACGATACAGTTAACCTCAGGCGGCTGCTGTGGAAGGTGGAAAACTTGATTAGCGATCACAATTTCATCCGCATTCTCCGAGAACTTCTCCACAACCGCCGATTTCAAGTCCACCTTCTCTCGGAAAAAAGTCGTTGGAGAGCCCAAAAAAACGGCCTTCCTCAAGGTAGCGTCCTGGCACCGCTCCTTTTCAACATATATACCAACGATCAGCCATCCAGCTCGCATACCTCTCGCTTCCTTTATGCAGACGACCTTGCCCTTACCTCCCAAGCCACCACCTTTGAAGAGGTTGAGGTGTCCCTGTCAGCAGCACTTCGTGACTTAACCACATACTACCACGCTAACTCACTGAAACCTAATCCGAGCAAAACGCAGTCTTGCGTATTCCATCTTCGCAATAGAGAGGCGAGCCGCAAACTCAACATCGTTTGGGATGGGGTACCTATCGAGCACAGCAACTTCCCAAAATATCTCGGTGTTACTCTGGACAGGTCGCTTACATTCGGCAAGAACTGCAATAATATCAAGCAGAAGGTGCACTCCCGCAACAGTCTTTTACAGCGACTAGTTTCGTCAAAGTGGGGTGCTTCGCCAGACGTTATGCGGACTACTGGACTGGCACTATCCTTCTCTGCGGGTGAATTTGCATGTCCCGTGTGGAGTCGATCAGCCCATGCAAAGTTAGTGGATACAGCACTGAATGAAACGTGCCGGATAATCACTGGCTGCCTCAAGCCGACCCCGGTACAGATGCTGTATCCATTGGCAGGCATAGCGCCACCAGTAGTTCGCAGAGCGGTGGCGAGCTCTAGTGAAAGAACCAAAATGGTCTCCGACGCTAGACACCCTCTGCACAGTAACATCATAGTTCCGCAAAGGCTGAAAAGCCGTAACAGCTTCATGAAGTGTGTACCCCCGCTCACTGGCGAACGCCCTAAGGAAAGACTTAAGTTGTGGCGAGATAGTGTTGCCTTACCCAACCCATTTGTGCCACTTGCCGAAAATCTTCCACCTGGACACGAGTTGCCATGGTTAACCTGGAAGTCTCTAAACAGACTCCGGACACAGGTAGGCCGAAGCAAGGAAAACCTGTTCAGGTGGAGATTCATAGACGACTCTGCCCTGGAGTGTAAATGTGGTCTTGCCCCACAGACTATGGAGCACTTGATATCGTGTCCAGCCTGTCCTGCTACTTGCACATCACAGGAGTTGATGGAGGCTACTGAAAGTGCCGAACTCGTCGCCAAATTTTGGGCCGACTCAATTTAAATTGTCATCGACACGCTAAGAAGAAGACTTTGCTCGATAGAAAAAAAAAGACGGGTTGCACTCCGGGAGTGCCGGCAGAAGTGAAAACTTGATTATTAACGTTGAGCATGTTTGATATTTTGGAATGGTTAGGGAATAATTTTGCACCAATTGCTTTAACAGTATAAAAGTACTATCATTTATGTGGTAGAATACAATATTGATTTATTGCGCTATCGTACACAAACATGACAATTTATATTACATTAAAAATTTAACACTTTAAAACTATTACAATTATTTTACATTAAAAAGTTTATCTCTCCGAAAAATCAACTTTCATCCATAATTTCAACGACTTTTTCACCATCATCATTACCAGAACTATCATCGCCAATCTCTAAAACTGACACGATAGGTTTATGGTAGCTGAAGTAAGAAACGAACAGTTTTGATTCGAACCTATTTAAATGTCTAATAAAGACCGCATCAATAGTAGTTTTGTATTTCGTTGTGCTAAGATTGCGATCATTCGACATAGTTAAACCAAATTCATTATTTAAAAATTCAATTATTCCGCCATAACTATGCTAACCCATTTATTTTGTCTTTCCCTGTCCTCCGATCGGAACTCCGATTGGTAGGAGGAGCGGGAATATTTTTTCCCATGCCTCCGATTAAGCATCATAAAAACATTGTACAGTCTAGTTCAAAATAAATTATTTTTGTATTTTATTGACTGTACAGTCGACATCGTTAACGTTCAGGGTCAAAATGTCCAACTCCCACACGACTAGTCTAAGATCGATAGTTTCCGAGATATAGCCGTTTCAATTTTGACAGCTGTCATCCGAAATGTAGATCTCATTGAGATCTATCACTTGTCCCTACACACAACTAGTCTAAGGTCGATAGTTTCCGAGATATAGCTGTTTCAATTTTGACAGCTGTCATCCGAAATGTAGATCTCATTGAGACCTATCACTTGTCCCTACACACAACTAGTCTAAGGTCGATAGTTTCCGAGATATAGCCGTTTCAATTTTGACAGCTGTCATCTGAAATGTAGATCTCATTGAGACCTATCACTTGTCCCTACACACAACTAGTCTAAGGTCGATAGTTTCCGAGATATAGCCGTTTCAATTTTGACAGCTGTCATCCGAAATGTAGATCTCATTGAGACCTATCACTTGTCCCTACACACAACTAGTCTTAGGTCGATAGTTTCCGAGATATTATAGCCGTTTCAATTTTGACAGCTGTCATCCGAAATGTAGATCTCATTGAGACCTATCACTTGTCCCTACACACAACTAGTCTAAGGTCGATAGTTTCCGAGATATAGCTGTTTCAATTTTGACAGCTGTCATCCGAAATGTAGATCTCATTGAGACCTATCACTTGTCCCTACACACAACTAGTCTAAGGTCGATAGTTTCCGAGATATAGCCGTTTCAATTTTGACAGCTGTCATCTGAAATGTAGATCTCATTGAGACCTATCACTTGTCCCTACACACAACTAGTCTAAGGTCGATAGTTTCCGAGATATAGCCGTTTCAATTTTGACAGCTGTCATCTGAAATGTAGATCTCATTGAGACCTATCACTTGTCCCTACACACAACTAGTCTAAGGTCGATAGTTTCCGAGATATAGCCGTTTCAATTTTGACAGCTGTCATCCGAAATGTAGATCTCATTGAGACCTATCACTTGTCCCTACACACAACTAGTCTTAGGTCGATAGTTTCCGAGATATAGCGGTTTCAATTTTGACAGCTGTCATCCGAAATGTAGATCTCATTGAGACCTATCACTTGTCCCTACACACAACTAGTCTAAGGTCGATAGTTTCCGAGATATAGCTGTTTCAATTTTGACAGCTGTCATCCGAAATGTAGATCTCATTGAGACCTATCACTTGTCCCTACACACAACTAGTCTAAGGTCGATAGTTTCCGAGATATAGCCGTTTCAATTTTGACAGCTGTCATCTGAAATGTAGATCTCATTGAGACCTATCACTTGTCCCTACACACAACTAGTCTAAGGTCGATAGTTTCCGAGATATAGCCGTTTCAATTTTGACAGCTGTCATCCGAAATGTAGATCTCATTGAGACCTATCAATTGTCCCTACACACAACTAGTCTAAGGTCGATAGTTTCCGAGATATAGCTGTTTCAATTATGACAGCATTATTATTATTAATTATTATTATTAATTATTATTATTATTTATATTATTATTATTAATAATTTTATTATTATTATTATTAATTATATTATTATTAATAATAATTATTAATAATAAATAAAAATAAAAAATAAAAAAAATTAAGCGCCCTGCGCTGCCTAAACGAAACAAAAAATCGCGATTATTATTAATTATATTATTATTAATAATAATTATTAATAATAAATAAATAAAAAAAAAATATAAATTAAGCGCCCTGCGCTGCCTAAACGAAACAAAAAATCGCGAAGATACCTTTAAAAATTTCTTTTAACGAGTAAAAACCATACTAAAATACATGTCATCGTTCTGATTTTTTTGTCAAATAATTTTACAAGCAACATAATTAAAGTCATAGTATTTTGCTTTTTAAGTCCAATCAATAGATTTTTTGTAAATCGCAAAATACCACTAATTTCGCACTATTCGGTCGCAGCGAAAGATGTAACAACCGCTTTGTAGTGCAAGCTGATTAGAACTTTATTCTAACAGTATTTCAAGCGAAGTTTGAACCACCACAAATAGGGTTGCTAATCTGAGGTAGCATACGCTCTTAACTAATTTAATAGCATTTGGTCGCAACTTGCCTCAAGTAAACTGGAAGAAACCGATTCATCGAACCTTGAAGAGATCTAGATTCCGTTTTTTTTGTTGGGTGGGTAATCATAAAATAATTCCTCCCGCTATGGGTGGAGCGGAAGGGAGCGTCAGACTACCCACGAAACCACCCACTGTTTCTTCTTAGCTCTTTATGCCGAGTCCGCGGTATCTCTTTCGAACCACCCGCAACCTCGACGAGTAGAGTTAGACTAATTCACATGCACTATACTTTCCATGCGACCTACACAAATATTTGCAAAAATCGAAATTAACAAAAAAGCAAACATTGAACCACGAAAGACTGCTGACACATCTTTAGTAGATTATTTTCAACGGCGAGAATTTAGAAGTTTAATGACGTCATTTTTCGTCACCCCGAGCGTGGTTTATCGGCTTATTAAAGCAAAACGCGGCTATTAAATAAATATCGCGCCATCTACGGTCGCGTTGGAGTGTGGGCGTGCCCTAATATACAGGGTGGAATTTTCAAATGAGGCAGTGACAGCAATCTATACATCATGAAAAAGGAAATTTCTGACTTTAGTATTATCAAATCAGAAATCATACGAAAACCAGATTGACATCAAAATAAAAAGGATTTATTGTTTACAGTCATTTTCATGTTTTCCAAAATCTGTAGGTAAATGCAGGGGCCCTACTATGACGTCTTAAAACATTCCTAACTTATTCTTAATCCAGTGTGGAAAAGAGATGGCGCTAGACACCCTGTATAGTTCTGTCACGTTTCCACACTGGAATAACATTAAGTTAGGACTGTTTTAAGACGTCATAGTAGGGCACCAGATCGAAATTTATCGAAAATTAACGGTTACTAGTATCCTAAGGCCGTTTTCATATAACTACAAATATTAGGTACGTACCTACCTGCCCCATAATAAAAATCAGCCTGTATATCGTAGGTATTTACAGTGTTATCATGGGGATGGTACGTTGGTGAAAATGCGCATTTTTTATGGTGTTTTCTTTTAGAAGGATTAAGGTTTTATGGTGCAATATTAGGTATAAGTAATATTAAGTATGTGAAAGATGCGATAGTGAAAAATGGCATTCTGTAGTCACTGTGGTAAAAATGTATAGATAGTTCTTTTTTTTTTTTTTTTTTTAACTGCCTTGTATATATATAATACACAAGGCAGATATGAGTGGCAACGAAGGGAGGGGATGCCTAGAAAGACATACACTGACCTTATTGGTGAAGTTCTTCAGAAAGGACAGGTGCGTAGTACTTGCAACCAGTATGCAATATGCGATTTAGATGACTGTATGAATCTGGACGAGGTAAAAGATGTATGTAAGGATCGTAGCAGGTGGCGTTCTATAGTTTCTGGTTACACCCATGGAAAAAGAGAGCGTGGATTGGAGTTACCTACCTCAAATAAATTGGGATAAAGTGAATAAGTAAACGATGATGCTAACCATTTATTTTTTATTCATCCTTTTTCTATTTTTTTTTTTACTGTTTAGTATGCGTAATATTGTTTTATTTTCTATTTGTTTCTCCTTGTATGTTCTTGTTAAGCTGCGACGAATAAATATTTTTTCTTTCTTTCTTTTTTCTTTATGATGATGAACACTATTCTGGAACATTCTAAACTCCGAACTACTCTTATCTCTAGCATTGTGTCGAAACCTGTTCTTCAATAGAGGAAAAGCGTTTTAATCTAACCTAAGTCTAGCACAATACGTAACAGTGTCCAATATGGCCGCACAAAGACTATTCATACATGATTTATGATCCATATATCATAGTACCTTCTAACACATGAGACATGTATGTAGTATACACATTGCTCTTGAGATTGATTGATTTAATTGGTTATAGCCTAGGTCAAACCCCTCTAGGTAGGTTTGAACAAAGGCAGGCGCATTACTTTGTGTAATTAATTCATTTCATCACTGCAGCTCTCAAAGCGGTGAAGGAAAACATCGTAAGGAAACCGGCCGGCATGTCTTAAAACCAAAAAATTCGAAAACATGTGACATCTACCAACCCGCAGTGGGCCCTCGTTTTGGATTATAACCCATCCCTCTCCTAGAGAAGAGGCCTGAATCTCCGCAGTGGAAACGATATAGGCTGATGATGATGATAGCCTAGGTTATAGGCAGTGATAGCCTAGTGGCGTGACCGTGGGATTGCCAAGTTATAGGTCTCGAGTCCGACCCCAAGACGCAACTCTGATTTTTCGGATTTGTGTGCGTGTTGTATAATTATCACACCCATTTGTTTTTAACTGTATGAAAGTTGTGATATAGACGTTTCATGCTAACCACAACCATCTTTTTATTATTAAACTGTCTGCTGCAGACCAGCGCCGCATGCACACATAAAGTTCTGAAAAAAAACTAAAAAATCCGACTGAAAAACTTAAAAGCAAAAAACAAGCACATTTTAAATTTAACAAAACTTGGAAGCAGGCGGGGTTCTATTTTATTTAGTTCTATTTTTTTTTTCAAATAATATTCTAATGAACCCCGCCTGCTTCCAAGTTTTGTTTAATTTAAAATGTGCTTGTTTTTTGCTTTTAAGTTTTTCAGTCGGGTTTTTTAGTTTTTTAACTACTTTTTTTATTTCCATCTTTTTAGTTCTTTTGTGTTTGTTCTTCCGTTGATCGAGTATAAAATTCTTACTTTTGTGCTTGTTTATAGGATTTGTCTCTTTAAATTTCTTTTAAATATATAAGTGTTATATATTTTTGTAATTTCCTTTTAAAACCCTTTATTTTGATACCCTACTCGATGGTATTGGAAAAAAAAAATTTTTGAACTCCGCGATTTGGCCCCCAAAATCCGCATATCTATACTAATATTATAAAGCTGAAGAGTTTGTTTGTTTGTTTGTTTGTTTGTTTGTTTGTTTGAACGCGATAAACTCTGGAACTACTGGTTGGATTTGAAAAATTCTTTTTGTGTTGGAAAGTTCATTTATCGAGAAAGGTTATAGGCTATATAACATCACGCTACTACCAATAGGAGCGGAGCATAAATGAGAAATGTTGCAAAAACGGGAAAAGAAAATTCCTTTCTGAGAGCTTCCGTTGCGTGCGCTGCGAAAACGGTTTAAGTTACGAGAATATCATGTACGAAGTAATTATTCGTCTTTAAAAGTTCTAAAAAAAAGTCCGCGACAGCATCTGTCTATCTTTTAAGATTGACTCACTGTAACCATTTTTTACTATTAAAATGTTAGGTTAAAAAGAATAGGGTAGACGACTAAAAAAATCTAATTAGTCCGTCAGATAGATTTCCAAAAAATATTGAACACGTATTTTTTCTTTTTTCACGTAAACAAAAAATGAAGACGATACAGCGCTTTGAAAAGTCGTGCAACGTCACAGCTTGGTCCAATTTTACCAGACTATGACGTCAAAAGCCCCCTCTCCATGATCTTTGACAAGCTTTATTTTCGTCAATTTTTATTATTTTGATAAAACAAAAAACACGTATCCAATATTTTCCGATAATCTAACTGACGGACTAAACAGAATCATATTTTTTTTAGTCAGTCGTCTACCCTATTATTTCTTGCGAAGCTTATTTAACCCATATGTTATTAATCTATATCTAAATAAATGTGTTCGTTAGAACGGAAATTTAATATAGAATATTTGTGCTCTTTACTCTATACAATTTAAACAAATATCTTAGAAGATATCGCAATGTAAAAATACCCGCGCGGAAAAATAATTACGCGGGTTGCGTCGCAATGTAGGTACGGGGGATTCTGGCTGGCCTCCGGGAAATTCAAATTCAAAATATTTACTGCATCATAATGTTTACAAGTACAGAGTGTTATAGTATATTTAACAGTAAGAGATAGATTTTATAGTAATTCACACTTTAATATAATCTAAGCTAATCTAAACCATCTAAACTATTGTAATAAAGAGGAAAGATAAGATTTTTTGTTTGTTACGATTTAGCTTAAATAATGTCGGATAGTCGATATATCGAGAAAGGTTATAGCTATATTTATGTGACGCAGACGAAGTTGCGCGGGTCAGCTAGTATTACATAATTTTAATGTGGCTTATAACACTCGCGCCATCATGACGAATCTAACGACGTATATTTCATTCAAATCCCTTCATCCGTTTAGGAGTTATGAGGTAACAAAGAAACGGACATACATACATACATACACGTCAAACACATAACCCTCCTTTTGGGCTTCGCCGCGGTCGGGTAAAAATAAAATAAATAGAAAAAAAACCATATTAGAAATTAGAAAAAAAATTGAAGTAAGAAATATTTATTTCGCTAAGCATAGCTTGAGGCCCGGTTTCCTCCAAAGCGGAGAGGAGATATATGCGACAATCGACCAATCACGATCGGTCGAATTTGGCACATGTCCTCTCCGCTCTGCTCGTCTACGCTTTGGTGGACACCGGGCCTTACGCTCAAGTCATACCGCACAGCTCAGTCCCGATTCAACGAAATGATTTATAGGTAATTTCCTTACAATCGGAGGCACCTCATGCGCAAGTAACGTAACCTTCGTCACCGCTCGCTTGAATGCCTAATTGGTTAATTTAACTTAGTTTTGTAAGTGTCGTTAATTATATAAGTGCGCTAGTTTGGCAGTGGTTTGTGAAATGTAGCGAGTGTTAGGTTGGTTTTGCTATGTCCTTGATGTTTAGAATGAGGCTTTCAGTTTATCTATCTATATCTATAAAAGCGAAAGGTCACTCACTGACTCATTACGAAATCTCAAAAACCGCTGGACGTACAAAGATGATTTTTGGCAGGGAGGTAGGCTAGTTTCATAAAAATACATATCCGGCTCGAAGGACCAAGAGTTGAAATAGCGGTGTGGTTTGATACAAACAGAATCTATCTTCTATCTATCTATATATATAAAAGGCAAAGCTGACTGACTGAGGATCAACGCACAGGCCAAACCCACTAAGGGTTTGGCCTGTGCCAGAAACTTAAAATTTCGCATACGTATTCCTCTTATGACGTAGGCATTAACTAAGAAAGGATTTAACAAAATTTAACCCCCGTGTGGGTGAAAAAGGGGGGTGAAGTTTGTATGAAAAATCGTATGTTTTGTAGTTTAACCGCCATTCACGCGGGCGAAGCCGCTGGTAAAAGCTAGTTTAAAAAATCCCAAGCCCAACCTCTAAGTCTAGATAACAAAACCGCCAACAATTCAAAACAAATAACTTCACCCACCCTAGAACCCTGTTCTAATCCCAAAACATGGCTTATAGAGGCATTAAGATATTAACAATGTGCCTTCCAGGTCATAAGGTTAAAAGCATCGTTAGACCTCTACCTCTGCCGACCCCTTTATAGCATTCTATCGTTATTTACATAATTATTAGTGGTTGAATAGGTATCTAGTGTAGCTAGGCAGATGTTGTAAAATATTATTTTATTCCCGATGTAAATTGTCTACTGATTTGATTGGTTAAAATGCTGTGAAATATTTTTATTACACATCGATAAAATCTTTTTTAGAAATAAATGTTTTGTTCAATATTAATTCCGACTGAAATTTGTGGCCAGGCTTACCAAGGAGTATCATGTAACCGAGTTATAGAACTGCGTCCGGTTAGACTGGAAGACAACTACAAAATTTATTCAAGGCACAAACTGTGGAAAGAGAACCACCCACCACATCCCATTTTCGTTAATCACCGGGAGCAATTGCCTCCGGGACATGACCTGCAGTGGTTTGTTTGGAAAACATTTAAACGATTGCACACCCAAGTAGGCTGCTGTAAACACAATTGGGTAAAATAAGGATTTAAAGATCTTTCATACGGTGTGAATTTGGTGCAAACCGCAAGGTCTGACAATTTCCCACTTGCTGGAGATTCCATAGTGTCCCATTGCCTGCACTTCTGAAGACGCCACAGGCACCGCGATTACCGAGGCCACATACTGAGCCCAAGCAATTTAATCAAGTCGTACTATCGACACGAAATAAGAAGTAGAACCACAACATAGTTGGGAAAAGATTATGCAGATGTCTGCAGTGATAAAATATCAATATTCATAATTTTAAATAACTTTATTATAGCTACAACACTATTACCATCTCACTAACTATCACCGAATCCCCATTAACCAAACTGCCCCTAAAATGAGACGTCGCATAATGAACGGGAGGTCAATCTGACCCCATAACCGTTCCATGCTTAATGACGGGTACAAATGATCGGCCAAGTATAAAACATTGAACTAATCTAAGGTCAGTTCAGTATTGTCTTTTGTCAGGCGAAAGTGAGGGAAATGCTGTATGTAGCAAAATAATTTGATAAAAACAACTACTAAGATTCAATCAAATTCAACTACTAAGATTTTCTTTAAAAAATACAAGCGTTTCAAACACAGATAGTGTGGGGCAACGTTTAATAAAAAAATATATGATAGACCTATATATAACGCAAAAGCAACTACTTCGCATGCCTGTTTTACTTGCCTAGCTTACGTACAAAAATCGTAAGTGGCCATTTTCGCGCTCAGTTTGCATCGATTGTATAGTGCGAGTCGGACGTCGGCGCTCCGCGCTGATGCAAAAGCAACGGGTTGTGACGAAGGAGGCGCCGTACGCGGCTGCGTCTTTGAATCGATTTGATTTGAATAAATGGCACGCTCGGTTTTCATACAGCTCGTGATACTTGCGTTATCTAGGTCTATCTATACCTGTGATGTCAACAATGTAATCCCGTAAAGGGAAAGGAAGGGAAGAAGAAAGATCATTAAGGAAGTTCTTTATTTTTGCGTGATGCACGCAGCTCGTTTGCCTAACAAACCAAGTCCTCTCCATATGTATATATTTTAGCCACCAAGTTATCAAAGCTTAAAATAAATGTTATTAATATTTTCGTCACTCCTCAAAGTCAAAATCGAAGGCCAAGCTTCTAAAATTAAGAAACAAAACACAATTCATGTCATTGATGAAGTCATCCTGTCCAATACTAATGTTAATATCATTGTTCGACTTCCTTTAGCTGAATTAGCATAAAATTAAGGTAGGACTAGATTTCACGATAGTTTCTATTAGTTATACAAATGGATAGACCGTTTGATTTCTCTTTAAAGATATAGTAAGGTGTTAATGTTGTGGCATATGTAGGCTTTGATAGATGTTCGCCGATTGCTTCCGTTTATGTTGTAAATTTTATTAAGAAGGTATACTGATATTATAGGTTGTGTAGAAAGACTAGCTTTTGCCAGCGGCTTCGCCCGCGTGAATATGACGATTTTCCATACAAACTTTCATAACCCTATTTAAACCCCTTAGGGGTTGAATTTCGAAAAATACTTCCTTATTCCTTGTCTACACTATAAAGGGAACCTTTGTGCAAAATTTCAGCTTTCTAGGTCCAAGGGTTTGGGCTGGGTGTTGATGAGTCAGTCAGTCAGTCAGTCAGGACTTCTCTTTTTATTTATATAGAAGATTATAATGATGGACTGTCAAGACGGTAAGGCAAGAAAGAAGGTGTCTTATGAGACGACGAGTTACAGAAATCTATGGAAGAAGAGGGGGACCCAAATGATAAGGACAAGAGAATAATGATGATGATGACAAAAACTTATATCGGGACAAAATAATAACAGCTATTCGGATCGATCTTTGCGTTAAAACTTGCTTGCCCAGGTTGATCCGTAGGTTGACCCATACATACCGAGTTTTGTCCGTGCTTCGAAAATCACGTGGAACCGTTGGTCCCGGCGGTTGTCATTTGTAGATCTTTGGCAGTCGTTACATGTAGTCATCACCATCTGCCAAGCCGTTTCCCAACTATATTGGGGTCGGCTTCCAGTCTAACCGGATGCAGCTGAATACCAGTATTTTACATGGAGCGACTGCCTATCTGACCCCCACAACCCTGCAGTTAATACTAGGTAATACGATACCCTTTGGTAAGACTGGATGTCAGAATATCAGGTCACTGACTACCTGTAACGACTGCCAAAGATCTATGGCAGCCGGGACCAACAGCTTAACGTGCTATCCGAGGCACGGAGGAAACTCGGAATGTCGGGCGGTCACCCATCCACAGACCAAACTAGGCAAGCACAGCTTTACCTAAAGATCGACCCGAGGTAGTTCTTATTAAGCCACGAGCTCCTCGTCGTTACATGTAGTCAGGGGTACGAAATACTGACATGGAACCAGTCTTTTCAAGGGGTATCAATACCCAGTACCTACTAACTGTTGTGGAAGTCAGAATAGGCAGTCGCTCCATATAAAATGCTGGTCATCATTTCAGCCAAAAGACGTCCACTGCTGGACATAGGCCTCCCCCAGGTGTCGCTACATTGACCGGTCCCGTGCGTCTCTCATCCAGCGGTTTCCTGCAACCTTGACCAGGTCATCGATCCACCTAGTGGGAGGCCTTCCAACGCAACGTCTTCCGGTTCGTGGTTCGTGGTCGCCATTCCAGAACTTTTCGGCCCCATCGGCCATCCTCTGCCCATTGCCACTTAAGTCTAGCGATTCTTCGAGCTACGTCGATAACCTTGGTTCTTAAGCGGATGTCCTTATTTCTGATTCGATCACGCAAGGAAACTCCGAGCATAGCCCTCTCCATTGCCCTTTGGGTGACTTTGAGCTTTCTGCTAAAATGCTGGTAAACTTAGTATTATACAAAATATAGGTCCAGCAATTTCGAATTTCTTTTATATTTTAAACAATGTTGAGGTTAACCATTCATTAAAACCGATTTCAATTTACACAATGCAGTTAAACAATTTATACGTAAATCTAAATATTTTGAATGCTGCCTGCAACATAATTTAAACCTTACACAGTGAGTCAAAAGAATCAACTTTACGTGCGGACAAAAATATGCCAATTTAGTTCTGCAGTCGGTGAACTATTCCCGTGTATATGATGGACCTTATTATTGAGAGTACAAAGTCCACATTTCTGAATTGTTTGAATTTTGACAGTGAATATAAGGTGGCAATTACAACATGTGCGTCCTATGGCTGGAGGCACAATAAGTAGGTAACATGATTCCTTTTTTCGCGCGAAGCAAAGGTTATTATTCGGTTAGGTCGCTTATCAACAGGGAGATTTTTTTGGTTTTTTTTTTTTTTTTTTTTGGGACAAGCCCGCCACACTATTCCCAAACCACTGTAACTCCTGTTAGCCAGAATCAACAGTGGCGACCACAAGAAAAGCGCCGAGACAATGAAGCTCGACGAAGTCCCAGAGAAATGATTTAACTGTCTTGGATCCCGCAACGAAATTAATCAGAAAAGAATAGCGGAGGGGTAGGATTTTTTTGGTTAATAGGAAGTCTGCGGCTATGTAAAATAAATAAAGCTCTCAACCGGTGGGTTGACTGGACTGTTGGTCTAGTGGTTAGTGACCCTAACTGCTATGCCGGAGGTCGTGGGTTCGATTCCCACCCAGGACAAATGTTTGTGTGATGAGCACGATCATTTGTTCTGTGTCTGGGTGTAATTTATCTATAATATGTATGTATTTAGAAATATATAAGTATGTTTATCAGTTGTCTAGTACCCATAACACAAGCTCTGCTTAGCTTGGGACTAGATGGCGTTGTGTGATAGTTGTGGAATATTATTATTATTATTATTATTATTATGCAAGCGGCAGGTTGCCGTACGTTATGGCGTTCTATGGGGGACGCCTTTGTCCAGCAGTGGACGTCTTCTGTCTGATGATGATGAATATTTAGTGAAAACCGCATTTACTACGGGTACTTATATAATGACGCCGTCATGTCGTTGTCCAAGGACGTGAACTTAATCATACCATCATCATTCTACCGACCTTTAATTTGGGAAAATCCTCCTCAATTATAACATCCCAAGTAAAAACTAGGCTCACCACATCTCTACTTATCCCTTCAAAATCCCGCCGTAACGTAAATACCTCACCTCAAAAACTCGACCTCAGAATCCAGAACGTTCTCTCCAGGGATCGCGAGACCGTACGGTACCCTATCAAAACCGTACGTGTTCCGTACGGCCCAGACAGCTCGTAACAAATAGCTTCTCTGTGACTGTTGGCCGATGTAAAATATTATGCTGGATGACGGGTTAGTGTTGGTGATCTGGGAATCGGGTAAGTGGGTTGAGATACTGAGTGCAATGGCCTTGAGTATCGGCATATAATCTAACTATAGCTGTTGCCAGCGTCTTCGCCCGTTTCAACTCGAAAATTATTCCACGGGAAGATCAAATCGGGATGAAAACTATCCTCTGTGTTAATCTATGTTATAAACTATCTGTGTACCAAATATCCAAATCCGTTTAGTAGTTTTTTGCGTGAAAGAGTCACAAACATCCATCCATCCAACCATACTTACAAACTTTCGGGTTTATAATATTAGTAGGAAGTAGGAAGTTGTGTGAAGGTGTCAAGGAAACATACGTAGGTCGTTGCTAAATAATAATATAATCATCGGCACGATTCTTGAGCGCTGACGCAAAGGTGAGTTATTGGGTTTTTTTGGTGGTATGAAGTGAGACGCGGGGGCGGGGAAAGCGCAATGATTGGCCCGTAGCGCATCGCGTCATAGCCGTCACTCGGGATTGGTTCTTTACTCCTGCTGCACTTACCTCACGACCAATAAATAATAAACGGGTGTGCGTTTTATTTGTCATAAAGTGTACGATGCGCACATCGATCCCCACTCTTCCGCCGAGCGCTCAAGAACCGTGCCGGTATCTGTAACAGTCGTTTGAATCATTTTTCAGGCTAAGCCGCGCTTGCCTAGGTTGGTCTGTGGATGGGTGTATCCATATCGAGTTTCCTGCGTGTATCGGCAGGCACGTCAAGCTGTTGGTCCCAGCTGTCATTTCTAGTTCTTTGACAGTCCTTACAACTAGGCAGTGGTCTGGACAGTCTGTCAACCACTTCTACTAAGGGGTTTCGGATTACCCAATGAGCAGTCAGCATTTTATTGGTAAAAGCTGCATACGAATATGATAAAATATCGTACATTTGGGAATTACACTAGGGTCAATCTAATAGGTCACATTTGACACTTCATCAAAATTCAACAACGTAACCTTGTAACAGCGATCATCTTTCATTTATTTTTTCGAAAATAGAACTGCACAACTGCTTAACTTTTTTCAATTACAATTACAATCAATATTATTGTAATAATGACAAAAAAATGGTAATTTTGCGATTAACTTTAACTATTAAACTGAAACACAATGTCAAATGTGACCTATTAAATTGGCCCTACTTTAATCATATACCTAGTACCTAAGTCAGTCTTAACCCTAAGATTAGTTGTCTTAAAACGAGTCTAGACAAGTTTTTGTACTCTAGTAATTAACTGAAGAAAAACACATTACAGTATTTACACTTGTTGTACATAATAATTTGTTAGGGCTCAACGATGTGAAAGAGTTAACGCTCAAAGACTTAACAAGGTTATGTTGTCACGGCGTCTGCTGGTTACTATAACATAACATTGTATAGTATCACACCTGTTATCCACCTGTTATAATTATATAGTCGCCCCATATAAATACTGTTTTCAGTGTCTTTCATTTAGACCGAAAGCCATATTATATACAGTTTATTTGGAATGACCCAATACCATTGATCTATTCTGTAACCTAAAGTTAAAGTAATCAAATAGCCGATCAGTCTAACCAGCTAATACCAAAATTCTACAAAGCCAAAATCCACTATATTTCGCACACCCATCCATCACGCTACATAATATCTAACTCCAATATCAAAGGCATCTCCCGCCATGCAACATGCAGCGTGTAACGTGCAACGTTCGCTACAATTTATTGGCAACGTAAACACGTTGCAGATTAAATTCCAAAATATATAACTTTCAATCAACGTCTCACGTGCGCCCATCACGCTGAACTTTAAAAATTTTGAAATATTACTCAGCTCTGCGAATTGGGGGCTGGTTCGAGGTATAGAAAATCGCGGGGAAAAAAAGAAGGTTATATTTTACACCCAAAGTTTTAGTCCCAAACAGCTTAATAAATTAACATAACATAAAATACCTATAAAACAACCTTGTTAAGAAACACTTACGTAGTTCTTTCCCGACGATGCACGCGATGGGACAATGTCCCTGCGAATATACAGTGTATAATATTATGTCTAAGGTCAAAGAGATTTAAAAGATAGAGCGGACATTGAGAAAATTGCCATATTAAAATTTCGGTCCCGAACATTTTAGATTTTGGCACACAAATGCTACCTGAGAAGCGAGTGTATGACACTAGATGGACCGACTTGGTGGACAAGATTATGATTTTCGTCGTATCCCATCTTTTGCTCGTAAATATTGTAATGTCTTTGACTTTGGTCAAAAGTCATACTGCAACACGAAAATGCCAACAGAGAGTCTCCGAATTTCCAACCCTCTTATTTTCTTACATCTTCAACCAACCCGTAAACCCGTTGCGGGAATCTCTCATATCGGGCCGAGGCATCGATGGACTCGGATCATCCCGGGTTTTACGAGCGTCCGAAGTAGGGTATAGAACGAAAAAACCCGAAAATATCCGGGAATAATATCGGGAAATACGAGCCGTAACCGATGAATTAAACTCGCTGTGGTACGGACGTGGAAAAGTGTTTATTTTTTATTTGATTTTGCTTCAATATTGTCATTTTCAGTCACAGGTGAGTACTCAATACTCAATACTCAATTCTTTATTGCATTCCACAATGTAGGCTTAGGTGGTAAACATTTTGAAAAAGTGTCAATCATGGACCCTGTCGGGCACAGCAAAAGAAATATGATAATAATATGTGAAGATATACGTATCTTATAATCTAAATTAATACACAAAAAAAAAAAACATCGCTACCGTTAAAATTTGTGTAACACAAAAATAATGTCTAACTCTAAAACAAAACAAAGAATTTAAATCAACATTTATTATTAATAAAAAAGGAACACATTTGGTACCTATTTATAACATTGAAACTTAATCTCTAAAAATAATAATAAAATTCAATACAGAAATAAAAAAATAAAAAATATATTTATTTATAGATAAGTAGGTATACATAATTATATCTATATAATGTCTAAATTAAAATTGGAAACAAAATCAAGAAATAAAATTGTAAACACATGGAGTAATTGGAAAATAGAATTTTAGATAATTAACAATTTGATACATACAAGCATTTTTTTTTGCACTATTATTATAATTATTATTTTATTTGTTTCAAAGATTTATCATTAAAATATTCGTTGACGCTGTAGTAACATTTACTTAATAATAGCTTTTTTAATTTGTTTGTGAATAAATGGAGTTTTTTTTTCTTCTCTTATTGATTCCGGTAACATATTGTATATTTTTGTTGACATAACCAGAGGGCTAGTTGAGTGTATGTTTAAGCGGGATGGTGGTAGGTTGAGTTGTGTTTTGTTTCGCAGTGTATATCTTGTTTGTATGTCTTCTCGTTTAGTATAAAAGTCCTGGTGTTTGTGAGCGAATTTACATGTTTCAAGTATATATATACAGGGCAAGGTAAGAATATTTAGTTTTATGAAATGGGGTTTGCAGGTATCTATCTGTTCTATATTTACTAAAATACGTATAAATTTCTTTTGAACGGTAAACAGTGTAAGGGCGTCTGTACTGTATCCCCACATTATTATGCCGTAGCTAAGCCATGCAAAAGCATAGGCGTAGTATGTGACCAGGGCAGTCTGTATATTTGTGGTTTTTTTAACTTCACAAAAAGCATATAAAAATTTTGAGAGTTTCGATTTAATTTTTTGTACGTGTGACTTCCAATTTATATTTTTGTCTATAGTTATGCCTAATAATGTGAATTCGTTTACTGTTTCTATTTTATGATTATTAAAAGAAAAAAATACATTTAGAGAATTTTTTTGGTAGGGATGGAAAGTTATGAGTTTAGTTTTTGTAAAGTTGATTTCAAGGTTGTGTTCGTTCATCCAGGTTTTTATTTTGCTGAGTATGGAGGTCATGATATTGTTATTTGATTATGAATCCGTTATTGGTATCGTGTTATAATAACTTGGACAGTTGGACTTATTTTATTTACAAACTACAGTTTAGATCTATATTATAATAAAATAATGTACTTACATGCATTAAAATGGGCAGAATTACAGGGCGTAAAAAATTCAACAGGAAAACTGCCCGAAAGGCATAGCTGCTGATGCTATGGCTAAAAAGAATACATACTCTCGAACAGAGAACCTCCTCCTTTTTCAAAGTCGGTTAATAATAGGCCAGCCCTCTAGTCATCTCCAGAGTCGACCAATCACTTGTCGATTTCCCGAAATATTAGGTGGGCACTCGGACCCTATGACCCTAGTGTTTCAACCCCAAACGGCTCAAACATAACAATCAATGAAGTTATTTTATTGGCGTCGTTTGAGGTTTTCAGCACCTAATTTAGAACTTGATTAACTCTATTTGAGCATCACTAAGGCTGAGTTGCACCAAAAAAGTAGTTAAAGTTAAATTTTCTGTCAAATTACACGTCAAACAAACATCGAAACTTCATTTTAGTATCGGATAAGCCAACAATGATTTGCGCCATTTGACAAATAGTTAAATTACGTCATAACTTTAACAGTAACTACAACCGCTCACTTTCCGCTGGTTAGTGTTATAGTTTGTGTTAAATTGTCTTTCAATTTTATTGTCAAACGCGTTGAATATAACCTTTAGACATCATGTCCCTGCTCCAAGAAATACTCGCAGAAACCAGTTCTGATGACGAAAGCGATGAAAAGAAAAGTGTGATTACCTAGAGCCGATCGTTTTTCCACATGGAACGACGAATGTTTCTTGCCAAGATTTCGAGTCTCTAAAAACGTGGCATTGCATAAGGCGTAACAAGGATATTCATCGTAGGTAATTGTTCAACCAAAAAATAATACGTGCTATAGGTAGACAAAGCAATAAATATAATAGGTACTTACTTTGTTTGAATGTTTGCAAAAATTTTTTTGTATACCTATATAATTTTTCTATTAGTACCCCATATAGTACTGTCAAATTTGACAAAAACTTTAACTTTAACGACTTTTTTGGTGCAACTCAGCCTTAGGGTGGTACTTTATTGACGAAATTAAAAATTTGTTACGTTTTATAATAATTGCCAAATAAAATTTAGAATTACAAAGAAATCGTTAGTAATGTTGTGGAGTTGGACAAGTTTTCAACTATTATTTTTCAATTCTAACAGTGTTTTTTTTAAAAGAACTCGCGATACCATATGGATGACTAAGAGATACTTTGAAACTATAAAGTGTTTACAAGAACCAAATTAGCTACAGTTCTTTGCATTCACAACATTTCTCACCATGACGAAATAAGCCTTTTCAATACCTTTCTCACTGACAATATTTATTTCTTTTCCAGGTACAGTCAGCGTACCAGTCATTCGCTCCACATTAAGGTCAGCAAATAAAGGTCAGAAATGCAAATTTATGTTTTTAATACTGTTTCAAAAGGTTTTGGACACTTAAAGATAATTTTGCATACGTTTCGTCACTTAGGTTTACAACGTCAATTTTGTATGGACTTAAATGTCATAAGCAGATTATTGTAAGTTGACGATTTGATATAGTGACTTGTTTTCATAAGTTGGTACTTAATTTAAGTTTATTTTTGTACTTTGTCAAGTAACTGCCTGGATGGTCCACTGGTCGCAAGTGCGACTGGCAAGCATGTGCTGCTGGGTACGATTCCCGGGTCAGGCAAAGTGTTATTGGGCTTTTCCAAAGGAATTCCTCAGAAGCAGCCACAGAATCTGGATTTGTGAAATTTGAACTTTTATTTTATCACATAAAATATGTGTCTCTTTGTTAGAGAACAAGGAAACATCACAATAGAACTTATAGTACAAAGACACAGCTTATTTCAAAAGAAATGTGGACAGTTGTGTGAGAACAGGAAGAGAGTAAAATGAATAATATGAAAGCCTTAACCTAAATAATATGAAATAAAATATAGGTACCAGTATAAATACATAAGACATAGTATGTATAGCATAGTATTCACATATCTACGCCTGAATAATGAAGGTGATCATCGATTCCAATCACGGACAAAAAAAATGATTTATTCTATTCCAAAATACGAAATAGGCCATTGCGACATATTATAAAAAAGACAAAAACACAAAACTACACAACATTGCCCCAATTACACCGGCCCGGGGACATAAAAGCCCAAACCCGTTTTTATGCAACTTAAAACGAAGTTTTTTCACAAGCCGAATTGAATTGCTATTACGATTGTATGAAAAAGCGCGAATATTGTCAGTAGGCCAGGGATGTTATGGATATGAAAATTCAGATCTGGATACGGTTATAGGAATAATTTTAATACCGGTTTCGGATACTTACGAAATTATTTGGAATTTGAAATCAAAAGACGTAATTTATACAAACTAGGCTAATATCAGCACTTTTCAAACTTCAAAATTTATTTACAAGAGACCACCCTTCGACACTTCCTAGTGTTTTATCTGACAAGTGACGGCACAGCCTGGCCAAACAAACACAGTGTTATCCCTATAATAATAAATTTAGACTCCGCATTCTGAAATTATCTGAAACTTTTAAATCGATTTCGGTTACGGTTACAATTGTTTTATTTCGGATATCCGATAATTTCGGTGACGGTTACGGAGCTCCATAACATCCCTGTTGTAGGCTCTCGGTAAAAAACGACGCTCAACCGGAAAAACTGAACATTTTACAATGAAATTGTTTATCTGAATAACGTTGTTTGTTACGGGAATAATGAAAATGGGGCGGTTTATTTAATTCTGTCTAGTAGGTACTGCGCTAGAATGGGTTTAAGATTTATGAATTGTTAGGAATGGTTAGATAAACTTAGGTCTTTGTCTATATATATAAAAGGAGAACTGACTGGGTGACATATCAACGTACAGCCGAAACTACTGGGGCTAGGAATGTGAAATTTTGCACACGGCTTCCTATTATAATGTTGGGGAGCACTAAGAAGGGGTTTTTGGAAATTTAACCTTTAAGGGGGTGAAAAGGGGGATGAAAGTTTGTATGGAAAATCGTCACTTTTGTAGTTGAACCGACATCCACGCGGGTGAAGCCGTGGGCAAAAGCTAGTCAACTATAAATATGTAGTTAGCTGTATAAAATGAACACGTCTACCGCTTGCCGCTATGGGCCAAAATAGTCACTTCCTGGAGCCCTGCCACAGCTTGAAGGCGTCGCAGCAGAGCTCGTAGAAGATGACGAGACAAGTAGGACAAAACCAACGATAAGTGGGCATAACATCATGCGCAGCAGCCGTGGTTGTGGACCAACGAGGCAGCCTTCTTACTAAATGTGAATAGCTTTTATCAACACGTTTGTCATATAGAAACAGGTCAAGTAGATAATGATCGATGTTCTCTCGTGTTCTTCAATGGCGCTGCTGTAGGTACACATGAAATATAGCACTTCCGATCAATTTATAACAAGCATGAGAAAATAAACAAATCGTCATCATAATGTTTTGTTACCGGAGAATCCTCCAAATCTACGAGACTACGCCGAGATAATATTTGTCAACTTCGTGAAACGGCCAGCCTTATTGCGTGCTAACAAAGTTCAAATTACAACGAATTATCAAATAACAACACAGTGCAACTGTGTCGAGCAATTGACACCTCAAAAGCCCATGGGATTCGGCCATGCAAGATACCAAACTAACTTTACCGCCGGTAGGAAATCGGTGACACTTAAAACAGGGTTACAAGGTTGATATCTCAACGGGTTTTGAGTTAGCAATGTAGTGTGTATGTTGGTCGGTATCTGCATGAATTTAACTTTGACAAGTTAAACCTCCTCAGTTGATACATGGAGTGGGTTCATAAGTAGACCTGACCCACTTCGGAGGGAATGCCGGTGGGAAATTTTAGTGTTTAAAGTAAGAAGCAAGATTTTCGTACTGTGTTAGTAAGTTTTGGTGAAGGTTCTGAGAAAACATGATACTACAAATACATCTCGGTTATATTGTCTAAGTAATTAAATATTCGCCATATAATATTTGCGGAATAATTTCTCAAAACCAGAAAGTTAAATATCAGGTGAAAATACTAGCGGCTAGCGGTTTTGTTACCCAACTATTTAGTTTCCACTTTCCGAAAGAAACGTAAAGCGAGTTCATGAAAAACGGAACTTTCCATAGACAGACTATTTCGATGCATCAATGAAAAGCTTTGTTTTATTTTCAGGAGTTGGAATCTTTGTAAAAGCTATTTATAATAACGTAATCGAAAATTATCCCACGGGAAGATAAAATCGGCATAAAAACTATCCTATGTGTTAATCTAGGTTATAAACTATCTGTGTCCAAATTTTATCTAAATCGGTTCAGAAGTTTTTGCGTGAAAGAGTAACAAACATCCATCCATCCATACTTACAAACTTTTGCGTTTATAATATTAGTAGGAAGTAGGATAACATAACATTTATTTATGTTCATGCTACTTTGGCCCATAGATCCCCCACACTACCACCTAAACAACCCTAGATGGACCTTACAGACTAACATACATACTAATATATAAACGGCACGGACGGGCGGGTCATTAATAACAACGGGTAGGCTCACCTCTTTTATGGACCTCTTTTCAGGTCATCAAATCGCCACCTCGTAATAATTTTTTGAAGTCAGTTAAAAACTCCGTCGGGGCTGTGGATCCCGTCGGGGCTGTGGATTATCGAAAGGATAACGCGGCTCCGACACAAGGGCGAAGAAGGAACATGGGTTTGGTTTTTAGTCAGTAGAAGTCTGACACTCCCCTTCGCTCTGCCCAAGAGCGGGGGGGAGTTATTCGATGATTGTTCACACACTAAAAAAAAAAAAATGTCAGTTATAAAGCGACATAAAAACTTTTTAGAAAAAAAAAACCGATTTCAAAGACACAAAAAAGTGAAAAAGAACTTCAGAAGAAAAATCAGCTTCTGAAGTTGGTGACATTTATTTATTTATATTAAGCACACCAACAGCACATGCAATCACTTACAATTCAAATTAGATAACAACAAAAATTATCATTTTAGCAATCATGCAATAACAGGCATGCATGACATTCATACATGAACATTAGAGACAACAATAAAAGGTGTGCCATAATTTGTTAATTTGATTCTGTTTTTTTTTTCAGAGAAATTTTCGAATGCTGCTTTCTGTATCCAGGCGGCCAAGCCACCCTTTTTTTGCTAGATTATAACGAAATATTGAAATTGCGCAAAATCCTATTTTCATGGGTTTCCACAAACGATCACCTCATACCCACTACAACTAATATTAGGTAATAATCTTATTTCCACCATACTTTCCCCTCCTTTTCAAACCTGACCCACAACTAAAACCGCTCAATAAACGCGTTCACTAGTTTCCGAGAAAAACTTAAATTGGCTGCTAGTTGCTTTTATCTTTGAAAGTTAAAACGTACATTAAAGCCGGCCCGATCAGCTACGATGCAGTTGTTCAACTTGTTCCGTAGTATTTGCCGAATTGGATGGACAAATAAGCTTGTTGATTCATCCGGCTGTTTTTGGATGAGGGAATTATGAGCGATTTATAGCGAGGGATACACGAGGCCAGTTTTTTAAGCCAGGATAGCAACCTAGTGTCAGTAAGCTAGTACTTCTGGCTTCGTGTAGACAAAATTTGCTACATTTCTTGCATGTTCCAAGTCAGGGCAGTAAGACACAGTTTAGTAGAGGACTAGCTTGCTGTCCTGGCTTGAAAAACTGGCCTCGTGTAACCCGGGCATTATGACAGAATTCTTAATAGAGAAGTTAACTTCTGATATATTTTTTTTAATATCAGTAAGTTTCATAACGTGTTTCATCCATGCACATTAAGTGGCTGCCGTTACAGTTAATCAGTGGCTCAAAAGTCTGACAACCAGGCTTACCGTCTGCCGACTCCAACATAGTTGGGAAAAGGCTGGGCAGATGAAGAGACAAGTTTTATTGCTCAATCTATCTTCTATCTAAATAAAAAGAGAAGTCCTGACTGACTGACTGACTCATCAACGCCCAGCCCAAACCCTTGGACCTAGAAAGCTGAAATTTTGCACAGAGGTTCCCTTTATAATCTAGACAAGGAATAAGGAAGGATTTTTCGAAATTCAACCCCTAAGGTAGTTAAATAGGGGATGAAAGTTTGTATGGAAAATCATTTTCACGCGGGCGAAGCCGCTGGCAAAAGCTAGTTCTTAATACAAACGTTAATTTCTGAAGATTTTGATCAGTCATTTTTTGGTGGGTGGAAAATCATCGAATAACCCCCCCCCCCCCCCGCTCTTGGGCAGAGCGAAGGGGAGTGTCAGACTTCTACTGACTAAAAACCAAACCCATGTTCCTTCTTCGCCCTTGTGTCGGAGCCGCGTTATCCTTTCGACAAGCCACAACCCCGACGGGCGTCGGCCCTTGCGGGCCCCTCCTTGCTGACATCTCATTGAGGCGCGCGTGGAACAAGTACGCGCCGCCGACACGGTCTGTTGCCGTCATGACGACGGCCGGGGACGGCGAGCTAGCCCGTTACTCACCGTCCACAGGCCCGCGTCTACGGTGGCCGGAGGTCATCGCGTGCCCCCCGGCGCCCGGAGCGCCTTCCGCGGCGGCTGGGACGTTGTGAGGTTCTCTCCCTCTCTCGTTCCGCCACCTCCTTCGCTAGCATCACTGCTTCGCAGAAGGAGGCGACGGCGTCCCATTCCTCTTCGCCCCGGACCATGGCTTGCACCAGGGCCGGACGCGAGAGGTCGCCGCCGCCGACCGCCTCTACGAGAACACGGCTTAGGATGGGATTTGAGCCCGATTAAATGTTAAGCTTTGTAGATTAGGCAGGTGTTTCGTACCAGCCTACTCTAACAAGAAATCACCGAAACACATTCGGATGTCATAGTCTCGGACTATGATCGCTGAGTTTATGTAGGAGCATAAGCTTGGTCAACTTCCGAGAAGACTACTTAAGCAGTTTAGTGTCTGAGATGGTCTAGCCTATCAAATGAACGCGACTCTCAATCAAATCTCTGACATGACTATACAAATGAGTTCCCTTCAGTAAATCCACTATACACAATTAAAACACAGCTATACAAAATAAAGTAGGTACGTACAGAAACGAAATTAATGAAATATGAAATCGGCGATTGCGGTAGGAACATATTTAAATCAATTCTGTGATAATATTCACTTTGCTGATACAAATCCGGTGTGCCATTTAAATAGAGACCGCACTTGTTTGAGATTTCAATTAATATTGTTTACCAATGCTGTTTGAGTAGAAATTTTGTGTTTATTCAGTGTGAAGTTTATCTGCTATATCTACCTAGCTGTCATGTCCCAATTTGCAATATGCATTTCTGGAATTAATGGACGTAAAATCATCCGCCTAGCCTTTTCCCAACTATGTTGAGGTCAGCTTCCATCTAACGGGATGCAGCTGAATACCAGTATTTTACATGGAGTGACTGCCTATCTGACCTCCACAACCCATTTGATATTGGGTAATACGATACCCTTTGGTAAGACTGGTTGTCAGACTTTCAGCTGACTACCTGTAACGACTGCCAAAGATCTATAATATACGGCACCCGGGACTAACAGCTTCACGTGCTTTCCAAGGCACGGGGGAAACTTGGTATGTTAATCGGTGGTCACAACATCCACTGATCAACCTAGGCAAGCGTGACTTAACCTAAAGATCGACAAACTACGTAAAAGTTATTATAAATAAATAATAAATTTATTTCATAAAAAAGGAGATTGTAGTACAGAGGCATACACAAAGTTAGACATATAAGTTTGTACCAAGTCAGACACAATCTAGTGAGTGAAGTTCTGCTATTCCTAGCTAGGTTATAGAATAACCTGTATTAAGGAATAACAGTCCCTGACCCTTACAAAAAGTTACAATAAACTAGTACATTTTTTTAATATTTTTTTAATACTACAATAATGTTATTAATAGAATATGTTCGGGTTGTGTGTGTGTGTGTAAGTGGTATGTGTGCATGTGTGTAAGTGGTATGTGTGATGGATGGTTTTTTATTGCTGGAGAACGTTTTATTTTTCAGTGAAAATTACAAGTGTCAACGCGAGTGTTGGCGCAGTGGCTGAGCGAGTTGAATGTGGTGTGGTTAAATGCACCCACGGTACAGGAGAAATGAATATAGAGGGGCAATAAAAGAAAAAGAGAAATCAATCCTTTTACTGTATGATATTTATTTTGGGCTTTTGTGTATAACACAAAAATCGTTATTTTGACCACGACTATACCTAACATAACTGCATCACATATTATCTACCAAGCACAACTTCCGTAGGTACACAGGTTCATTGCCTAAGTCACACACGTACTCCGTCTGGCCCTGTCGGTATATCTGGCGAAACTTAACGCTGTTCCGTTATGACAAGCGAATTTATATCCTCCACCGTACTATATGGACTTATTTCGAGTTTCAAATAGTCTTGAAGTTTGTTCGAATTGTGAGTTATTGGGGTTCCGACGTGGTTGAAAGTTGAAAGTTTATTTTTCGTTGAAAAGTGGAGAGATATTTGGAGCTAATTGACCGAAGTTGGAAATCAAGGTTATTTTATGGCATGGTAGGAAAACAATGCTTGTTTTCTTTAGCTTGGTTTCTGCAGTTTTATAATGTTACAAAACACTGGAAAGTGGAAACACTACATCATGTCGTGAAGAAAGTGTTAAATATTGTTATGAATGTGAATGTGTATAAGAGTAGTGAAAATCCAAAGGAATGATAGATGACCTGTGCAAAGGATGACATGGTGATAAATGGGGATAGTGGCAGGAGAATGATGATGATTACAACATCACACCTGTAATCCCCGAAGGATTAAACGGAGGTGTACTTAATAGTCCAAGTCCAATAGTACTTAATAGTCCAGGGCAAAACTGAGGGCACGAGGGCTCGCGGTAGATCACCAATGCGCTGGACCAACCAAATAAAAAATGCACTAAATGGTCCGCTCCACGAATGCACGAGGCAAGCAACAGTACGAGAGGAATGGCGTCGAATTGTTAAGCTTGCCACCACCCCTGTCATGACGACCACGACCACTCTGCCAAGAGTGTGACGACAGAGAAGACTTAATAGTTCCATTTAATACAGTGCGAGCCGATTGCCATAAACCGGGCGCATATACATACTCCGCAGCTGCTAAAGACCCAATACCACTTTGACTGACATGGGCATCATCCCAGG
This sequence comes from Diarsia mendica, assembly GCA_949316265.1. Classification (NCBI taxonomy): domain Eukaryota; kingdom Metazoa; phylum Arthropoda; class Insecta; order Lepidoptera; family Noctuidae; genus Diarsia; species Diarsia mendica. Next base: position 3,229,885 of record OX438890.1, read on the forward strand.
TATATCACTGGTGATGGCAACACAGCAGCGTTTTCAAGTAAAGTCTTACTTGAAAGCATAAAATTAACGAGAAAATATCTCCAAAAATAATCTTACAAGAACCGCTCCAATCAAACCATACTTCAAAAAGACGCCCTCGAGTACAGACCGAAATTTAAAAAGAAACATCGTAGGTATAAGTATATAAAATTCAATCGCGAATCCAAAGCCACACGATCATGCAGGTGCTCTAGGAAATGAAAAGCAAACTGCGGTGCACATCTCATTATCACTACCTAATCCACCAGACGAGAGTGTAAAATATTCATTTATTCGAAGCACAGATCTCACAGAAATAGATACGTCATGATTGAATTTGAAGCTGATCGATTTTAGACGTTTTTGATCGAGTAGTTTTGGGTAATTGATAAGAGTAGTTGGTTGGAATTAGGAAAATTGTATTTTTGTGTTTTAAATAAGGTAAATTTTCACATTTTCTGGCAGCATATTAAAACCCTGTAAAGAAGGAAATTCTTTAGAAGTCATAAAGACTACGAACCAGCTATACGGACACTGTTACATACTGTAATAGTATATCTGTCCCTAGGCGTCCGCAGTCCGGAGTTTTGTCAATAATGTGTCCGTACCTGTATTATCGTACATGAGTAATATTAGATATTATAATATGAGAGTTTTTATCACGAAAGAATCTTACTCAAACGTAGACCAACAAAGGAATTATCAGTGAAAACGGGTATAAGCTATAGCTTATAACGTTACTAGCACTTAACCCGCGAGACAGACGCGGTCGAGGACTCTTTTTTATTATATCTTAGTGATAACAAACACTAAACACGGCTTATAATCCATAAACATTAAATCAAATATAATCCTAACTTCCTAACTAATATTATAAATGCGAAAGTAACTCTGTCTGTCTGTCTGTCTTTGCTTCACGCCTAAACTACTGAACCGATTTGTGTGAAATTTGGTACAGACATAGTTTGGAACTTGAGAAAGGACATAGGATACTTTTTTTTTTTTTCGCGATATAAACCAAAAATCTGCCGGAAGTCACTATTCCACGCGAACGAAGTCGCGGGCAAAAGCTAGTTCCTCATAAAAAAGAAACAAACTTCCAGCAGCTACAAAATTATCACTCGCAATCCCGACAAAGACTTGTAGACTGCAGCGCTCGATAGCGCATAAAGTTTAATTACAATTTCACCGCAATTAATACTAGTACGATTCAATAATAGAAACTCCCATGTTGCTTGCAAACTCCCTCCGCAATTTATAAATCTTTGGCTCTTCGGCGTATTCAACTTCTTGGATCTGGGAGTCTGGGCATCTGGGAAGTCGGACTGGGAACTGGGAACCCATTCGCCCCCCGACTCGATTGTATTGCTAATGAAGATGTGATTCTGCAGACGTTTTATGCACAAATTGAAAATGTTCAGAATCGCTTACTTGGACCTCGATTAGTAAGATTAATTGAACTGGATTATTCGATTTGTCTGGACCTTTTTATTTAATTTTGCGGGATTTTATGATTTGATTAGCTATGCGTTTGTGAGAATTGTTTTGTGCATGGATTTCTTTGAAGTGAGTGATTGCTGTGTCGTTCAATAATGAAAAATGGTAAGTAATGTTTTGTACTGTTCTTTCATGCCATGAAGAAGACGATACGAGAGGACGTGCAGACCCTAATCTTTCAATACCAAATATGGCTACTTCCTTGTCCCAAGTTATATCTTAGAAAATAATACCGTTTACTACACAATCCGGAAAATATAAACAGTTTCATAACCGCAATATCAATCTAAGTTTAAAACAAGAAATCGTAGCTCACGACTATCAAGTATTCCCCGAGGCGACCGACGGAATTAGTTTCGATGTTGCATAAATCTCATAGTTTTGTGTCTAGCAGTTTTCGAGATGTGGTGTCGTGATGAACAAATGCGCGACTTCAAGGGACGATGCAGGGCGTTATTGGGGCTACACGATCGCCGCGGGCTTGAGTGGGAGATGGGAAATGGTATCCATTGTGTGAGGGTAAAAATCTGAAGGAAACAGGTGTTTTTACTTTTTTAGATATTAATCACATCCAAGTAACGCAATGTGCTGAGTTCAGTAGACAAAGGGTCACAGAAATTTATTTCACTATTTGTGCTAAGACCTATGTAGGATATTTAGAAAGCGAGTCCACAGGCCTGCAGGTACAAGCCACTCGTTACTCAGAAATTCGTCATTCCTGGTACCTTCACCTCATCTAAACATAGGATATTTTCAGTAATGGTACCTACTTGCCACCAAACTTCGAGGCAGTCGATTTTGCGGAATGTTCTCTTTTATATTGACTTTTGAGAATCGTGAGTCTTTCACATGAATTAATAGTGGACCTCTATTTACCAATACGACATAGTTGCCATCGAGAGAAAATCCTGGATGAGACTGGGACAAGAACGTGGCAATTGGCACCAGAAAAGAGAAGCTTACTCGTATACCCAGCAGTGAATGAATTCGGGCTGTGGATGATGGATGATGATGATTTGTCAAAGTCAATGGCTTCTTAGAACGTCACGTAATACTGGGTGCTTCCTAACTACAGCATATTCAGCCCACAATTCTTCTTTGTGAGAAGGAATCAAAGGTCCAAGTCCAGCGTTTTTATGCAGCTTGATCATCATCAGCCTTTATTGTTCCCACTGCAGGAACTCAGGCCTCCTATCCAGGAGAGGGATGAGCTATAATCCACCACGCCGGGCCAGTGCGAGTTGGCAGATGTTCACATATCTTCAAATTATTTGTTCTGAGACACAGACAGGTCGGCTTTTTTACGATATTTTATATTATTTAGCCTATATTATCCCATTGCTAGGCAAAGGCATAGATAGATAGATATATACTGATACATCATCATACATAGCCTTCCACATCACTCTCGTCGCGGTTTTCTCGAGACAATCTCGCATAAAAACCTCTAAGTCGTCACGTCACGTCTTGCAAACTTACTCGAGAATATCGTCCGTCATTGGAAACAGTTCCTACCCATAGCGGGTAGCATCACATCGCATTGTCGCCGCCGGCGGAGCCCGAGTCCCGGGGCCGGCACGCCTGCCCTATGCAAATACGCGACCCCTAAATTGATGATAATCCTACCCGTACAATATTGTGACCTTTCGCTTTTAGATGTAGGGAAAACCCTACGTTTAGGATACCTAGATTAGATTGGGACTGGGTTTTTAAATAAATTGATTTAGGTTTAAAAAAGTTACTGTTTCCGATGTTAATAATAGGGGATCGGACTGACTCAAAAAAATAGAATTCTGTTTAGTCCGTCAGTTAGATTATCGAAAAATATTGGATACGTGTTTTTTGTTTTATCAAATCAATAAAAATTTATGAAGATAAAGCGCGTCAAAGATCATGGAGTGGGGCTTGAAACGTCACTTGAAGGTACAAAATGTACTATCATATTATGACGTCACACGAGTTTTCAAAGTACTGTATCGTCTTCATTTTTTGTTTATGTGAATAAAGAAAAAATATATGGTCAATATATTTTAGAAATCTATCTGACGGACTAATTACTTTTTTTTTGTCCGATCCCCTGACATTCTATCAATAGAAATGTCAGAAATATAATTGAATTGATATGAACTGAAGAATTATAGGCTTCTCCGTTAAAACTTGGGACTTAACAATAAGACTGGTGAAATGTGGGTCTGTAATCTGTATTAGGTTACAACTCTGCCGAACCCTTCGGGGATTACAGGCGTGATGTTATATAATAAGCTAAACTAATAATTATTATTATCGTCAATCACTATCACTATCATCACTACAAGTACATCCTTACATAGTATAAAACAAAGTCGCTATTTTTGTCTGTTTGTTTGTCTGTATGCTTAAATCTTTAAAACTACGCAACGGATTTTGATGCGGTTTTTTTTAATACATAGAGTGATTCAAGAGGAAGGTCTTAGTATATAATTTGAACGGCATCCACGCGGGTGAAGCCGCGGGCATCAGCTAGTTTATTATAAAACACAGTCCTCCGCCGCGTCTGTCTGTCAGTTCGCAATTAGGTCAAACACTACTGCAGCGATTTTCATACTGTTTTCACCAGTAGATAGAGTGATTCTGAGGAAGTTTTTAGTATATAATTTGACCGACATCCACGCGGGTGAAGCCGCGGGCATCAGCTAGTGTTTTATATTAACATCGTGAGTCTAGTACACCACCCAAGGAGTCTTGTCGACAAAGATGTCATGTGCAAAGACACGTCATGTCTAATATGGTCATACATGTTAATGTCATGTTGAAAATACTGTTTGAGTAAAGCTCTATGTTATGTTGATTTTACTTTAACTATCATGTTAATATTATGAGAAAACTTTCAGGTTTTGTTATCATTATAGGTAGTCAGCGGCCCGAAAGCCAGATAACCAGTCTTCCCAAGGGGTACCGTATTACCCTGTAATAACTGGGTTGTGGAAATCAGATAGGTGACTATCAGCTGAATATTTGCATCCGGTTAGACTGGACGCCGACCCTACCGTAGTTGTAAAAGGCTAGGCAGATGGTTGTGGATGAAATCAGGTTCATTTTCACCGAAACTCCATGATCTTTTTTTTTTTTTTTTAAAAACGTTGCCCCACACCAGGAATTTCTCCTGTATCGTGGGTGCGTTTACAAACATTTAAACTCACATACACAAATACCCAGACCCGAAACAACTATCTGTAGGTCATACAAATATTTGTTCCGTGCGGGGATCGAACCCGCGACACGCGGCGCAGCAGTCCAATCGCTCAGCCACTGCGCCAACCGTGTCATTAAAACTAGATAAAAGTAAAGAAGTCATCAATCATCACATAAACATTCGTGCTTAATTTAGAATTGATGACCATTTCTATGCAATATCTGGCAAGAATGTAAAAAATGTAAAAAAAAAATACCTAAATCACTACATACTCGTCGTATTATAAAACAAAGTCCTCCGCCGCGTCTGTCTGTCTGTAACCACTACTGCACCGATTTTCATGCAGTTTTCACCAATTGATAGAGTGATTCTCGAAAAAGGTTTTATTATACAATTTGACCGAGATTCACGCGGGTGAAGTCGCGGCCATCAGCTAGTTTTTCATAAAAAAATGTTTAGAAGCCTATTTAAGTTAATGCAAACCCATAACCTTCTTTACAGTTTAGAGCCGTTTCAAACAGCTCACAATGTAAAGAAAATCTTGCAACTCATAAAAGCTAAAATGTTGTTTATGTAGTAGTAATAACTCTACTATGTTACTGTTGTTACCTTTAAGACGAAGCTTTTGAAGTGTTTAAGGAGTTTCACTAACATCTACGTCACCGTCCGTCCGCCTTATGATGATGACAGGCCGTGTCGACGGCGCGTTCGTGTTCCACGCGCGCCTCAAAGAGATGTCAGCAACATTGAAAGGCCGTTCGGCGGGCGGGTTGTTCGAAAGAGATACCGCGGCCTCGGCACAAGGGCTAAGAAGGAACATAGGTGGTTTTTAGTCAGTAGAAGTCTGACACTCCCTACCGCTCTGCCCGGAGCGAGACCCCCTCAAAAAAAGTCTTGGTCGACTCAAGCTGCTTACTATTATTTACCCACGCTATTCATTACTTTAGAGAGCCTTCCCCTTAAATAATTGCGTTTTAAAATCCTCGACACGGCACGCCAGTGTAAACTCGTGTTGAACGGGATTACCTCACGATAATAACTTGTATTAATTTGAACTGAAGTGTACAGCGAAAGTTTCTAAAGAGATAGATTATAACAATGGGCTCTTTATTCCTTGGCGCAGGTTTAAAGTGTATTGGTTGAAAGTTTCCAACTGTTATGTTCAGAGTTTTGTTATATTTCGTTTCGAGGTACTGTTGTCGTCTGCTGCGTTGGTTTTATTTTGTGTTGATGCATTAGGTAGTATTGTTGTAATTTATTTACTTATTTGGGGAAAACTACAATTACAATAACTGTTTAATCATGTTTCGAATAACGGTCTATGATCGAATACGAACTGCCTTGTTGGTTTAGTGGTCGCAAGGTGCGACAGCTAGGCATGATATTCTGGGTTGCAGCCCCAGGTGAGGCAAAGTATTACTGGGTTTTTCAAACAGGATTTTCTCAGTAGCAGCCTGGAGTTTGGATTTGTGCCCGGTTGAGCTCGCCCCTTATTACCTACATTGGCCTAAAAACATAACTGACGAAATGTCGATGAATTACTTATTAAGGCGCAGATAAGAGGGACACCGTAAAAACGACCTGTTTTTCGTTGCAGAGTTAGCCGTATTGCTACATATTACAATTCCAAAAAAAATACAGTGTATAGTTAAATGTATAGGTAAAAGACTTATGCAAAAATATTTTCTAAAAATAATCAAGAACCTCAAAAAAAAAATCTCAAAAAAATCACACGAAAAAACTTTTTCGTCTCGAAATGCTCAATATTTTGAGCGATAACTGTTATTTTTTTTTTTTACTATCAGAAAGGAAATTTAACCAACTAAAGACATAATTATGTAAAATATTTTAACAGTACAGCGTATTTTTTTTTTAATAAATTAAATCTGCGAACTATCGTTCATATTGGCAGTCACGAGAATCAAACGCATCCCCATTTTCAACCGTATTTGTTTAGGCGATGAGTTAAACGCGCGCTCAAGGGCGCGGGCAGTTAATGTCGCCTTAAGGGTACACCTCTGCCTAACCCTTGGAAGATTATAAGCGTGATGTGTGAAAACTATGATGGTGGCTAGTTAGAACAGTTTGTTATCATAAAGCAATAAGATAACAAACTGTTCTAACTAGCCACCATCATAGTTTTCTAATTAGAATGCCATATGATATTATTGAGTGAAAAGCACACAAATAGCTGAATGAGAAACAGACGGTGGATTGGACACAGACGTGCCACAAAGGGATGTCAGCAACAATTGCTCGCAAGGGCCGACGCAGGCCGGGACTGCGGGTTATTCGAAAGAGATACCGGGATATCCCAGATACCCCGGATCTAAAGGGCTACGAAGGAACATGGGTGGTTTTTAGTCAGTAGAAGTCTGACACTCCCTTCCGCTCCGCCCAAAGCGGGAGGAGTAATTAGATGACTTCGCAACCGCAAAAAAAAAACGGACACACGCTAAAACGTTTCCCACTGTAATTGGTCAAAATGTATGGAATGCTAGGTATTGAAGGAACAACAGCTGTTTGTTTTATAACCGACGAATATTTTCTATGTGTGGTTCAGAATAATTTACTGAATACGTGGCATGTAACCGTTTTAGCGTCGATGGCCCTTCTACCCTGTATATCTCTAATTGATATTCCCACCTCTGCACACCATTCATCCTTAACATTTCCTTCTAAACTTTCTTTACTAAAAACGATTCAATAGCTTAAAGTTCCCATAATATAACTATTACAAGTAATGTAAATGTACTGCCGACTGCCGCTCCACAATCTGTTCCGAAGCTCAGCCGTTGCAGGCGAGATGCTCAATGATTCATACATTTTGTATGAAGGAAATCCACGCGATTTTTCCGTTTCAATCTAACCCAGTTGCGAATGGGGCGAGTAGTGGCCGTGTGTAAATTTCTTTCCCGTTTGTAATTTTTGGTTTTAACCGAAAATGGTTTCTGGGGTTTGGTTTACCAGTTTTCGGGGAAGTTCTTCAAACATAATCTGCGTAATCTTATCCTCCAAGTACTAAATAAATAAATAAATAAAAAGTGGCCTTCAGATTCTGCTTTGCCCCTCTGGTTCTATCCGCGATTTCTTGATTTTAATTTGTTCTGATGTTTTGTAGATTTCAACATGCAACATAACTTAAGTTTCGCCAAACATTCATCATCATCATCATCAGCCATAAGACGTCCACTGCTGGACAAAGGCCTCCCTCATAGAACGCCATACAGAACGGCAGCCTGCCGTTTGCATCCACCGGTTGCCCGCGACTCTCACGATGTCGTTGGTCCACCTGGTGGGAGCCCTACAACGCTGCGTCTTTCGGTTCGTGGTCGCCACTCGAGAACCTTCCTTCCCCATCGGTTGTCGGTTCTTCGAGCGATGTGGCCTCCCCTTGCCACTTCAACTTGCATATTCGAAAATGATTACGCAATCTAAATTCTATCATTCTTTCTTATCTCTGTCCAATCAAATCAACCGAAATAAATCAGTTCAATTTAATATCCTACAAGGTAATACTTTTTACCATTAGCTAGTCGATAACGGCAAATCAATGCCATTCTTTTCAAGCTCTCAGGTAGCCATTTTTTGTTCAACGACAATTCTATCTTTTGTCGTCCGTCTATTGGAGTTTTATAACACGCATTGAATTAGTCAAAAGAGTATCAGCAGAGATCTTATCTGGGTATTAGGGATGGCTTTCACACTGTTCGTTATATTGATAAGGGAGGTGTAATATCTAAACAGGGTATTCTTTTGTTGGTTGTAAAAGTTTGATGGAAATGATTAGAATTATTTCGATATCTTGATTGTTGATCGATTGAAAGTACTCATTGAATTTCTGTGATATGGAAATGGAAGTGGTATCTATCACGTGGTCTTAAATATCTTTCAAATGATCATTAAGAGAAGGTGTCGTGTCTCGTGATGTCTCTGACGAAGTCTTAAATCATAATATTAAAATCCGCAACTGAATTTAAATAGAGCTTCATTGAACTTTCGAGTGTATAACTAACGGCACCCTCCAGGGCTTGGATGAAGCAAACGACAGAGCTGTCCAGTTTGCTACATAATGGTTGGACAAAATCGGAGTCATCGATTCAAGAAGAACATAAGATACCTACCTACTAGAATCACCTTTCTTTGCACACGAAAACTGAAGTTTGTGGTATTTTGAACAATAACGATAATGATAGGTAATGTTTCGCGAATTATACCAATTTTTTTCTACTCACAAGCAGCTTACAACATTACATTTCAAGTTCATTTATGATCACATAGTCTCAGTTTTCCTCCAACTAACCGGAACACACGCACCAGATAAGTGCAACTAATGAATCAAGAAGGAGCACGAGTAAACTTCCTGATAACAGAGTATTCTTATCAATAGCTCAGTTCTTGAATCAAGGTCTATGTTGAACACGTGTGCCTTTGTTAGAATGAGGATGAGGCTAAAAGGTACTATTGTTCTGTACGGTACAGGTAGACGCCATTAAATAGTAGAGTACAGAAGGTTGACTTACGTAGAGTGAGCGATAACTATAGATGCATTTTAAAGATAATATTTCATGTGCTATTTGGTGTACATTAACGAACTATGTAACCTGCTGAGCAGCGGAGGGAAAATCTTCTCTTATGCGGACGATACCGCTGTTGTTTTCCATGGTGAAACATGGGAATCCGTGCGCCAAAATGCTGAACGTGGTCTCACCATTGTAGTTGACTGGCTAAGGGTTAACTTGTTGACACTTAATCTATCAAAAACTAACTATATTTGTTTTTCTCCAAGTCAAAGATCAAAACCGGGTACTGATTATGCAATTGGGATACATGAGTGTGCGGACCGTTCTGCACGAAAATGCAACTGCCAAATTATAAAAAAAGTTTCTTCTGCTAGATATTTAGGCATAAATTGACGAGTGTCTATCGTGGCAGTCACACATCACTGCTACTATGTCACGGGTATACGCAAATTAATTTGGATTTTCAAGACACTGCGCCATGTGATGTCTCCGGTGGTACTCAATAGGGTTTATATTGTATTAGCTCAATCATTAATTACATATTGCATACCAGTCTGGGGTGGGGCCATAAAAACAAAATTTCTTGAGCTGGAAAGAGCTCAGCGGTCTCTAATAAAAGTAATGTATTTTAAACCTTATAGATACCCCACGGTTAGCTTATACAGAACAAGCGGGTTGTTATCGGTGAGACAATTATACGTATTAAATGTGACCCTAAATCTACATAAATCTATTACATTTAATTCTGCCAGCTGCGATAGAAGACGGAGTGATATTGTTGCCCACTCCCCAATGGTTCGTTCGATATTTGCAAGACGGCAGTATGTAACCCAATCTGCATATATTTACAATAAAATAAACGCAAAACTACAATTTCATCCAAAAGTCTTGTATGAGTGTAAGAAGGTTATAACCGAATGGCTAAAAACTTTAACGTATGAGGAAACTGAGCACATTCTAGTACGAGTTTGCTAATGGGACACAATATAAGTTTTCATTTATTTATTCATCAAATAATGTTAGAATTTTACAAAACAATTACACATCACATCATAAAAATATACATAACTTTTCACTCAGGTACACGCACACACTCACACACACAAACATAAATATACAAATACGCATTCACACACACACAAACACACATGTATAGAAACTTTAATTTTTTTGTTTTTCCCAGCTTTGCATAATGGCTGGGTTTTGTTTTATTTTGTATTCTCTGTTCTAAGTATTTTGTTTTATTTCATTTTATTTTGTATTTTCATTTCATTTTATTTTGTATTCTTTTCTAAATTTTAGTCTCAACACTGTATTCAATATGGGAAGTAGCGAGTCAGTCCCAACACAAGTATTTTTAATTACTTTCTGGGGCTGTCTCAACTCATGTTTACTATGTAACTTTTGAAACAATAAACATTTTTTTTTTTTTTTTCTGCGCTGTGTTTTCATACATAAATAAACACACTCCTTTTTCCCATGGGCGTAGGCAGGAACCCCAAAGCGACCTGTTACAATCCTTACATAATTACTCATTTTGCCTCCGGTTACAAGTACTACTAAAGATTTTATTCAAACAACGTATGTAGTTGGAAAAAGTAATGTAATGAGAAATGCAAATATGTAATACAGGGTCTTTCAGAGAATTTCTAATCAATTTACGTTTTTTTTTGTAAGTGATTATGTCATAATTCTACCAGAATAGGGTTTGATTAAATTTTCAATTTTTCAATCTTTGGGAGTAGTCATTGCATTGACTGTTTCGGTTCAGTTGTAGGTATACCAGTCCCGCTTGTATACCCACCCACATTACCCACTCTACGTAGATCGTGTCTGTGTGTGCGTGCAATCTCGCTAATTGTATAAAGCAGACCTTCTGTCCTTATCTACTTTGTGTAGACATTGTAGACAGGTAGAGAAGCCTGTTTGTTCGAACTTCTAATATCTTTTTTTTGTTCCTTCGAAACGTTACGGCATTTCGAAGGATTCGTATTTGGGAATTTCCCAGCTTTGGTTTACAATTTCTGGGATGTGGATTGTTATGATAGGTTTGTAGAATTGATTTCATTGCTTTATCATCGAACCTTTTCTCAAACTACGTTGAGGTCGGCTTCCAGTTCCAGCGGATGCAGTTGAATACCAGTAATCTACATTGATGGGCTGCCTATTTGACCTCGACAGCCCAGTTACCGGCGGCATATGTATAGAATTTGATTAATGTAATAAGAAAAAGTATCTGTAATCCCGAAGAACTACGCAAGTGCTCCTGATCTAATAGTATATACAGTTTATATACGTTTCGCCAGTTTGGTTTTTAATTACCATGTTGTATGGAAGGGTCAAATCAAGACTCTGTGACTTCTACCAAAAAAATCCTGATGGAAATAACCCAATAACACTTTGCCTGACCCAGGAATAAATCCGTGCCTCAACCTCATCCTGCCGTATAGGTGAGATATGAACATAATCGAATTGGAAGCGTTATATAAGTATTTCCATTATACAATAATGGACTGGTTAAATGCAAATCATTTCATGACAACTTGCGCTCAATATAAGGGCTTCATTTGTTTGAAATTATCTGGGGAACTTATTCGTAGGTGGGGAAACAGACCCAGTCTTTAAAGTAGTTTAAAGAAAACAGTAGATTTAGATGTGGTAGGTACTGCAGAGAACCACAAAATGATTCTTATCTCATTTTTGTAAGGGTTAACAAAGAAATGCCATAATGGTGTTAAAATATGCACATTTACATCCAAAAACTAAATGTTATCATTGTTTATGGTTACAGCCACAGGTAATAGAAAATCAGTTATTTTTAACCACCTTCTTAGCTTTAGTTAGAACTGTGGGATAATTTGTTTATCTTTATTACTTGGAATATGTTGGGAATAGATCTTAGGGTTCAATTTAATAATAGTTTCACGCTGGATGTGATTTTCTGTGGCTCGGATCAATGATTTATTAATTTCCTAGCGGAGTGAATGTTACTATAATCTTTTGACAAATAATTTACCTCCACCCTTCCATACCTGTCAAAGTCATTTTGATCTTTATACTCATCATATAAATAAGGTTGTCGGTAGCTTCTTATTGCTCACAAGTCTGCCAAAATTGTATTGATCTTCATTACCGTGACAATATGTTCGCTTTTGGACTGCATCTTTCACATATTAATAACACTTTCACTCATCAAAAACACTTTGACCAATATACCACTGTTGTGGACCGACCAACCTTTTTATAGTGTTTTGGTGCTGGCGGAATGTATTTTCTATTTAATAACTTTTTTATTTTGGTTCTGTGTAAAACGTAAAGAAGAAAAGATAAAATATTATAACAAGAGTCCTTATTTTATTTTGGTAATTTAGGTTCAGGCTTCCATCCTCCACAACCACATAATCAGGACACTTGAAATAGAACCAAGCCAAAGTAATTTAAGACTTATAGAGCGGACATTAGGAATATTGTCATCCCAAATATTTTTGTAACACCTGAAAAGCGGATGTGTGACACTTAACTCAAATTAGTAGATTTGTTACTAAGTACTAATAAGTATTAGGTGACGATTTTCTTCGTCTTGCCCCCCGTCTATCGCTCGTAAATATGACTGTGAATGTCTTTGAACCCAGCGCTTAAAAACTAGCCTGTCATTACCTTCCATATAAATTGAAGTAGGACTAGGTAGCGATAATGAGAGTATTCAAGCACTGTCGCCATTAATGTCACATTCTTGCACACAAAAGAAAACTTGTGGTTGCATTTACTCTTATTTGTATGAATGCTTCTCGATTTTTACTTTCTTCATGACTTGAGTATTTTCTTTCTTTATTTGTAATACATATTTCAACAACATGACTCAAATAAACATAACATTACATCACGCCAGTAATCACCGAAGGATTGGTAGACGTGTACCATATTTCCCATGTAATAGGGGGCGAGCCTATTGCCATCAACTGGGAACGATTTCAGACTGCTTGGCTGCTATTGAAAAATTCTCAATGGAAAACCAAAAACCCAAACGGGCAAAATTTCAGTGTAGTTGTTGATGCATCTCTGCCTGATTCTTTTGGGATTACAAAGCGTGGTGTTATGTTATGTTACGAATAATACAGAATGACTTCCCTGATGCCCTGAAAACCAGGTCTCCGCTAATCACTTGCAGCAGCATCCCCCCCCCCCCCCCCCCCCACCGCAAACTGATCAATTATGTATGTTAAGATACCACACTGCATGAATAACCTAAACACGACAATTTGCATAGTAATACATATGTAGTACTTGCATATATAGGTAGGTATAGACAGAGTCATCACACATACATAATTATTATCTCTGTGTCAGTCTGTGTACTATATATTTATGTAAATGGCGCTGATGCTAGTACTGGGTATCGCTTCATCGTTTCCTGAAGGTTGTTATTCGAGAGATTTTGATTCAGGTTTCTTCAGGTTGGATGGAGCCCAGGCAAGTGCATTGCAGGCAGACACTGTATAATTACTTACCTTAGAATAACCATATGATTCATAAATTAAGTCAAACTTTTGATACACGCAAAAAAGACTATCCACGATGGTTTTTGCACACTGTGAAAAAAACTTGAGTACAGGTAGCCACTCCATGAAAAATACTGGTATTCAGCTGTATCCGGTTAGACTGGAAGCTGACCCCAACATAGTTGGGAAAAGGCTTGGCAGATGACGATAGCTAATCTCGTAAACCTAGTTAGTGCTTCTAAAAAACAAAACGCAAAAGTGTAACACTTAAAAAGTGTTTAGGTTGGTACCTATAACGTGTGACTACGGCTTTTCTTTTTGTTCTATCCTGATAATATCCTTGTTTCATACTTTTTCAGCGTCGTTTGTTTTGTCGTAGTCGGGTTTTAGTTTTTACTTTTTTTTATTTTAACCATTTTGGTGTTAAATATTTTTTTTTAATCTTGAATTTTTGTTCACTAGAGGGCGTGATTTTAAATTTGAGCAATATTTTGGAAATGTAAGTGAGGCCCTTTTAAATGATACCAAACACGGCGTATTCATCTCCATTTTTATTTTTTAAGCCTTATTTTTTGTCCGCTAGAGGGCGCCAAATCGCTTTTTGTGACACGTCACGTAGTCTATGTTCAGCGGAAAATTAAGACAGTTCTAACGATACCTCATAATTATGTCGAGTTCCGATAAGTAGATTAGAAGCTATGGGGGAACAGATGAAGATACACACATACATACATTACATACATACATACATACAAACATACATACATACATAGCCAGTCAAAATCATAACCCTCCTTTGGCTTTGCCGTAGTCGGGTAAAAAGAAAAAAAGAAAATCATACCTCCCCAAACACAACAACGTCTAAATTCCTCCATCAGCCAACCAAATGAATAGCCTCAAAGAAAAACAACATAAATCATAGCCCAGTACTTCGGAACTTTCCTCTACACTTCGGTACTTTCCGTTACACTTCGGTACTTGCCGCTACAGGTACCGATAACCAGTTTAATGAACAATTCCGCATTGTTCTGGTTGCAAGTTTGTTTGTTCGTTAGCGCTTTGTGCAATCTAGGTAGCCTAGCTAGGTATAACAGTACTCTCTGGTTCATTATCTGATTACAGAACGTCAACGCTTATTTGAAAAGAGGTTGTTTTGTTGGAAAAACGTCTGCTGACGCATTGAAGTTCGTAAAGCATTTGACTTTGAATACCGTCGTCTTTGTCACACATACTTGCGTGAGGGTGTTTCTAAAACGCATGGGTCCTATTATGCAGTAGCTGTTGTCTGCGACTTCGATCGCGTGAAAGTAAACCATCGTCTCTTCTTTCTAAAACGCAAGCGTCTTATTTCACGCTAACTATGACCCGCGACTTCGTTTACGAAAATTAGCCTATGTGCTATTCCAGAAAAATCTACCTCTGTGCCAAATTTCACCCAAAGCCATTCTAGCGTCATTAAATAACCAATTATCATCCAACCTTTCGTATTTATAATATTATGTAAATATAAATATCCGGTAACAGGCTCTAACTACTAAAATGTTAACAAACCAAAAGTCAACTAAAACCGTTTCAGAAAGCAAAATATTACATAACTTGTCAATATTCCCCGAATCTCACGAAATAGCCACACATTTTTCCTTGTCGAAACTCTCAAACATAACAGACAACTTAACAGCAACAACAGAAGGAGTTTCGGACATCTAATCTCAGCGAGAGATCAACAAGCAATTCATCATTTGACGATCTTTCACAACAACACCAAAAACCGAGTTTCCTTCAACCATACTTAAAAAAATACAAATAATAGGCGCAGAATCGCGGCGGGCCTAATGGATTCCCCGGTTGGAGGCTCCATGTTTTATTTTCGCATTTTTGCTATAGTAATCCGAAGTGGAATGGATTTCCTGTTTCCATAAAAGATGGTTGCCGAATGTTTTTTGGGTGCTGTGAAAATTCCTGCTAAGCCTAGTATGCCGAAGCAGGCTACAAAAATTGGGTGCTGTTGTATTCTTTGTATGTTACGGTGTTAGTAGTATAGGGTACTATACGTGTAGGTAATAATAACCAAAGGATTACGGCAAATTAAAAGAAATACTGACTGCCTGGTTCGTCCTCGTGAGTTCCTGGGTCCGATTCCTGGAAGCCACTCAGTTGCAGTCACGGAGACTGGATTTGCGCCCTGTTCATGGCAATAGGCTAGCACCCTATTACATGATAGAGCCCCCATAGAGTACACCTCTGCCTAACTCTTTAGGTATTACAGACGTGATGTTACGTAATGTAAAAAAAACATTCACTACCCTTTGAAAATTATGAGACAAGCATAGCACTCAGTGGAAGAAAAAACAATAGCCTGCTTAAGAAGTAGATTAGCTCGCTTTTTAAAGTAAAATTGACAAACCTACCTAACTGACAAAAAAAGAATAAAAAGAAATATAAGTCATAAAATAAGTCTTTAGAACAATGTTAAATAGCTTTTTACAATATGTTCTTCACTGTTTCATCTTAAGATTAGCTACTAATCTCAAGGAAATATGAATAGTAGAGAAAAATAAAGAAGGAATTAAACACAATCTTCGTTTCCAAGAAAAGTGTAACCATTTAAGAGCTGTTGTAATATGCAATAAATCAAATATTTTTATAGCTTCCGCTCTTGGCACATATTACGTAATATACACGGACAACACATTACGAGTAACCAACGATAACGTATAACCCTTCAAAGTAATTGCTTCTTCCTTAGTACAAACACAACCTTTAACTTTTTATAATGTTTCTCCCACACATTCGGAAATAGATGTACCTGTGGGTGTATTATAGCTAAAGTTAGGGTAATTCATTATTTACCAAATTAAATCGCAATTTGAACTGTCCATATCCAAATTCAAATCAAATCTTATAATTAATAATATTTGTATCAAATGGCTAACACGGAAAAATTATGTAGTATGTCTATTTCAATATCATCAATCTCCTGACCTTATCCCAATTGTTTTGGGGTCAGTGCAGCTTGTCTTCTTCTTCCATACTTCTGTATTATTCGTCATCGTAGCAGCAACCTCCTTTCTAACCATATTAGTTCATCCATCGTTTCCTTGATCGTTTTTAGTCATATACTCAACATTTTCCTCCCTGTCTTTTTCTCATTTCAGCCACCGGCGCCGTTTTTAGATTTCCTCTCGTGTATTTCATAAATAATATTAATTTCCCGAAGAGTATATTCGGAATTATTTCAGACCCTGACATCTCGAATAAGAGCGATAACACAGCTTAGTGGCAAAATAAAGCAAATCGGAAATTCCACGATAAATCCATTTCGCACGCAAAAGAATTCGAGAGAGAGCTTTAAAATGTAAAAGAAGCTAACAACGTTCAGTCAGATCGAATAAAATGAAATCTATAAAACTTTAGGAAATCCTCTCAATGGTAATTGTCTTGAAGGCTTCCAGGCTTCTCCCTGGCACGTCCTTCAAGTTGAGTGTCCTGTACAAAGACAGACAAATTAATAGCACGCTAAAGATGCGCTGAAACTTAGTCGAATCCTTTCTTAAACTCCGAATGAGCGAAATGTACTATTGAAATAAATTTTCACAAGGGAACCAAGAACAGAATGAAATTGTGCGATTCTCTTTTTTTGAGAATAAAACTGGTGTCTCGTTGCTCTTTTGTGGTGCTACACACGGTAGTTTAGAATGGTGATCGTATAGGTACAAACCCCAGTACATCAAACTAATACAATCTGTCAAACTCTAACAGATTTTCAACTTTATCGCTAAAGCATCAGGTTCAAGGTTAATTGGGATTTTTTGAGCAGCTTGATCTGCTGACGTCTGTACTTCTAAAAACAACAGCACATCGAAACGTCAATTTGGCGGTTAACAAGAATATACGGCAATGTCGCTGCGGTTTTCGATTTAGCAAATATTTTTATTAAGATCAGAGGACCAAGTCAACATGACATTCTGTGAAACCTTTAATACAAACTACCGAGAACTAGTATCAGTCCTATTGAAAGTCGATAAAGAAATACGGCACGCTTA
Organism: Diarsia mendica; assembly: GCA_949316265.1. NCBI lineage: Eukaryota > Metazoa > Arthropoda > Insecta > Lepidoptera > Noctuidae > Diarsia > Diarsia mendica. The sequence goes on from OX438890.1 coordinate 3,247,637, forward strand.
GAAGTGAAATTGCCTTTTACCTGAACCCGCTCGCCAGTGGTGATTGAAATCTTTATTACCTGGTACAGTCATCAAAGTGGCGGCCTATCAATTTGCTACTGAGGGATATAAGTGATTCCGAAAATGGAAGTTAATGGATGAAATGGATGCAGACGCCCCCGCCCCGGCCAACAAGGCAAAGAAAACGCCTCGCTACCCGCCACTGGTAGTGGAGAGACTGCCCGACTGGGCCAGACATTTCAGGGCCGTCGCCGGTAAACTAGGCCACCCGCCCAACGCCCGCCCATACCAGGGCGGAATCAGGTTTGTCCCTGAGTCTGCAGAAGAATACAGGGTCGTCCAGCAGTATCTGACGGAGCTGGAAAGGACACAAGGTACGAGCTGGTTCTCGTATTCTCTCCCAGCGGAGCGCAGTGTCAAGGTGGCTATCCGCGGGCTACCAGCTGACACCGACCCAGCAGACATCGAGGAGGAGCTGAGGACCATGGGGTACGAGCCGGAGTACGTGCGCAGCATCAACGCGCGCGGAGGGCGCCCCGGCTGCGTGTTCCATGCGGTCCTCAAGAGGCAGCCCGACATTAGAAACATCTTTGACACCACCACGTTCCTCTTCATGCGCGGTGTCAAAATCGAGGCTTGGAGGAGCAAGAGGGGGCCCGCACAGTGCCACAGGTGCCAACAATTCAGGCACAGCTCGCACCAGTGCCACCGCCCGCTCGCATGCGTGAGATGCGGCGAGCAGCACGCCGCACGCGACTGCCCACGGCCGAGGACAGAGCCGGCCACCTGCGTAAACTGCGCAGGTGACCACCCGGCCTGCAGCAGCAGCTATCCGGTGTATAAAAAGGAGGCCAAATACAAACGAGCGGGCACCGTCGCCATCACGCAACAACAGCGCAGAGACATTAACAACCCTACGCAGCCACCACCAACCAAGACTGCGGACGAACAAGAGGACCGCAGCACGAACCTGATGGCGCCGGCAAACGGGCCCTCATCAAGAGACGCTCCCGCCTCGAGGCGGAAAAAGAAGAAGAAGCGCAGGAGAAGGAAGAAAGGGGAGGGAGAGTCCCCCCCCCAGCCACCCGCGCAGCAACCCGGGCAGACCCCTGTCCCTGTCACCGCGCAGGCGGACACCGAAGCAAACCACATTGTAACCGACCCCGCTGCTGGCGTCGGACAGAGCAAGGGGAAGCGAGCGGACAAGCCCGCCCCACCCGCGGAAGCCAAAACAAGACCAACAGCAAACCAAACGGCCAACATAACGCCGTCCACTCAAGCCGACGCCCGCGACCAGCAGCGGCGCCGCGCCCCAGCTACCACAGATGCCGAGAAGAAGAAGGAAATTACCGCCTGCGCCATCCAGCTGTTAATGGACCTGATCAGGGCCATCAGACAGGGACAGGACGCGGAGCTAGTGATCCTCGACGGGCTAGCCAGACTACTCACGCTCTACCATGGCTAGCTCGTTGAGATTATTACACTGGAACGCCCGCGGCCTCAAAAAAAGGGTTGCTCTACTCCGCCTCCTCCTCCGGGAACAAAAGATTGACGTGGCGCTGATCAACGAGACTCTTTTGGGCCCCGCTGACAAGCCTAAGTTCCCGGGCTTCCATCAGTACAGAAAGGACGAGAAGTCGCCAACCGGCATGAGCTACCGCGGACTGCTCGTGCTGGTAAACCGAAGAGTCGTCCACCAACCGCTACCTCCGTCGACACTCTCCTCCTTCAGCGCGCTGGGTGTACAGCTGCACGTCGCCGGCGAGGACATTGACATCTACGCGGCCTACTCTCCACCTGCAACACACAGCAAGCTCGACATCGCAGAACTACGAACGCTACTACATAGCTCGTCGCACCCAACACTCCTCGCAGGCGACATGAATGTCAAACACCCGGCGTGGAACAGCGCTACCACGAACACCGGAGGGAGGCGACTCTTCGCGGACGCTGAGGCCCATGGATACACGGTGTCCGGCCCTGAAACTCCGACCCACTACCCAGACAATCTGGCGCACTCACCCGACGTGCTGGACATCGTTATTCATAAGGGCCTAAGAGGTCAGATGACCCAGCAGGTGATGGACGACCCGATGGAGTCCGATCACCACCCCATTCTAGTAGAGCTCACAGCGACACCAACGCGACTCTCGTCCGCAGCGCCACGTCGCAAGACAAACTGGCCGGAGTTCACAGAAAGGATGGAAGCCACCACTCCTTCCTGGCCCATAGTCACCACCGCGGACGTCGACAGGCTGGCCGAGGGCGTCACCGCCTGCATTCAGCGCGCTCTACAAGAGACGACAACCATCACGCCGCCGCGGGGGCCTGTTTACAAGCCCCTGCCCCGACACATACAGGCGCTCATCACGGAAAAGAGGCGCGTTCTCAAGCGGTGGCAGGCAACCGGCTGCCCGACCTACAAGCGCGACCTCAACCGCATAGCAGAGAAGGTGAGGGCCAGGATACAGGAGTTCAACGCAGAGGGCTGGGAGGAACGTATCGACGCGGCAGAGGGAGACTGGCCGTCGATTCACAAGCTATGTCGCCAGCTTGCGAACACCCCGGCCCCAGTACGACCACTTCTACACAGCGACGGGGCACCCAGGTACGAAGCAGCGGACCGGGCAGAGATCTTTGCCGACCACCTGGAGCGTCAATTCGAACCGAACCCGTCAGACGACACCGAGCACATCGCAGCAGTTGAGAGGCACCTTGGAGAGTACCTCGCCGCACCGGTAGCTCCCGACGATCACCCCATCCACTTCTCGCCTAGCGCAGTCAGACGCGCCATTCTCAAAACTAAGCTGAAGAAGGCCCCTGGGGCGGACGGCATCACCAACACAGCGCTGCGTCACCTGCCGTTCCGTACCGTAGCGGCCCTGGCGCGCCTGTTTACGGGGATACTCCGCACAGGGGTTTTCCCGGCCTCGTGGAAGGAAGGGCGCGTCATCATGCTGCCGAAGGCGAACAAGAACGTCCTAAAACCGGAGAGCTACCGGCCCATCACCCTGCTCTCCTGCATCTCCAAGGTGTTTGAGCGACTCCTGCTGCGACACCTTAACCCACACCTGACGCCACGCCCGGAACAGTTCGGGTTCCGCTCCGAGCACTCTACGACGCTCCAGCTATCGAGGGTGCTGCACCTGCTCACGGCGGCGCTCAACAAGAAGGAGCACGCAGTTGCAGTATTTCTCGATATGGAAAAGGCATTCGATAGAGTCTGGCACGCCGGTCTGCTGTACAAGATGTCGCGGACAGACACGCCTCGTCGCTTGGTCAAGGTGGTTTCCTCCTTTCTGTCAGACAGGTCTTTCAGGGTGGTGGTCGACGGCGCGCTATCCGGCGCCCGGCCGATCGCCGCAGGAGTGCCGCAGGGCAGCTGCGTCTCGCCCTCCGCTTACTCATGTTACACCGACGACATCCCCACCACACCCGACACCACGCTCGCGCTGTACGCCGACGACGCCGCGTACATATCAACCTCACTCAACGCGAGACACGCGGCCGTCAAGATGCAGCGCGTGCTAGATCTGCTTCCTGAATGGCTCTCCAAGTGGAGGTTGTCGGTGAACGTGGGTAAGACGCAGACCCTAGACGCCGGCGGCACTCGCCTACCACCACCACTGCAGCTCCAAGGTAAGGAAGTCGAATGGTCGCCCCAGGTCACGTACTTAGGGGCCACCATCGACCGACGGCTCTCTATGGGCGGTCACGTCCGCAAGGCCGTCGCCAAGGCAAGAACGGCTCGCGCCCTGCTCAGACCAGTGCTCTCATCTCGCCTGCCGCTGCGAGTCAAGCTGGGTGTGTACAAAACCTACATCCGCCCACTCATCACCTACGCCGCCCCCGCTTGGCTCGCCCTCACGAGCGAGTCAAACAAAAAGAATCTCCGCGCACAACAGAACCTCACGCTGCGGACGATCGTCGCCGCCCCTCGCTTCGTGAGGAACACCACCATACAGCGCGACCTAAAGATAGAGAGCCTGGACGAGTTCTGCGCCCGCCTCGCGACCAACATGTTCGCGCGTGCCGACGCTTCTGCCCTGCCCCACATCCGTAACATAGCGCCATGGCACGCGCGGCCACCCGACAAGCGACGCCTGCCACGCGACCTACTGCCTGCGGACGATGACAAGCCGTCCCCCGCCCCCCCCCCCCCCCTCCCCACACCGGGTAGGTCTGACACCTACACGCGGCCTACCCAAACATTACGACTCCACACACACAACACACACTCGTAACACGTCGTGTGCTAAGTTAATATAGGCACGACGCGCTGCGACACAGTCAAAACACAACTCTACATTCATCCCAACTCACGCGAGGGAACGTGGCAGCGTGGGCGTGCCGTTCTCCTCGCCAACATGAGCGGTGTTACTCAAGTACATTGCCGCTCACACACACACTCGTCCCCTTGTCCGGACCGCAATCGGCTAGATCTGACTGCCTACGGACGGGGGTCAACCGCCTCGGTAGGGAGCGCCTAGAGCCACCAGTGTCGCTGGTTGTCACCCGCTGGGCCTCCTCCGGGTAACCGGAGGTCTCACCCGGCGGTTTCGGACCGCCAAGGTGGCAAGAAGAAAGCGGCGCAGGAGGCCCCGTAGCGCTCCTACCGATACATGATGCACCCACACTCAGGCGAGCAGCATACGAGCGCTCGTCACACACCGCGCCTATATCGGCACTCCAACGAGGTGCCTGTTGTCACAGGCACCAAATTGATACCGCGGCGAACAGTCCCAGACTAAATCCCGCCAGCCGCGCCCCCTTGCGGGGGCGCAGCGCCTTCTCACGGAAGTTAATGGATGTAGTTACTTTACCTGGGAATTGCTTTAGAGTCTGTACACCCCGTCTTAGCACATAAGGGTATTTGAGCTGGGATTTTAAATAGCCTGTGAACTATCTACGTGACCCTTAAATTGGTATTTTTTAATTTTCGTTAGTAACTTTATGTAGATGTTGCATTTTGTACTAGTACTGTAGAAAAAGAACATGTTATTTCGATTCTAGTTATCAAAACTTGTGGCTACCTTTTACAGGAAACTATCCTGGCAAGGTGCTGACAAATACGGCCTAAGTAACTCACGGAGACAAGAATCTGCAGTGTCCACCTGTTTGTGTACAAACACCACAAATATTATTAATTGGGAAGCGAAATTTAAACAGTTATTTCATAGATTAGATATGAATGAATGTCAGAAAAATAAAGAAAGCGAAACTACAGTCACATTTACAAGGCATAATAACTCGTGAAAGTACTGTTGATCGCGCCAGGACTCAGCCGAACCTTATCTCGGGCCCATGGGAGACAGGTCTCAGAACAGCCGCCGTCCTAACGTGATCAAATAGACGCGATACGCGCCTCCGAACAATATTACAATTTCTGAACTTACAGCTACTCTTACCTCATTTCTTCGAGCCGGTCTCACTTCCTTGACCCCTCGCAAGTTGTGTAACTGTGTATGTGTATAATGAGTGTATATGACCTTGCGATGGTTTGCTGGTAGTTCCGGACGATTCTTCCACGTCGCTGCAAGCCACGCCGTTAACGCGAGCCACCACACTCACTCCGTATTAGTCTAACCACAAAAGCCTCGGTGCTTCCCAATAGCACTCCCGTGACAAGGCAAACCAATGATATTATCAATAACCCGTTCGACATTCACAGCGTCGCTAACCGTACTGCTTAACTAGTATAATTGGGTGCCGCGAAATGACTCCACAAGTCGATTTAATCAATGCGCGTGCGCTTTCACCCGATCTATGGCTACTATAATATTCGTTCGACGCCCAGCGCGTCTCAATACGAACTACTATTCACGCCGAGCCCAGCGCTCGACCTCTACCTCCGCCCCTTCGCCTCTGTCGCCCCGAGGCGGAGAAAATCAAAAATCTGAAGGTAGATTATAAACAATCACCCCCCCCGGACCGACCCGTTGTCGGTCCGCTCAAACTCCCGGGAGTCGAGATAAAGTTGAAACTGCCCGTCTAAGGATCGAGTCCCTCACCTGGACGTCTGCGATCCTTGGAAACCCATCCTTGCCCGTAATCAGGTTAACAATGCGCCCCCGTCGCCAACACAACGGTGATAGGTTAGCATCCTTAACCAGAACGAGGTCTCCAACGCAGGGTGGGGTCGTCCTGTCCGTCCACTTAACGCGTTGCTGTAGAATATGCAAATACTCCAGCGACCATCGCTTCCAAAAATTTTGGCTCATTTGCCGTAACATCTGATACCGTGACAACCGGTACAACTTGACATCAGTATACGGATATTCCGGCAAGGCGTTAAGTGGTTGGCCAATCAAAAAATGACCTGGGGTCATGGCCTCAAGGTCATTCGGGTCAGCGCTCAACGGGCACAAAGGTCGCGAGTTTAAGACCGCCTCAATTCTGCAAAACACCGTTGACAACTCCTCAAAGGTGAGAATCGTTGAGCCGATGACCCGATACAAGTGAGTCTTGGAAGACTTGACTACTGCCTCGAAAATTCCACCCCAGTGGGGGCATCCAGGTGGACTAAAATACCACGAAATGCCCCGACTGGCGAGGCCCGTGCCAATCTCTCGCTCATTCTGACTTAAAAACAATACAATTTCCTTTAAGCACCGGTCGGCGCCCTTGAAGTTGGTACCACAGTCCGACCGAATCAGTGACGGTACTCCCCTTCTAGAAACAAATCGATCTAACGCCGCCAGAAAGGCCTCCGTAGAGAGATCGGCCACCAGTTCCAAATGAACGGCCTTGGTCGCCAGACACACGAAGACACACAGATATGCCTTAACCGACTTCGCGTTGCGAAGGTGCGATGTCTTGACCATGAAGGGCCCCGCGAAATCTATCCCTACGCTAGCAAATGGCCGAGCCTCCGTGACTCGGTCGGCCGGGAGATCTCCCATTTGTGGCTGCATTGTGGCTGCCTTGAGTCGGTAACAAGGCAAGCAACGAAACACAACGCTCCGTATGATTCTGCGGGCCGATAAACCAAAGCTTCTGAATGAAGCACTTTCCCATGAACGTGACCGGCGCGATCCAACCGGTTGGATCGAACGTTCGTGCGATAGTCGAAAGGACCGATCGCTTGGTCCAGGTCTTCGACAGCAACTCGGCCTCACAACTGTATGTGAAGGCATCCTGACTCGGTCGATACTGGACCCCTAAAATGGCCAACGCATGAAGATTCTCCGAATCCTCAAACAAATGCGGGTCTTGTTGATACTCAGTTGGCAGTCCTGCCAGTACCTCTGGGCAGTTCGACAGCCATTTCCTGAGTTCATAGCCACCGGAGGCCATGAGCGCCACCAATTCATCCCTTAAGATGAGCGCCTGCTCAATACTGTCTGAGCCCGTACAAATGTCGTCTACATAGACGTCCCTATCAATGACAGCAGCCGCGCGGGGAAAGCGGAGCCGTTCTTGATCAGCCAGTTCTCGTAGCGTACGCATGGCTACATATGGGCTGGGCTTTAATCCGTACGTGTTTGTGTTGAGCTCGTACGTGACCATCGGTTCTTCTGGGCTCTCTCGCCACAATATCAGCTGGAACCGACGGTCGTCTGGATGAATCTCAGTTTGACGAAACATCATCCGTACGTCCGTAACGAAGACAACCTGGTGTCTCCTGAAGTCCGTGAGAATGTCTGCAATGTCTCTGGTCAGCTTAGGACCAGCCTGGAGACATTGATTCAGGGACACCCCGCTAGACGTCTCCGCGCTCCCGTCGAACACGACCCTAATCTTTGAGTCAGGTGTCTTCAAAACAGCATGATGAGGCAACACATAATGCTCCTCATGACGATAGTCAACCCTGGACACCGACATGTGACCCAACGTCAGGTATTCGCGCATGAACTCCACATACTTCTGTCGGAAGTTGGAGTCCCGCTTCATGCGCCTTTCCATTGCCACTAACCGCTTTTCTGCCAGACTCCATGAGCTCCCCAGCGGAGGTCGAATTGACAGAAATGGCAACCTTGTCATAAATCTACCCGATGGGAGGCGCACCGTGTTAAATCGATAGAATGTTTCGCACTCCTCATCACGTGGGTTATTTCTAAGAGCGGTGGGTGGCTCTTCCGTTGCCCAGAACCGTTGCAGGACGTCGGATAACACGCTGCCATAATATATGGAGCTATAATCCGTTGAGTGCTGTGGTTCCCGTACTGGGCCCAATAACGCGTAACCACCTGCGGTACGCATGGCCACAACCCCGTTTGGTTGCAGCTCCCGTTTGCCGCTTCGGAGCAGCTTCCCGAGGACGTCAGACCCAAGCAAGACGTCCACCCGTCCGGGGATCGCGAAGTGGGGATCGGCTAACTCCAATCCATTGGTCAACCCTTTTACCGCAGACGGTAACCGAGTCTGAGGGAGGACCCCAACCACTTCGTCCAAAACGATCGCCGTGGCATTCACCCGCGTGACCGATGCCGTGTCACCCATCTCGAACAGGAATGTCGTCTGACCCCTGAGGTGAGGCACCCGATTGCCACCTATACCTACGGCGCCATCCCGTGATGGCTCTAATGTAAGGCCCAGCTTTTTCACTAAACAGCTGGACACAATACAACCTTGTGCCCCTGAATCTAACAGTGCTCGCACGTGCACCGGCTGTCCGTCAGTACCCCTGACAGTAATCCTAGCCGTCGGTAATAATACCGTTACTGTCGGGGTGGGCACCACTGACGAACAGGCTGCTAGTTGCTAATAGGAGGCACCTCCCTCCTCCCCTGCCGGAGGGGGAGTAAATACTGTCCCAGTATACGGGTCCCAACCCGGGTAGTAACCCTCCCGACCCATCGGTGACATCCGTGCCGGTCGGAAGTAGCCTACTGGCATCCTTCCGAACGGTGGCGGGCGCGCCGTCAGCCGAGGGCGTTCTGCGAGAGGCGGGGAGAAGCGACTACTCGGGGGTGGCAACATGCCCCCCAACGCATTCGAGTACGCCGCGTAACCCGTCTGTACTACCTCCGGGCCCCTGCCCGAGTCTCGGTGCCTATCCCCCCCCCGCGGGGAAGACGACGGTATCGGGTTGTGCTCTGGATCAGCCCTTGGCCCACCCCCCCGAGGGGGCGGCGACCGCTGATTCCTGGCCGACCCACCCCCCCTAGGGGGGGGTGACCGACCACCCGAATCTGGCTTAGGAGAGGGGGGGTGACCTCCCGGCGAGGCTCCGTGCACCTCCCTACTCTCCGCCAGGCATAGCAACTCGTGATGGGCTCCTCCGCAGGTTCCACAGTTAGTGGTCCTGTGGCACTCACGTACAAAGTGAGTCCCCAAGCAGCGGAAGCACAAATAGCGCTGCTTGACCACCCCTCTTCGTCTATGCACCCGCTGCGCCTTAAAGTCCGCGCATGCGGCGAGACCGTGCCCTTCCTTCCGACAGAAGGCGCACACTTCCGATTGGAGGGCGTGGTATTTCTTCCCCCCCCGACGGGGCTCAACCGGCTTGGGCCCGCTCGTACGTCGGGTTGACGGAGGAGGGTGCGACGTGGATGCCCCTTGGCAATCCGCCCGCCGGCACTCGCCTTCTAAAAACACCCTCAAGTCATCGTAACTTGGGAGGTGGTCCGTCGATTCGCCACCATGTGACTGCTCAAAGCGCGCCACCACGTCGATCGGCAACTTCCGTAAAACCCTATTGACGATGATATATTTATTGTCCCCTAACGACAACTTAAGTCGATCTAACGTGTTCACCGCAACCGTGACCGGATTAAGGATTTTCGCCCTTATTTCGTACACGTTAGACACCTTCGGGATTTCAAAAATCTTATCGATGAGGCCATCAACTATTAATCGCCGATTATCATATCGGTCGATTAATAGGCCCCATGCCGTCTCATAACTGGCGTCCGTAATCTCCAGGTGGGTCAAGATGTCGTGCGGCTCACCGTTAAGCCTACCCATTAATTGAGCCATCTTGTAGGCGGGCGAGAGATCCGTACGCGAATGCACGACACTATTAAAAATATCGCGGAATCGCGGCCAATCGGCATACTCGCCGCTAAACTCGGGTACATGTACTGGTGGCAACGGCGCCTGAATTCCTACGCCTGCTGGCCGACATGATTCCCTGACGTCACCCTTGCGCGATCGCTCAATGTCGGCCGCCGCCTGGATTATGCTCATGGACATTTCCCCACACTGGTCCACATTGCCCCGTACCACCTGAGCATCCTTGTCCACCGACGACAGATCCGTCGATTCGAGACATGCTAAATACTCAGCGTGACACTTTAACACGGCGTCATATCGTTCGTCAACTTGCCGAGCGCGTGACAATAACGCATCTTCACGATCGGTGCGACCTACCAACGTAACAACCGATGAAAACCATCTCAATTCAGCTTCGATTCTGGCTGCGATAGTTTTCGTTACTGACGGAGCCATAGTACCAACTTCAATACGCGATTATGCAATAATAAATAACAATAACCAAAAAAAATAACAATTATTGTATCCGGAACTAACAATAATAATATATTCGTTGAGTGAATAAATCTACGACGCTATGCCAACTCTTGAACTTATTCCTCTACGTGCTCTAGAGGTTATTCCTCTATGTCTCAAATGTTGACAATCATAACACGATTTGTGATGAGGTTATATTTGTGCGTAACCGAACGTAAATAACAAATTATTTTATCAACGAATATTCACATTCCATTTATGTACTTATTATTAATAATTCCAAACTCAACTTGAGGTGTACACTGGTATGTAGGTCAATGTACTACTACCTACAAGTTGAATTTGTACATGAACACAATTTTTACAAAGTAAATTGGTACCAAGTACCTACTAATTTTTACAAAGTGGGTTTAAATAAACCAAGCTCTGCTACCAGATTTTGATCGCGCCAGGACTCAGCCGAACCTTATCTCGGGCCCATGGGAGACAGGTCTCAGAACAGCCGCCGTCCTAACGTGATCAAATAGACGCGATACGCGCCTCCGAACAATATTACAATTTCTGAACTTACAGCTACTCTTACCTCATTTCTTCGAGCCGGTCTCACTTCCTTGACCCCTCGCAAGTTGTGTAACTGTGTATGTGTATAATGAGTGTATATGACCTTGCGATGGTTTGCTGGTAGTTCCGGACGATTCTTCCACGTCGCTGCAAGCCACGCCGTTAACGCGAGCCACCACACTCACTCCGTATTAGTCTAACCACAAAAGCCTCGGTGCTTCCCAATAGCACTCCCGTGACAAGGCAAACCAATGATATTATCAATAACCCGTTCGACATTCACAGCGTCGCTAACCGTACTGCTTAACTAGTATAATTGGGTGCCGCGAAATGACTCCACAAGTCGATTTAATCAATGCGCGTGCGCTTTCACCCGATCTATGGCTACTATAATATTCGTTCGACGCCCAGCGCGTCTCAATACGAACTACTATTCACGCCGAGCCCAGCGCTCGACCTCTACCTCCGCCCCTTCGCCTCTGTCGCCCCGAGGCGGAGAAAATCAAAAATCTGAAGGTAGATTATAAACAACTGTAGTTGTCCACTTCAAAGTGTAGATCTCTATAGAAAAATATGGGCAAGCAACTCCATGGACACTCTTAAAAAAAAAAAACAAACAAATATTGTTACAAAAAATTCACAAATGGCCTTTTTCATCAAAATCTAAATTTATTTATTCAAATTAGGCTTCTAATCAGAACTTTTCAAAGGTCATTTGTCTACAAGAGGCAGTTCCCCATAACGCCCACTCTTCGACACTTCCCAGTGTTTCAGCTGGGAAGAAGAAGTGGAGGAACAAACTCCCCAGCAATACATCTGTCTGTTCATTCTTTGGTACCATCAATGCATCCTGTATACTACCAAAGAATGCTTCAGCCATATAACTAGAGGACTATAACAATATTTTACGCACATTAGTCACTCATGTTATAAATACATTTTCTCGTTACGCGGCATACACAAACAATTGTTACTGCAGGAGTACTGGCGCCGTGCCACGGAAATTATTGAGTAGTTTGTGTTTAAAATTAATTTATTTTGTTCTCTCTACCTTTGAATATGCAGAGTTGAATTGGGAGTACAAGACTGCATGAGGACCTGTTTCGCGATAGAGAAGTACTCTCCACTAGATTTTTTTTATAATTATAAATGGGTTTGCTCTTGACTTCAATCTTGCCCTAAGGGCAGAGATGATGTCGACGATGGAACGAGCTTACCCAGAAGAAGCCTGTTTACTCGCGACCTAAATAGATTAGTGTTAAATGAACACGGAAAAACCGACGCAGGCAGGGAATTCCCCTCCTTGGCTGTGCGCATAATAAAGGACTTAGCAAAGCGCTTCGTTCGGATGCGTGGAACGTCGACTAGGTATCGGTGATAACCTGCAGTTCGTCTAGTCTCCCGATGGAAGAAGGGAGATGGTGGAATCAGCTCGTGGAGCTCCTGCGCACACTCTCCAAAGTACAGTCTGTAGAAGACCAACAGACATGCGACTTTGCGACGGAGATTATATTTTAGAGAAAGGAGGAGGAGGCAAAAGAAATAGAATGAAATCATTTGAGTTATCATTTGACAGCTTCGTTGGTCGAGTGGTTGCAAGTGCGACTACTGAGCATGACACCCCAGACCTGATTCTCAGGTCGGCCAAAGCCATAATAGGTTTTTCCAAAATTCTCAGTAGCAGCCACGGAATATGGATTTGTACTCAGTCAATGGTAATAGGCCATTTAAACAGCACTGGTGATATATGGTTTACTATTAGGTAAAACATCATCACCATCATCTCTGCATCAGCATCTCTGGCTAACCCTGCGGGGATTACAGGCATGATGGTATTTTATTTGATTAAAAGAGGCCACAGTAGTAGTCACATCCTATGGCTTTGATAAAACATTTACCGTTAACAAAACTAGATTCAGATTAGAAACGCAAAATGACATCATCATTCAGATAAAGGTACAGTCACAGATGACAGAAACAACAGGAGATATGCCCTTTAGCCGAAAATGTATGGGGACCTGTGTCGTCAGTTCACACACGCAGAGCAGTAAAAACAATAGATATACGCATTCGCAAACACATCCGCATTTCTTAAAACATTACGTACTACACAATCAATTATAAACCTTATCCCTTCAGTCACAGCGTGTATTTACCATGCACCGCACAATTTACTTAATACATTTTGTTTTACTTCGACGCTAGTGATTGACTAAATCGAAAAGTTATCGATTCTTCTATTTATTATTATATTGTAATAAAGTTCTTTTGGGGTCCTGAAAATAATATCCTTACATAGTATAAAACAAAGTCGCGTCTGTTTGTTTGTTTATTTGTTTGTTTGTCTGTATGCTTAAATCATTAAAACTACGCAACGGATTTTGATGCGGTTTTTTTTAATAGATAGAGTGATTCAAGAGGAAGGTTTTAATACCTTTTTTGTACCCGTGCGAAGCCGGGGCGGGTCACTAGTAATTATATATAACAAACAATATGTCCAGAAATCATTCAAAATAAAAATAAAAGTCATTTATTCAAAACAGGTTGATTAAAAAAATATATATATTGATTTGTGTCTGTAGTAAATCGTAATATTAACTTACACCACAGATGTGTTGCAACAGATTTTGACGTTCGAAAAGTGCTGATTATAAGCAGCACTTTTGTCTGTCTGTTAGTTTAAGTCCCTGGGTTGAATTTAAAAAAATAAATCCTTCTTTATTCCTTGTCTACATTATAAAGGGAACCTCTGTGCAAAATTTCAGCTTTCTAGGTCCAAGGGTTTGTCTGGGCGTTGATGAGTCAGTCAGTCAGTCAGGACTTCTCTTTTTACCCGACTGCGCAAAGCAAAGAAGGGTTATGTGTTTATTACCCGACTGCGCAAAGCAAAGAAGGGTTATGTGTTTATCAGTCTATGTATGTATGTATGTATGTATGTTTGTTCCTATGTGGCACTGTAGAGGCCAAACGCCTTGGCCGATTTTGATGATCCGTACGTCAATCGATTCGTCTTGACCTCGCGAGTGTCACTAAAAACATTACAATAAACAATACTCACTAAAGTAACAACTAGTCGCCATATTGTCAAAATGAAAAAAAAAAATTTGACGCACCACATCAAGTGGGGTATCGTTGAATAGGTATTTGAAAATGAATATTAGGTTTCCTTTATCATTTTTCATTTTATAAAACCGTTTAGGATATATAACGATTTAAAGTTATTAGAACAAACAATATCGCATTTCTTATTTATAACCGGATTTTTTTACGTGTACGGAATGAATATAAAATCGAATCGAAATCTACCGTCTTATAATAGTAATAACGAAGTTAATGAAAACTGACTAAAAAGTGTTAAATAAAAAAATGTAGTTAAAAAACTAAAAAACCCGACTGAAAAAACGGAAAAGCAAAAAACAAGCACATTTTAAATTAAACAAAACTTGGAAGCAGGCGGGGTTCATTTGAATATTAAATTATGAAATGAAAATAGAATGAACCCCGCCTGCTTACAAGTTTTGTTTAATTTAAAATGTGCTTGTTTTTTGCTTTTCCGTTTTTTCAGTCGGGTTTTTTAGTTTTTTAACTACATTTTTTTATTGTTTAAGTATATAGATAGATAGATAGATAACTCGAGCAACCAATGAATATTTATTCAGTCAATATTAAGCAATAAAAAACACTTTCTATTTTCAGTATTGCTTGCAAAAATAAGAAAGCGTGATAATATAAACGTTGTTATTAGTACCTACCTATATTTATAATTTGTTGTTTAAACTAAAAATAAATTTATATTTTATTAGTAAATACCTACATAGTACAGAATATTGGTATTTCTTATCTCCATTTACGGCAACGCTCAGTAACGCCATAAAATACGCCCTACACTGCAGTAACAATTGTGTAGAGTAATTAATTGTATAATGCATAATATGTTTAATCATTCGTACGTATACGCAGAATCATCGTATAAAATATCGACAACTACAAACATCACAATTAGACATCTCTAGCTCACAAAGACTGACAGCAGCAGCTTTTCGAAAATATTGTGTGAGTGAGAGCATCAGTAAAACACCTATCCATTGCGCTATTAGATCAGTTGATTCACTGGTCGATTTGTACTAAACAAGCAATGGTTTTTGTTCCTAATGAAAACAATTGATTTGGTTTTTCATCATGTTTCTCGTACCACGAAGTAATGTTTTAATGAATTTAATATGAAAAACATTATTTTTGTAGTACTTACGTGTGAAATGAGATACCATCTTTCGTGTAATTCACAATACAGCTATTATTTTTACAAACATTCACTGAACAGCGCGGCATTTTGTAAAAAATCACGAGCAGTGAAGACGTCGCAAGTTGACATTCGACTTATTATTGAAAGTGGCATAAGGCCCCGTCGTGGCCACATGAGTTCGCATGTACCACGCCTCCTTGCCATATCTCCTGTTGTTTCTGTCATCTGTGGGTACAGTCCTACTTTGATAAAGAGTTTCATTGGAGTAAATCCTGTAATCGATAAGGCTTCGATTCTTAGTAAAGTTTTTATCGAACTCTTTAACCGATAGCGTGGATAATAATATATCGATAGGTTTAGCTTAATTACATAACATCATGCCTTATACTCTCCGAAAAAATAGGCAGAGATGCACCTACACTGAGAAAAATAAATGATAGTATGTATCAAGAATGTGTCTCCGTCAATTATGTAACTTATTTATATAGGAACGCACAAAGGTGTACGATTACAGTAATAAAGTACATTGAGTTGTCCGTAGTAAGATTACTTTATGGATGTCGCTATGATTTTTGTAGATTTTATTAAGAACTTGTTTACTTTTTTGACCAGTCGCAAAGCGTAAATAAGTAGAAAAATTGTCGCTTTATAAAGTTTCTTGATTAATTTGAATAAATAACTTGACTGATATTAACATGCCTTATAACAAAGCGTTTAGGTCTCTTGTTTATGCTAACTATGGCAGTTGTTGCGTTTAAAAAGCACTTGACCAATGTATAAAAGTCACTTGATTGATTTCAACATCTTCGCTGATAGATTAAATCATTAAAATTGTAAGTTTTAAAATGAAATATACTTATGACGATAGGCGATTTGTTTGATAGTATCATGTCAGATGATACATTTTATAATGACAATTAATTGATTGATGTAAGTACGTCTTTGTACAGATCATGTAGCTTATTAAAGTTAAGTAATTAAAAGTGTTGATCTGAATTAAGTACTTCTTTGTTGTGCTTAAGTTGTATGTTTGTTCCTATTAAGTTGTCTGTCTGTTACTATTAAGTTGTATGTTTGTTGCTAATAAGTTGTGTGTTTGTTGCTATTAAGTTGTATGTTTTTTGCTAATAAGTTGTATGTTTGTTGCTATTAAGTTGTATGTTTGTTGCTATTAAGTTGTATGTTTTTCGCTATTGAGTTGTTTGTTTAGGCTCAATTTACACCGCCGCGGAATGGAACGAAGCGACTTTTTGCTACGAAATTCTACTTAACATAATGAACTTTATGTCAATTGGTTAACGTACAAATTACGTACGTTACATAAGGTTCATTATGCTATAAACAAATTCGTTGCAAAAATTCGATTCGATTTCGGTGTAAATTGAGCCTTAACAAACTCAAAAGCAACAAACAAACAACTTAATAGTAACAGAAGACAAACAACTTAAACGCAAAAAAAAAACAAACAATAGCAACAAACATACAACTTAAACGTAATAAAGATAATTTGAAATATTCTTAAGTGTTTAGTACTGAAATAAAATAATCAAGTAATTTGACTCATTTATCTATATTCAAAACAGCAAGTTAAATAATCAACATAAAATGAACGAAATTGTTATAACATAAGAATAAACGGGTGTTAGGGACGGCCTTCCGAAAACTTCGCAGAGTAATCAGTCCATGAAACAAAGTCCTTTTTTCAGTGTCACCTGAAAAAAGAAACATTTTATATTAATATATATTACACACACATGTCTGCATATGGTGTCGTACGTAACGAATAGTACCATCCCATATCTTCCCGTGGGTGTCGTAAGAGGCGACTAAGGGACTTCCCAGAGAATGGGCAACAGCGTTCTCTGAGCTTTTGTAACAACCGCACTGCGATCGCCAACCCGCCTGCCAAGCGTGGCGATTATAGCAAAAACCCTCCTTTGGGGGTGGCCCATGTCCAGCAGTGGACGTCTTTTGGCTGAAATGATGATGATATATTACACATACACTCACTCGCACACACACTCACAGACACACCCATGTGAGCTTGCAAGCCCTGCTGTCAGAGGTTTGTGTAACGACAAACAAATGTCAGAAACAGTGACCCAGACCGATGCTAAACTCAGTTCACTTGACTCGTAACGAAAATTTGCATAATAACTCACAAACGGTTTACTAAATCAAAAACGGTCATTATTGAAAGACCTATCCAACAATACCCCACACGATAGGGAACGCAAAACAAATTATCATCTCCACCTTACACGTAGGGGAGGAACCCCAAAAAAAAAAAAAAAAATTATTTGTTTCTCGCACTGCGCCCTTACCTGTTCCCTTCCCGCCAGTAGAGTATTCTTACGAAATTGTGATTGGTCTGAAGAGAAACTAAGCAGTACCTAATGGCAAGTAATGTGGAAAGTAGATGCAAAATACTTACTGGTGAAAATGGGCTTTAAATCCGAGAGGCCCCACGCCTTTAGTAAGTCGCCAGCTTCCTCCATCAAACACTAGGTAGGTATTCACTTGCCGCCACGACTTGATACCGGGACCACTTTAAATAATACTATAGGTACTAATGGCAAATTATCAGAAATTTTATTTAAATTAACACGGGACAATTGCAAAATATCAAGAAAGAAAATAACAAAATTCGACACAATCACGAACGAAAAACGGTTAAACAGACGCGCGCGCTCGAGTCACAGCAACGACTGATTGAAAAAATAAAGACGAAGTTACCATTTTAAATTAATTATTAATTTAAAAAAGTTAATTGATTTCTCATATTATTTTCCGATCATTACTTAGATGAAGACATTTATAAATGTAATAAAGATATTTTATTAATGTTGCTAATCAAGTATCTTAGTAGGATTTATCATGAACTACATTTACATCAATAACGTAGTTTTTTAACTGAATTATATGCAAATGATTAAAATACCCCAATCATTTTATCTTATTAGAATTAATAATGGTTTATGACGTCACCAAAATTAAATAAGAAGTTTTATTGTTTTAAACATATTTCACTTTATAAGCGTACAATCATTTAAATTTGATTTCCACAATCAATTGTGGTTTGTTGTTTTAAAATGATTAATGATTAATTTAATCGTTTTTTACTCAATCAAGCAAAATTTCAACTTGATAGGAGACCAGTTTTCTCAGTGTAACAAATGCACATTTCATCAGTTATGTTTAAGTCCTATGTAATAGGGGGCGAGCCTATTACCAGCATCCGGGCACAAATCCAGACTCCGTGGCTGTTACTGAGAATTCCTGATGGAAAAACCCAATAACACTTTGCCTGACCCGAGAATCGAATCTAGAACTTCATGCACAGCAGTCGGGCTTATCTCAGAAATATCGATAGGCTCACCTTATTCTTTTGATCATATACAGTTATATAATAGTAAGTATGCTCAAGAGATCGTTAAATGTTCATCGTTCTGGTTCACCGAACAGCCAGGCGGTGTATCTCATGCATAATAGCGGTTTTCTCATCTCGATATTCATCTGCCTTTCCTTTTATATCAGCGTTCTGTTTCGATTTTACGAGTTCCGTCCGAGAGCCGAGCGGCGTCAATGAGCGAGATGTAAACCGTTCGCGTACCCATCAAAAATTAGCGCCAGAGAATATTAGACTTTATTCAAAAGCAGCAGAGATTGTTGTGATAAGTTGAGGGGTAATTCTACGTTGGTCGATCGACAATAAGTCTTGTTTTGGCATTAAACCGCGATTTTGACTCAAAAGGGTCGCTGAATGGTTTGGGCCCTTTGATTTTGACATCCGGTGCACGTGAACGATTATTCCTTGGTAGGCTTCAAATAGCAATAAAAATATTGAATTTTTCAAATGCAGGGAGCGAGATTAATATCGTCTGGGTTATTGTCTTGAAGGGTCTTTTGGTTTTGGTTTATACCTTGTTTTTAATTTGTTTTGTGTATTTCGTTTGGCCCTGGGTTCAAACCCAGACAGGCGCGTTACTTTGTGTAATTTATTTCACCATCACTGCTCTAAACAGTTCAAAACGGTCGGTGACGGAAAACATTCTTAGGAAACCGGCATGTCTTAGAACCAAAAATTCGAAGACATGTGACATCTATCACCCATTCCCTCTCAAAGAGGTGGCATGTGTCCCAGCAGTAAAAAAATTATAGGCTGATTATGTTATGCTATTTAATTGGCCCCAAAGATTGATTGTGTTTCAAACAAGGAAATTCCGAGTTTCAATAGCTTATTTACGTATCAAGTTTATTTAAATTCAGCTATTAACTACAGAATAATTGGAATGCAAATTGATTAACAGAAAACTTTTTCCATTGCCATCGAATGTGTGAAGTTAATGAGAATTTACAACGGTAAACGGCACAAAATTATTACTGCGAACATCAATCATTTGGTGCGACGGTCAATTATAAATACGTAGTAATCAATTATTTATAGTGGCAGAAATGTTATAGTTTCCACTTGCAATCTGAATGTTCAATTAAAACAGGTCATAGATCAAAGATGAGAATATTAAACATGAATTTCTACATCATCATCATCAGCCTATAATGTTCCCACTGCAGGGACTCAGGCCTCCTCTCTAGGAGAGGATGCCTGCCAATTAGCCTCCTTTCTTTCACCGTTTTGAGAGCAGCGGTGATGAAATAAATTACACAAAGTAATGCGCCTGCCTGGGTTCAAACCCACGACCTACTGTTCGTAAGTCGGGGCCGACACCACTGGGCCACCGCTGCTCAAATTTCTACATGGCATTAAAGATGGAAAGTCTTCAAATATTAATCGCTGGTCTTTGTTTAACTCTACCTGCACCTTGAGGGACCTATGCGAAGCCAGGACTAACTAATGGACGACCGGAAGTTTGGTTTCGGTTTCTGCCAAAACGTCTAGTACTGGCGACAGATTCGGTTTCAGCCGGGCTAAGAAACAATACTGATGTTAAAATTTTGTTATTTCATTTCTCCATACATTCAACATTAAAGGTACAAAATATTAACAAGAAACGTTAGAATAACAATCAACACAAAATTCACGAAATGGAAACCACTTGGCAATCAATTGACTTTCCTTCTCCAGACCAAAGATTTACTTGCAACAATAACCTAGCTGCAAGCCAAACTGAGAACAACAATCGGAAATACAATGCTGAGGTCCAAACAGTAACAATTTGTTAGATTTATATCAAATCGTCACGCCTTACGCCTGGAGCCGCAAACCCCACAGTAAACTGATGTATAATCTACAACACAGTTATAGTTAAACGTTGCAAGTATGGTTGCATTTTTCACCACAAATCTGCTTCTGGATTGGGCTTTTTGAAGTCGATGGGATTTCAACCGAGTACTCAATTGAAATCCCATCAACATCGACCTCGTAATATCGTAAGCAGCATGAAACTTTTTAAGACAATCACCAATAATAAGGGCCGTCGTGGACTAATGACTACTCACTCTTCTAGAAATTATAGGCTGATTAATTAGGTTTTTACCCCAACTACCAACAAAAACAGCGAACAGAACTTAATAAATACATAATTTTCTGGTGACATTACACCAGTCAACACGATTTAAATCAACTCTAAAACAAGCCTCTAATGTTAGTTCTGTTGTTTTTCCACTCGCATGAGCGTTTAATCAGTTTCCGCTTCCAAATTCTGAGAATGCTAAACACCCACATTCCAAAATACCACTTTCACCTGCTGAATAAAAACAATAAAATAATTACCATAACAAATCGATCACCGCTCGTCGATTTTTTGTCGAAACAACGAAATGATTTAAGAGAAATAATCGAAAAAAGTATAAACAATACAACTCCTTCAGCTCGGAGCAAAAGTAAAAGCATTCGAACTAACCTCGAAAGAAATTGAAAGAGAAAGTACATTACACGAGCGAACAGAAATTGTTCTCTTTGATTAAAATACTTTTACAGTAACAGTGAGCGAAGACTCCTTATCAATCGGAACGAGTATGTAAAAAAAGATGGCTGAAAACCGGTCGAGTACTATTGGAAGTTGGATTCAAATGAAATTGTTCCGTGGTGGAATAATGAAGTGCATATTGAAGCCGTTTTAAAAGATATCCATAGAAATCTACACTACCTTTAGTATTTAATACAATCAAAACTATAACAAAATATAGGCGTCTCCGCCTACATAATAAGTTCGTCAATGATTCATCCTAAGTTACATTTCCAACCAAATTAAACCTTCGAGAATTACTTTAGTTTGATTCAAACATCCCGTTATTACTCAAACATGCTCATTACAACACATTAACTCCGCAAGTTATAATTAGCAATACGATTTCGTAAGTAATTCATGCCACGAGATCAGCCCACTTGTAATTTAAAGAGCAACATTAAAAAGATTAATTTCCTTTAATTCGTATGAAATCAATCAAGTTGCATTAACCGATAAAGTTTAACAAGTAAAACGGACTTACGCTTTAATGATAATCAAAACCGCTGTCCTAGATACGTCACTGGCTTTCTGAATCAACTTATTTATTACAAACAGAGGCTTGGTCAATCAGCAAGTGGTTATTGTAAAAAATCTGTACGCAAAAATCGCTTTTATATTTTGAAATGTAGAGGTTATTTTCTGTTACGTTTATATTGACGACATCATGATCTGCGGGGGCACACAAAAGCATCTTTCAGATGTAGCATTATTATTGATCTTTATCTCGGTATACGGGACCCAACAATTCGACATGCATTATTTATGCTAGAAGGGAGACCGTTTATTGAAACCGTACGACACAAATGTAAGTATGACGCTTTCCTCGCTATCGCCACTGATCTAAACATTTCCGTAATGTCCCATTAGAATGTTGTACGATGCGGGCCATGGATATGTAGGCAAATTGGTCTTTGTTTGAGTTTCAATGTTATAATTTAACCTCTCTTTGGGCACTTACATTGAATTGCTATGTGATTTTAACAGCAAATCAAAATGTTTAATTATTTTTCATGTTGCGTGAATTGGACAGATAAATATTTTTATTTTGCCACTATTTTATCCAATTTCTGCTGAATTCTACTTCAATAGGCGTATGTAGCATATTTCCAAAATATAAAATTTCTCTCCTCGAAAATGCTCTGGTCATGTTTGTTGTGAAAAAAAGCCTTTTTCGTGCTAAAAATAATAATAAATTAACGTTTTAAAGTTTTTCAAAAAGTTTTACGGGCAAATAGAATGGAGCCATCGATCCGTGTCCTTTCTATTTAATGTTTATTAGCAAGGCTTCAGGAATTTCAGTAAAATGAAAAAAATAATATGAAAAAATAAATGAAGTAATATGAAAAAAATGGCCAGAAAATAATCAATCTTAGCTAATTGGCACTGTTCCAAAATTGTATGATTATGTTCTCTTAATGGTTCAAATTTCATTAGCATTATCATTCTCTCTCTTGCCCTAATAAAAAAATATTTTGGTATAAGTAGCCTCTCTTCCCATACTTCTCTATCGGTTGTCATCTCAGTAGTCAGTCAACACCCTATCTAGTAATATTTCAGATAAATCCATCCATCGTTTCTTTGTATTCAGCTTCACGTGTAAATTATTCTTCCAAAGTATTCGACACATCGACCCGTTTGTTTGGAGAGCACTTAAGTAAAGAGAGACTACATCAGTTGCATAACATCTTACACAGAATGTATGGGTCAGCTCAGAAAAATGGGTCACGTCATGCTCGCATACGATAAACGGAGTGCTCACGAAATATATACCATGGCAGTCTTCGAATTTAATACTTGTTTGTAACTTTATAAGACTGTTTATTGGAACCTTCGAACTTCGCGATAGGTATGGAGTAGAAGGAGGTGGGTAAAATAAAATATATGTAAAGTTTCTTGCTAATTTCATGACATAATATAGAAGAATGAAGAGGAATACCCGTGTAATTCTAATAATATAGGACTTTTGAGACCTTTCAACTTTTTCTAAAGACGCAACTCAAGTGACATTCTTTACTTGAATAGTGATGTCACTAACCATAAAATAAGCCGCGTACTTATTTGCCACCGAATGACATAAAAAGCAAATATGTTAGAAAACCCAATTATCAAGGATGAGTCATCATACGAAACGATCTCTAAAAATAAAGCTGTCGCCGCCAGAAATTCAAACAGAAACTGTTGTAAAAGAACAAATCGCTCCAAGTTGTGTGTTTGGCATAATAATTCCATCGAACGATAACCTGGGGATTCGTAGTGCCGCGAAAAATGAACGTTTTTATGGTGAACGCGAATTAACTTGTTACGGATATAGGACATGTGAGATCTGATACAGATTGTTATGATATATTTTTGATGGTACGTTTATGAGTTAACATAAAGGACTATGCTGATACAACGCTGTCTTTTATCGCGTCTTTGGTAGATGACGTTGTTAGTTTGAATGTTTTGCCATTTACTGTTATGGTTTCTCTGTCGTCAAACAACAAAGCTTTATAATTGGTTCTTTTGAAAGCGACCTTTATCATTCTTTTTTAGATATCATCAAAGAGATGAGCATCGTCATTCACCGTAACATTAGGTTTCTTATTTGCTTTTGTGTGGTCGCTCAAATTGCAATTCATGAATTGTCGACGTCTTACTCATAGTTGAGAACTCAAAATATGCCAGCCCTATCTTCATCTCAGCTTCACTGAATATTCATATCAAAATTACTAGTTCTATAGCTATTAAAGCTTGCACTCGCGTAGTTTGAGATTAACTCTGGATAGTGAACCGGAGCAAAAACCTGATTCGGTCGTTATTATGTGAACGTTCTTAGTAAAATCTCCGTTTAATATCATTCGCGGTGAGTGAATCAGATGCTGGAAAGTTGTTACTGACTCATCCAGCTTCATTAAAACTGTAGAAAGAAGTGCATTAGCAAATAATTGCACGGCCCTTCCAAAAATTTTGCAGCAGCTTTTCGTGATTGTTTTTAGATGGCTCAAAAGAAACAAAAATGCCGACCAGCAACAGTGCTAATTTGATAATATTTTTTGTCTTGAAAGATTTTCGCCTCGAGTATCTGCAACCTTTTTCGTATTAGCAGAAATATGAGTTATAATATTTACTTCGGTCTTTAGATTTCGTATTAAGTTATTTGTTTACACAAGCAACTCTTAGGTGTATAGTGCCCTCACAATCCAAGTCGTATTTGATTTGTGCGAACGCCAATCCTCGTTACAGGGATTTGTAGTGTGAACCGATTACTGACCGAACGATCCCTTTGGTCCAACACAAAACAAAACAAAAAAAAAATATTATTTCATCAAAAAATCGAGCTACGATTTCTGATATATTAGAAAGCAAATGTGTTGTGTTTGTAAATATAATATGACGGGAGCAACAATGGGGGCCAATAAATCACTCACGGTGCCGTGGACACAATCGCGATCGGAAGATGCCGGAACTACACTGATGAATTCCAAACCTCACAACCGCCATACCATTGTTAGGAGTTGGGGAAATATAATAGTCTACACGAGGTGTCTGGATCAAACAAATTTAAGTACCGTCGTAGGTGGTGTTGTTATTGTGCCTTGTTTACGGGAGCACTGGAACCAAATAGACAAGTATAGTGCACCGGGATAATTATGGAGGATTGCAACGTATCCGACACGAGTGTTTAAAATATAGTGAAATGTTGGAGCACGAAAACAAACCTCGTATTTGTGGATAATTTTAATACGGAATTAAGGACCAAATAATAATGTTTGTGTGCGAGTTTTAAATACTCTTTAAAAGATGTTTAACACTTTCTTCACTCACGTTGACAATAAAAGTATAAAGTCTTACATAAATTATTGACTTTGTCTCTATTTTATAATCACATCATACGGTAGACATTACACCTGCCGTGGCTGTGGGTTGTTCTCCTTACCGCTCCCGCCGGGAGGATCGGGAGCTCCTCTCCGCCCAGGAGGAGTCATTTGATGATTTACTTTCATCGAAGTCAGCAAATGATTTAACTGCACCATTGTCACAGTCAGCTGCAATAAAAACAATACCATTGCATCTGCATGACGCATTGACAATATAAGCACGTAGCCTTTATTATCAACAGCTATAATATCCTATCAAAATCATTGGAACTATTATTTCAGCGCTGTGGTTCAGCGTCGTTGAACCTGAATTCCATTTCACGGTCGATGACAAACAATACGGTACCTAACCTTCATCTTGACCTAACCCAATGTAAATGTAACTAACCTGACCAAATTTACACAAGGCGTTTATGAATTTCAATTCTAGTTTGGACCGGGTGTCAATAGTATCTTAAACTGATATTGGCTTAATTTCGGTAATGGTTAATTGTTTGAAGGCTGTCGAGGGTTCTTCACTTCGAATAATTGCAAAAATATCTAAAGTCGAATCATTACTTTTATCAAGTACCTATGTATTTTGGGTGTTTTAAGTTGAACGAAGCTTTTCGCCTTATAGTAAAGTTACAAGTCAAACAAAATGTCTGTATTTATTACGTCTGTCATTTTTTTGTAGATCGAGTCTTACAGCTTACTCGGTCGCTTGAAAATTTGTCAAATATTCCCTATTTTGATCTCTGCTCGTCATGATGCAAAGGCGTATAACGAGTAAAATGTATCTGTGTGTGTTGCATAATTACCCTAAGGTTACTAACCTTCCCTCCACTGGGATACAGGCCTCATATCTGTGAGAAACAGAAGACCGTAATCCACCAGACCACGCTGTGACCATTCAAATATGGAGAGCTACTTCTAATTTTCCATTATCATTACATAACCACTTTGACCAATTAAACACTAAGTATCACCATGAACTTCCAATCACAATTTCACCTACACCAGCTATCTCCTTCTCAAACAACTTGGTACATCTTCTAACTTACTAATCCGCATTAGTCCATTCCATATCACCCGTAGTCCCAGCATTGTGGTCCAACAGAGATGAATCTGTAAGCCATTTCACGCTCGGTGACAAATTGCCACTGTACCTTTTATTGAAACGTGCATAATAAAATTGGTTGAGTGCGCTCGCTACCAATCTTGATGTGGACATATCCGGTGGACAAAAAAAGTTTCGGGGACAATGGAGGAAGGATGGATGTAATAAATTAATCATAAAATATGGACAAAAGTTTATTGATGGGGGCTAAATGCGTATTGTTGAAGTGCAGACTAGTTTTGATGACGAGTATTCGTTATTTAAAATCATAAAATTGATGGAAAATGTAGGTACAGCAGCTTATTAGGTTTGGTTTTGTAGCGTTTCATATTTGATTCATACGTGTGTGTGTGTGACTGTCTTTTTTTGTTTGAAAGTCCCATAATGAAAGCTTTGTGCTGATTTTTGTACGATCAGTAGTAATATTAGATTATAATTATTAAACATTTCTGATATTAATAACGTCAACTATCAATAACGTCAGGAGCTCGGGAAATGGATAGATGAGAGACGCACAAAGCAGGGAAGACTGGCAGAAGAAAGGGGAGGCCTATACCCAACAGTGGGTGATTACGGGCTGAAATGATGATGATGATGATATTAATAATAAATAATGTTTGTGTCTCAAGTCAAGTCTCTTTACTCATTTGCTCGATCAAGTTTTTCTCTCTAACCGTTAATTATTCATCATTTCAATCTAAAACATTACACTTGACCAACACATCGAAGTTAACAAAAAACTTCAATAAACATAAAAATACAGAAATTCGATTATCTAAAAAAGGTAAGCAACAATAACCGGCGATCATTTCTCACTTTCGTATCATGATACTACTTTACACGGCTATACATCAAAACGAGGTACTTACAAATATTGATAAATGAATCGTGAAAATAAAAATAACGGCTCACTTGGTCAAGTCACAGTGTGAAGGCAACCAGTAAACCAACTAAAACATTTTGTAATGCTGCACTACGGTACTATACACAAAACGTAACTATTTTCGATTCGATAGCCCCAAACTAATCATAAGTCACTTACCCGAAGCATGTTTTGAATAATTTTTGGATGCATGTATGTGAACCGATTCCAAACATTTGTTCTAATCTGAAATACTGATTTAACTTTTAATGTCTACTGTGGTCAACTTGATTCAAACACAAGAGTTTCACTGAAATTAAATACAATAATACTGTTGTGTAACTAATCGTATTTATGATGTTCACTTGTTTTGGTAATTGGTGGTAATGGTTGCTCATTTGTTTCTTCAGTTGCTGATTTATTTGGCTAAGAAGGAAGATAAGATATAGTCGATTTCTTTGGGACTTGTTCATATTTTACTTTAGTCTCATCATTACTGTTATGTTCATTAATATACGTTCCTTTATCTTCATCCTTAATAGTATAGCTATTAATGTTTGTTTTCTTTTCTGTACTTAATACTGTCTCGGGTAATCATGAAACCTTCCATTTTGTCAGTATACAATGAGTCCATGACCTACTTCCTTACTGCTTGCAGTACTGCTTACCCCATAATCTAACGTAGCCCGTGATTGTAAACCAGGCCGACCGTAAAATATGGCTCCGAGCAATATCGTTTCTCAATATTCAGTGTAAAATTGCAGTTTTCCGACGAAACCTATTTTGATAACTATGCAGAAAATAAGCTGATTTTAATCAAATACGAACAACAAAAATACAAAACGATAGCATAAATAATACTATTTCGGTCTACAACTTTTGCAAACTCTACCACTCTATTACCTCAACAGTTGGGTTTAAAATTGTTGTTAAAACTTACGAAAGTTGTAAGCTTTTCATCAACTGCAGCTCTAAACAAATACCGCTTTGATGTCATCCCGCCATTAGAACATAACAAAGAGTCCCTTCAATAGTCAATGGACCTGCCGACAGCAGGTAAGGAGACACCCAAGTCGTCAAACCAGTTAAATTCATCTCCCAAACGTTTGCCGCTCTAGACTATACTTAAATACGGAACAGGACCAATTTCAATGCAAAATAAAACCAAAAACAGCAGCAACGTGATTAATAACACTTATTTCGGGCTACGAGAGGGTTTGCCAGGATCACACCAGTCCGAGTCGGATGCGCCCTATGCGTTCGCTCGCTCAAGCTAGACGGCCATTCGTTCGTCGCTCGTCTCCCGTACCATTCCCCCAGTCGGTCGGCCGCCTGCGTCGCGAGCGGACGTATATCGCGCTACGAATTTCTCGCCACACGTAATCGTCGTAATAACCAACAAAAAATAAAATAAACTGTGACTGGTCTGTGTTCACGTAACGTTCTCTCGTAAAGGGAAATACGGCTTTAGCTAACTGGATACACGTCGGTTTTACAACGTTTATTGTTTTTAGTTGGCAAGTGCAAAATGTGATGTTATGTGTGCTCAACGAGCGAACCGTCCTGTGTAACGTTGCCTCAAAGTGAACTACATGGATGTAATGTGCTTTTAAAATTGGAAACTCATAATCTCCGTACTTCGCAACCGGATTTTATAATTGAGGTTGGTAAAAACATTCAAGCTAGACTATTACTTACGCACCGCTGTATTCAGATAAGATTATAGTGTAGGTGTAGTGCAAAGAGTGACTAATAAAGTCAAGGTTATGTATACAAACACGAATTCGTTCTAAATCTTATGTACATTTTGGTAAATATCAGCGCGAATCAACGGAACCGAATAAACTAATAAGATTAAGACCGGTTCCAAGAAGATTACCGAAACTCATAGAGCAAATAAGCAGGAAGAACACGATGATACAACTAATTTCAGAGAAATGAGGAAATCAAAATAGCTATAGGCAAACTGAAAGAAATTGGAGTTGAGAGACAACAAAGAAAAATCTCGTAAAGAATTGATATCGCGCTCCAGTTCGCAAATGAAGGTCAATTGCATCGTGGACGGCTCATCGAAATGGTCAATAAAAATTGGAATATGGAATAAATAACGATACGATACATTCTGTTTTTCATCATTCTGGCACAGACCCAACCATTCGAGGGTTGATAGCTTTCGGACTAGTAAACTCTACTTACCACAGTCACGCGTAAGAGCTAGTTGATGAAAAGATGACCGTTAATGCATATCGTCAAGAATTCAAAATTGTTTAGCTTCCCTCTTTTGTGTTTTGGGTAGGTAGGTACCCGTATTAATTACATTCTCTTTTATCTGAAGTAATTTAAATTGTTGGCCATTTCACTTTACGAAGAAAATAAGATTTTGGACAAAGATAAACTTTGCTGGATTTATTTTTGTTTCTTCTTTTTAGAGAGCGATATCGTTAGCAATGTGATTACTTTTATCGATGCTTGATACTGTAGCATTTATCTCGTCAGTTTTGTTTTTCTTTGCTACAAGCTTAGCTATAATATTATTTTCTGTTTATTTGTAGTCTCAATCTCCGTCAGTATTTAGGAAACGTTTAGTCAATCGTGCTTTCATCGAAGTATCGTTGTGTGGTGTGTATTTGATAAACAATCGGAGCCGTTTCTCTATAAGAGTTTATCTGTGTGAAGGTTTAGTAGAAAATATTGTGTAAACACATTGTAATAGTACACCGGTCGGTCCGTGTTTGTTTATCATACTGTTTCTAAGAACGCAGTGTCAATGTGACCGGGCAGCGTATTCATTAACTGAAACGCGATAAATGTAAACATGCCACACTTGCGCAATTGTAATCTTAGGCCTCATTTGAGACGGGATTATAAATGTGTACAGTATTGTGGCATGTGCTATGAATAATGTATTTGAATGCTGAGTGAAGAAACTAATATGAAGACGAATAGGTTCAACAAGGACAAATAAAACGAATAACATTAATTTTGATTGTGTCTTTGAGAAATCTATGATCCTTAAGCTAGATTATTATTTAAATAAAGCTGGAGTAAAACAAAAATTAGGTAGATATCAACTTATTAATCGTATTTTAAACAGATTTACCTTGTTTTACTACGAAACCTCATTTTGAATATCCTGTTCGCAAGTCATATTAGATTTCGTGGGTTGGCATTTGAAATACGCATCCCGAATTTGGAGTTGGTAAGGGTTGTATTTTAAGGAGAATGTTTGCCCCTTTCAATTGACACCCCTTTCACAGTGAGGAGACTCGTGATTTTCTTTAAATTAGCGTTTGAAGTTACGTGCAACGGAACATGTTTTTTCATCATTATAGGAAAAATAAATAATCTGTGATAATCTGTGAACGTGAAACGGAACGTTTTCCGCCATTTTGTTATGAATGGTGACCGATTTGACGTTTGTCATAATATAAAATTAAAATAATTTTCGTTTTATTTTTATGCCCAACCATTTTCTATCACTATACAGTGACACAACCAGTAACCACTGGACCATGACTCTCACTTGGTACTGGTCTGCCCTACCCCTAGAGCAAGCCAGAGCCGCGTAGGCAAACTTGGTTGCAAGAGCGAGCGAAGCGAGCTCGGGACTTGGGGCACCCCGACTCGGACAGGTTAGGTTAGAAGGGGATGGCGGGGTCGAATGAGCGAGCGAAGCGAGCGAATAGACCCCGCCATCCCCTTCGTGGTTATTTTTTTTGTAAACCACCCAGAAGTAGGAGCCCCGCGAAGCGGGGCTCCGTCGACTGGGCCAGTAATGGGTTCGGTTCCAAAAAATTGTTTTTCTTAAGAATGGTGCGTCGCCTTTACATGGGAGTGGTGCCAGGGCACGGTGGGCGCCACCCCTCACCCTTCCCCTGTCAAATGACACAAAAATTTTACCCGTTTCGCGTTTTAGCGCTATTCTAACCTCAAAATTTAAAAGTTAAATAAAAAAAAAACTACGCATCTCCTCACTTGGGGGGTTGAAGGGGGGGTACGGGGGACCCCCCCCCTCCCCCCCCCAACCCCAGCTCTTATATATGGATGCGTATTTCAAATGCAACCCCGATTTCGTTTCAAAATGGCGAGTAGAATTACTTCCTCAACAATAAGAAGCCCTTACCGCAAAACAGAGGTCTCAAAAAACAAATAAAAGAAACTCACGCATACTTCAAAAAAAGTTTGGCCGAAGTGCTCATGAGGGTTCCAAGAATAAAACCATGATAATAACGAAGAGACTACAATTTTCGTTCCTTGAATTTTCATTTGGTCTTAATCCATTTTTATAATGCAAAAACTTTCTCTCAACGGGGATTAGAAAGGGTTGTGAATTAATATTCGAATTTCTGAGTAAAAATGCTTTGATATTTTCAAAGCTTATTGTGATCAACGTCAGTGCTACGGATTTATTTAGTGAGCTTTGACTTTTTCTTGAATTCAACTCAAAAATTACTAAGATTTTACAGGGATTTGAATAAACCTCTTCTTAAGCTCGTCTTAGAAATATTTCAATAACAAAAAGCAGTAGAACATCAAACTAGAAATTATCGCCATTTTGATTTTGATGACTTATTATACCTGTTTTCACAAGGTAACAACTAATGAATTTCTAAATAAAATAACATAGGTAATTTGAAACGTTAACGTTCGGCCCAGTGCTGTGTCATGAAATGGTAGCAAAGCAATAATGTTTAGATGTTGTGTAGAAACTGAAATAAAATGAGTTAGTTCTAAACTTTACTATTACAACCCCAATTAACATTTTGCATTAAGCAATGCAGAGCAAGAACACAAAAGCAATATAGGTACCTAACTATGCAGTTCGGATATAAAATAATAAATAAAATAAAATAAAAACTTTTTATTTCAGACAAAAAGAGTCCATAGAATGTTAGTAGGTACAGTAAAACTTATGAAACTAGTGTTAGTAGTAAAAACAAAACAAAAATGGTTAACTCATAATGTGGGTGTTAACCCAGTGCTTGACGTACCGCGTGTCCAGCCTATCCGCAATAACAGCCAGGATGCTGTTGGAGCTGGCGCGCAACCTGCCAAGTGCTGCGGCGCATCGTTTGCGGAGTACGGCGTGAAACCCGTCTACGTGTGCGTCCGCAAACATACCTGACGCACTGCACCAGCGCGGCAGCCCCAACAACGCCCTGAATGCATTGTTATATTGGACGCGCAGGGCGCTGAAAGATCTTTGCGTATAATGAGCCCACAGGCTGCACGTGTAAAGTGATGTGCAATGCGCTCTGAAAAGTGTTAATTTCACTTGCGCATTACAACGTTTAAACCTGTGGGCTATCATATTCGCTCTGATTGACAGCGCCCTACGCTCCCTGTCCATGTCCTCATCGTCGCGTAGGTGATCCGTGACTATGTGCCCAAGATATTTAAAACAGGTGACTAGTTTCATATACAAACCAGCCTAGATTCTCTCGCCTAGTCTTTGGTGACCCAAATACAATTACCTCGTTTGTTTTGTGCATTTGCAGAATCCATTCAATTTCTAGTTGGAGGACAAACAAACTACTATTGGTTACTTTGATGCTGTTTGTTTTGACAAAAGAACAGTTAATAGGTAGGTACGTTAAGGAGAATCCGTTAAAGTAGCTCTCTAAATTATGTACTCGTATTTGATGAAATCCAGACGATTCCGTGAAACTATGACACTCCCATTGGCTACGAAGAATTTCGAGCTACATCGATTTCAATAACAATTTTTATTGTTAAGTATACATTTTGGCATAAATTGTCGCGAATTGAATTTTGATTTACGTACTTACGTCAAACATACCTACGACTGGAAAAACTAAACTTTCGCAAGCTCTATTGAAGGAATTACCGTTTGTATACTCTTACCTACTGTACGCCCACACGCCTCTACTGGCATGCAGTCACATGCAATAGTTGGCAAGACTATTGACATTCACAAGGATTCCAAAGTTCAGTATGATGTTATTACCGAAAACTATAATACTTTGAAATTCAATTCTGTCGTACCTACTAGGAATTTGATTACAAGGACATAATTGAAGTCAACAACACTGTCTGTATTAATATCGACGATGAATTTCTATATGGGCCTGTTGAAGTTTATTCGAACACTGGCGATCTGCGGATGAATAATTAAATAAACAAAAATAATAGCTAGTACAAAATAACTCGTAGCAAATTCGAATATTTTAGTTTTTAACAAAAACACAAAATTCTATTTATTTTAATGTTCGTTTTTTTTGTTATTTAAGCTTCCAGCCTTATAACAAAGAAGTAAAGTAAACCCTTTGATAGTAACTGGTATGAAATTGTTTCCTAGAATCCGTGACGCGATTCGTGGGAGTACCCGAAAAGCAAATAAGAACTACTTATTCCCCTGTAGTACCATTTAGTATAATATCTATTGGCAACGTTACTCTTTGATCTAAGATATCTTTTCATGAATAACCAATGGGATGTATCATAGTAGTCATTTCACTATTTTTAGTCTGAACCTTTTCTGTATTGCAGAACACTGAATCATAATCATTATCATGTACCCTACTCAGAATTGAGTCAGCGCTACCAAGCATAGAATTTTAGACAAACATTTTGAATGGTTGCAATGAAATAGTAGGTCGATTAACGCTTTTTAGATTTCTATGGAAATTTGATTTGATACGATCTACACAAACAAGAAAGATGATCTATGCAATGATATTCCCGTTCACGTTTTATTTGGCAAAGATTCTTTTGAAATCATAAAAATGATATCCAAAACAAATAAAACGATATATTATACTCCAATATTTAAATTTGTGTGGGTTTAGGTTCGGATATCAGCAATAATTTTGGCTCAACAAATGATAAACTTTGTTTTAAAAGTTTAAACAAAACTGATGACCTGTACGAAGTAAAATGTGTGTTGATAAAGTATACTTTGTAATGCTTAGTCGTGGCTTGTCATAAACATGAAAATGACTTAAGTCTTGAACACAAGTTGTTCAAGGTTGTGTTACATCTCCTCGTAAATATGCGAGTCGTGTACTTTGTACAGATTACATAACGTCTTCATCACTGTTATTATTTCACTTGTTTTTATGTTCAATTACTAACATATTATACTACATCTTGTTAAGTTTTATGTTCCTCTGATATTTCTTTAGGAATATGGCCGTCTCTTTGATTTTTTATGGATGAGGTGACTAACGATTTAATTTATAAAAGTACACGTCTGACACTAAAATTATATTTTCCAAATTTATTCATGAATTTTAGGAGCTTAATTTCGTTTCAGATGATTCTTGGAACGATTAGCAAATTAAAAACTTACGTCGTAAAGAAACCGCTGATTTTGCTTCTTTCAACAAGTTCCAATTTGAAATAATTACACTTGAAACTGAAACTATTATTACAAAAGATAACTAGATAGATAAAACTGTTGCTCTATTCATTAATAAGACAATGACTCAAGTGCTTTAGTGCACTCCGACATAATTTGACTCGTATCAAAGTTACTAAAATGTTTATGTTAGTTTTAAGTTTAAACTTGACTTAAACAGACGTTGACTTAACAAGATTTTCTGGAATCTAAGTTTTTATTGCATTTACTGCTTTCACTCATCTAGTCTGAACTTTAGTAATAAAACTAAAGACATCTTAGACTTAATCACATTCTGGTTTGATAATAGAAAAAAGTACTTTGACTTCCAATTTAATGTTATTGCGCAATGCCAAAATACATTATGTATAAAGTTTAAATTATCATGCTCTTAGATAACATGCTGAGCTCAATATTCCGAAACCTTAGAAGGTCATCTCAGGTCAATGGAAATGTAATTATAATATGAATAAATTATTCCTTAT
The DNA here is from genome assembly GCA_949316265.1 of Diarsia mendica. NCBI lineage: Eukaryota > Metazoa > Arthropoda > Insecta > Lepidoptera > Noctuidae > Diarsia > Diarsia mendica. Next base: position 3,282,492 of record OX438890.1, read on the forward strand.
TTGTTAATAAATCATACTGATCTTCTTGCTCTTGACCCATGTTACTTCGGGTAGGCGCAGCGCGTTCCTTTCTTCCATTCCTCTGTCAACCATCACGCTTTCATTTACTTCTTTTTCTTCTCTATCATACCTCATACTTCAAACCATTCATCGTTTCTTTGGTCTTCCTCTTTCTCTATCAACATTTTGAATAGGTCTATTCGAATAATGGCAAAATTACCAGTAATAAAATATCTCTAATCCTACATTCTGAAAATAAAGTCTGATCCTTTAAATAGTAAATTTTGTCTAGAGATCAAACTCGGAGCGAAATCTCGGCTTTAAACATTCGCATTAAACACCAAGGTTATGCCTATTTAAGTTTTAATGTCACAAGCGTTCTGTTAGGCTTTACGTGCGGTTGAATTAGCAAATTTTGTCTCCTAAGCTTTACACTTTATGTCCCAAATTAAGATAGACTGAATAAATTATACTTCTACAGCTTTTGGCTGAAGGTTTTTACAGAATCTTAAAAAAAATTATAAGCATGAGAATAGATAAACTTATATATCTTTGTGATAAGTAATTCTAATAAACCACCAAGAACCAAGGAAAACTGTACAAGAATAACATCCAACACGTTAACCTTAACTTTTAAATTCGTCGAAAATACCAAAAATAGATACATTTGTAAACAATTTATTTATTTTTAGTCCAGCGATCCAAAACAGAGCTACCGAAGGCGATGACATTGAACAGAGGCTTCACGGAACGAGCCGAAAGCAACTTCCAAACTCTGTAGCATCCCTAGGGATCCAAGATGAAATATTACTCAATCGGACCTCAGTGGATCTAGCATAATTGAGTTTGAAGTTGAAATACATGTGGCTGGATCGTGAAATATCGATTTTAGGAGATCCCAGATGGTTGGAAATCGGCGGAAGATTTTTGTAAAATGTGTATTTTAGAGAGTGTCCATTTATTACTGCTAGGAACTTACACATTTCTGCTCTAGTAGTATAAGCGGTTGAACAGGTAGGCTGTCTGACATGCTCTGACGGCTGAACCTAAATAATACTTGATTACAGGCAATTTGTCTCTGGGATGGTAACGCGTCTGCAACTCTATCAATGCTGAAGTTCGCTGGCGGTGGACACCACTTGCTATTAGGAAGAAAATCCATCAGCTTATTAGCTTTCTTTAGCATTAAAAGCTCTTTGTAGTTAGTTGCATGACGCCAAGATCCTAAGGACGCTGTTCTGTCTATAAAATGTATTATGTTAAATAATGTTGTATGATGTATCGGGACTCTCTTCAAAATAACTATCTTACCTGTATACCTATATTATTGGCAAATCAATTATTTCTATTTTTTGCCATAAAATCCAATTAGAATTGATCACATAATCACATTGCTGGACTAAATAATTTTGCATGCAGTTTTATAACGATTACCTGGTATTAGTGGTTATGTATAATTATGTAGTCTATGCAGTATTATTTTCCTGATTAATTTAAAATTAAATGCACATGCCTTAATAAGCCCTTATTCATTCCCTCACTTATTATCCGACGGTTTCCCTTCAGTCTATTATTAGCTTCATTACAGCAATAACATGGCTATAAAAAATTAACGAGCGAATATGAACACGTTTCTCACACACAGTGCGTTAGGTTAGGACTCATGGCTTTATGATAGATATGATGTTTGGCTGGTAGATAAATTCCTCATATTTTAAAAGAAAATCGAAAATACACCTAGATTTTGACAATTAATTTACTTTTATTTTGTCATTGATTCAGATTTATAATATTCAGGGACTAATAATTGATCGAGATCTAAAATAAAGGATCATCATGAAGCAATAATATAGTACTTCAGTTTTTGAAGTAGACTTAACGGAGTTTATCTATTCGATGGTGTTTATTGGTGCAATATCTTGATACAGCGTTTCTATAATAATTTCAATTAAGTGCTTTACCTGATTATTGCAATCTATAGAAGGTAAAGGAGAAAGGGCTGTTGGTGTACATTAATTGTAAAATGTTTTGGAAAACAGGATGACGGCACTAGTTCCAATATCGGCCAAGCGCTAGAAAGCCCAGCTCAAAATGCCAATAAATTGTCATTCAAATCCAAAATAATATAGGTCAAAAGATTGACAACAGAAAGTTCGGTCGATCGTCAAACGTTTGAGGCTTAGCTAACTTGACAGCGTTGACTACAAACATTAAATACTTGTGAAGGCCAGTACCTATTGGTCAACTGTTCCGTTATGCAAATTATATATACGTATAATATAATGGAGCCTCGCTAGAATTTGTTTTATTCATTATGAATGAATTAATTTTATAATCTAACATTGAAATATATTTTTTATTAGCTTTTGTGGAAACTTTTGTATAATGTAAGGTAGATGGTTTTATTTTACATAATTTTTCTGGTAAAGCAGGCAGGTAGCATCACATTGTTACAATATTATTGTTGTAAACATTTTCCGAACAGAATTCTGTAATGAAAAAAAAGGTCTTAATTTCTAAATATTTCAAACTTCTTTCAGTTTGTCCACATTTAATAGCTTATTTTGACAAAACATTATCCATCCCACATCCATCCTAATTTATGAGCCGTAAAAAAACTAAAGTTGCATTCATTATCCGCGATCCCCATCTCAAGTGGCTGAACTTATGAGACAATCTCTAACTAATAGATAAAGATACCGCGGAGATGTAGATGCCAGAGGCGGTAGCTTTTAAATTTAGAATATTATCTTAGCTAACATATTTTATTATCAGTATCTCTATTAAAATATTGAACTAAGAAGTACCCATGCGTAGAATATCTAGCAAAAACTACTGAGTATAGAATCAGATGCACGACGACATCTCATGTCTCGCCACATTTCCACTATATCATGGCTTCGCTTGGTAAAGGTTTCCTGTCCAATAAGAGATCTGCATAAACTGGTTTTGTACTGCTTGATTGATAATCGTGCACACTACCGTGTTCACTGACGGTCTGCCACTTTTCACCCTTATGTACTAAGTAAAAATGTTGAAAAGTGATTGACCGTTAGTCCGTTACTGTACTCCTACTAAGTAATAGTAGTACTCACTGTACAGTCAGTGGCACGCATTATCTGACCCCTTGTATAAAAGAAGACTAAGTGGTGTGAGAAGAGGGGTCAGATTATGCTAGACACTGACTGTACGACATAAAATGGTCTGTTCTCGCTTTATTTTGACAACTACATCAATTACCCAACAGCTTCATTCACGGTCATAAAAGCAGTTAGAATAAGCAAGTCACCTACTCACTCTTGATGGGGAAACAATTAAACAGTAAGCCATAAAACTCCCGCATATTAAAACTGTTAGACGGAACATTTTAGGGTTCCTTGTTTTATGGAAAAACCCAATTGCCACATTAATTAAATAAATAAAAATACTAATAAATTACGCACCATCTCTTCCTACCGATTTGTACGCCGCGATATGTGGCTAAACATGTCAGAACTTTTTTGTATTTCGCTATTATCCTGCATGCAATGTTTCATGTACACCATGTAAAAAAAAAAAAATTACTTACTTACAATCAAAATCTTAAAACACTAGTCCATACCTTTATAATTGGTTTAATTAAAGTGATTTATTGGATTGCTTGGCTTACCGCGATTGAGTTGAAAGTCCAGCAGTTCAATAATATGACACCACCAATAATATGATGACAAGTGTCACAATTTTAATGAATCCTCCGAACCAACAAATAAATTCCACGGTATTGTCACAGCACAAAGTCCATAATTGCTTGGCTTGCTAAAGTCATGCAGTACAAAATGGTTGCCCAGCTGCCATAGTAAATGTTACTCGTGATTGCAATCTTGAAACTTAATACAATGTTTGATAAGCAATGCCCTAAGTGCTATTAACGCCCTCGGTGTCGATATCAACTGTTTGCACTGGGAATGGAAAACATGAGCAATATAAACGAAATATGTGGCAAGAAAGCGAAATATTTGCGAAAAAAATGCTTTTGTAAACGTTGCAACGTGACTAAATTAATAATTTTAATGATTGACGTATCTAAAATATTACTCTGTTTCTGGGAAATATTCGATGATGACAAACAGAACGATTTTTTATTAAATAATTCAGGGTTAACTAGTAAAACAGATGGGGAACGAATTATTTCGAAAACAAACGTTATAAATTATGTTAAATTGAATGCATGTGGATGTGATCAACGATCAATAAAAACTTTGTACCCACCTATAATTCAAACACAGGAAACAGCTACAAAAAAAACAAAAACCCCTGGGTACGGAACCGTGTAACATACGGCTACCTTTACTAATGTTTTTTTAACAATCGTTAATATTTAAAAAAATTAAAACATTTTATTACAATTTTTATCGATGTTAACCGTCTAACGGCAGGTGCTTAAAAAACATTAAAACCACAACAGAGACTTCAAATTGACCGTCACGAAGAAGATCATAGACTACACTTTTTTTCTTTTCTCCCTGCTCGGTTTTTTATAGGTTTTTTGTATTAACACGTGCTAGGTAAGGGTAAACATGGCGGCTTTGGGTTTAAACTTGGAAGGTGTTTCCAAATACAGCTGACGCCATGACGGTAACATACGAGCGACTGTTTGACTTAATTTGAATGCTCTTAGCGTGTTTAACTTGATTTTAAGGGTTATTTTGAAAAAAAAAGTAGAGAAGCGGCTTCGGTTAGTCATTATACATTTTAGTAGGACTTGGTACCTATACATTTAGATATAATATCAGTATTATCTCAACTAAAATTAAATAAGTATTGCATTTTTGGAGTGAAACATGTATGGGCGCGCCTTAGCAATAAAACCGAAACGCCGTGACCCGTGACGGAAAATGGCATGACGCTGTCATGGCCATGGCGTCAAAAACCATCAAATGTATAAAATTAAATTATCATTATCATCATGTTCCTGCCCTAATCCTAATTTTAGTTCGGTGATCCCAAATAAATTCGCGCAGCATGAAAAAAAAATATGATCAAAATTACGCAGATAATATTAAAACACCGATAAAAAAGAATTTATTTCACTATGAACACTTTCCAATCCCAAAATGTCGCGCCACTCCGCCCGAACCGCCCGCTTACGTCATCCATTACCTCTCTGAACACACCCTAATCTATTTCATGCTCAATTTATTACTTACCGATACACGACGGCGACGGTAGCCTAACAAACAAATTAACAGTCCGTAACTAAACACACGTAACATAATTATTAACAAAAAAACATTAAATATTACAACATTGTTCGAATCATTTTCAACGCTTCATCTGCTGTTACGCGCGCTTTTTAACAGTAATGGCGGCCAGACAGCTGTCATGGCGGTGTCAATTCTAAATTTAAAATAAACATTTCATTTTTATTAAAAGTTTTTATGAGGTTGGGTTAGGTTAAGGTTTTAATGTGGATCGTTTGCTTGCTCAAATTTTCATTCTGTATTTGAATCGTAAAAAGAACTTATAAAGAAGTCTGTTTAGGGTTCATAATGTTCCGTTTTTCCTCGTCTATATCAAGTAATTTTTAATGCCTAAGACGGTCTTGGACGTATTTACTTAAAGCAGGCTATACTACTGGCCATCCGTACAAAGTTTATACAGCCAAGTCTCTGGAGACAACGTGATAAACTCAATCTTGCAAAAACTCAAATCATGATCACTACAAAAGTGTTTTAAATCCCTTCAGCATTCTGACTGGCCTGTTGGTCTAGTGGTTAGTGACCCTAACTGCTATGCCGGAGGTCGTGGGTTCGATTCCCACCCAGGACAAATGTTTGTGTGATGAGCACGATCATTTGTTCTGTGTCTGGGTGTAATTTATCTATAATATGTATGTATTTAGAAATATATAAGTATGTTTATCAGTTGTCTAGTACCCATAACACAAGCTCTGCTTAGCTTGGGACTAGATGGCGTTGTGTGATAGTTGTGGAATATTATTATTATTATGAAGTACTAAATCGATATACAGTGTTGTTGACTTCAATGATGTCCTTGTAATCAAATTCCTAGTACGACAGAATTGAATTTCAAAGTATCAAATTTTTCGGTAAAAACATCATACTGAACTTTGAAATCCTTGTGAATGTCAATAGTCTTGCAAACTATTGCATGAGAGGCGTGTGGGCGTACAGTAAGTAGGTAAGAGTATGCAAACGGTGATTCCTTCAATAGAGTTTGCGAAATTTGTTTAGTTTTTTCAGTCGTAGGTATGTTTGACGTAAGCACGTAAATCAAAATTCAATTCGCGGCAATTTATGGCAAAATGTATAACAATAAAAATTGTTATTGAAATCGATGTAGCTCGAAATTCTTCGTACCCAAAATGTGTGTAATGTAAGTGGAATATTATTATTATTATATATTATTATTACTTTAGCGACACATACGATTTACACATCACTCAAGCAGTACTAAAGAGGTCTTTTAGACTGGTCTTGAAAAAAACCTTATCTCAAGGGTCGTTCGGAGCGTATCTGAGGGGTTCGAGCCTTCAACTGTCATTCTGTTGAGGAATACGGCTTTGAAAACCGCGTAAGACTAGACTAAGTAAGACTGATGTTTTATGTGTCCTTAAAAAGAACAGAACATAATGGTTAGGCAGCGGCGTACCTAACAGTCAGTACCTACACCTAATTTCCACCAGTTTGTTTTTTAAGTCCCTTGTATCAGGGGGCGATACTATTGCCACCAATCGAGCACAAATCTAGACTCCGTGGCTTGACCTAGGAATCGAACCACATGCACATACTACCTACCTCCTTTGCTTCAACTAGAACAACGAGGTGATGGTTAAAAAGAAAGGAAATTTACAAAAAGTTTTCGATTAAACATCGATTTAGGTAGTATGAACATGAAAACACTTTCTGACTGTTTTTAACTGATTCCCTATAAACTATTGTGGGGCCACTAAATATTCAAATCATCATGCCTGCACTTACGGCTAAATCAACACATCTTCAACTCAACTTTCTAATAACATTTACCAACTTAACTATTCACATCCTTGCCTCCAATCAAAGGCACAAAGAGACCCGTTAAATGTCACACCGCAATCATGACGTCATCATGAATTCATGACAAACACACCTGTAAGATACGTCTATCCCTTTCGTTACCATAGTGGGAGGACAGAGTGGGATGGTGATGATCATGACGTCTTCATGATAAACACACCTGTAGGATACCTCTGTCCCTTTCATTACCATAGTGAGGAACAGAGAGGGATGATGTTGAGTGTTATGTCACACAAATATGCTAATTCTCAGAAGTGATTGATGTAAATATTGGTTATTAGATTCCGGAGTACTTGTGTTAGCTAGTGTTTGGTGTTAGGTTGTTAATGCATTGGATATAAGTTACTTGTAGACAGTTACTTCCAAGATTTGTTCGAAAGAGTTACTTGCACGCAATTAGCATTAAAAGAAACACGGATGGTTTTTAGTCAGTAAGAGTCTGACAATCCCGACTGCTCATCCCAGAGCTGGAGGAGGAGTTATGTGATAATATTCCATACTTAGAACAAAAGAGTCACTTCAAATATACGTTGTCTATGTAATGATGTGTCCTTTCTCCTTTGTAGAGAATATGGAACTCTATAAATCGGTATGGGAAGGAAAGTTGACTGATTTGTCTTTAAGATTTACCTATTTTAGGATATAGACTACGTTGGTTCAAAAGAGTTCCGCTCATGGGTACTAATGGAAGTACACCCATATTTCGCCAGTAATGATTATAGGGGGCAAAGGGGGGCGTACTACAGCTACGTATCACATTATTTAGACACTCGAATCAACTCAAGAGCCACCACAGTAATTTCCAATTCTCAAACTTCTAAAAGAAAGAACGCTTACACACTTCTAAGTTCCAATACACACACCCAAACATTCTAACGCAAAAAATTCACAGCAGAAAAAAAAATAGCTTAAGAAAACTCCTCAACTCCCTTATGCGAAGAAACAAGGAGCAAAAGTAGGCACTAAGTGAACTCGAGCCATGCAAATATCGGGCACACGTTGCGACAACTTATCAATATGGTGCACGTGACCCGGATTATAAAACAAAATGGCGGAAAAAATGGCGCGAATCGACGGTGTGACCTTGTTGGCGGGAGTTTTGGCACTTTGGGATTAAGTATTTTTTGTTGTTGTCTTTGATATGAGGCCGAGTAGTGCTTGGTAAATAACTAATTTTGTTAGCTTAGGTAGTTGGTTTTAAGTTCGTTCTGTAAAGCAAAAGATTTTCTGGAAAGTATTGCTATGACTGAGCGATGAGAATTTTCAGGATTCCAAATAAATGTAACTTGTATTTCCTGTTTTTTTTTTTTTTCAAAGTCAAATTTGCAGTACCTTATGCAGAATTTATTTAAAACGCTTGTCGCTAAGTAGAGCTAGAAATATACAATTACGATATAGGTAAGTATGGGATAAATTAACACTTCTTATGAAACACTTGAATATCCTTATTAATCACAAAACACTTAAAAAGTTGTAACTCAATCAAATTCACCACTGATCACTTAGATATCGCACATGTATAGCCAAAATCAGATTTACTGGTCCCGCTAACAGGACAGCTATTATTTATGCCGACCGATCTTCAAGAAAGTTCCACAACTTTTTGGAACGTTCCTCACAGCTCCATACAACATTCTAAACTCGAAAGTTATCTATAAATTGTCTCGTAAAATAGCAGAAGTAACAATAAAAACCATTCACATAGGTACTTAGTGTAGTATTTAGCCTTTATTTGCCTTAACAATTACATATCGTACAATTACACTTAAGTTAACATTTCGTTAAACTTCACATTTAGCAATACTTAGTGTAGTACCGATTTTCAATTGATATCAACGCGGTTAAAATGGTTAAAAAAAAAGTAGTTAAACTAAAAAACCCGACTGTAAAAACTGAAAATAAAAAATAACCACATTTTAAATTAAACAAAACTTGGAAGCAGGCGGGGTTCAAAGAAAAAAAAAATTTTGAACTCCGCTATTTGGCCCCCAAAATCCGCAATTTTTCTTTGTTTTTTTTTTTTTTAATTTAGCCTATAACAGTCGCGCCATCAAGACGAAACTAACGACGTATATTTTATTCAAATCGCTTCATCCGTTTAGGAGTTATGAGGGAACAAAGAAACGGACATACATACATACACGTCAAACACATCAACCTCCTTTTGGGCTTCCCCGCAGTCGTTTAAAAATAGAGTCTGACATTTTAATTAAATTTAATCAACTGAGAACCAGTATTAGCGTTATTATAAACGTACAAGACCTTACAAAGAATACTATCACCAACAAATGATAACAAAAACAAATTAACTGTATTATTCATTGGGTAATAATCTAAGAATTAAAAGACCGAATGGAATGAGGACAAGATTTGCATAAGGCCCGCATGACATTAAAATTCATTACAATAAGTTCCTTAAGTTCATTCACTAGGAAACGAAGTAATTACATTCATTCATGAATGAACGAAAGAACATGTTCCTTTTTCCTCTGTTTACCCTGCATTATAAATAGTCGACAAGATATTTTATATTTGGCAGGGAATAGGGATAATAAAATGTTGTGTTGTTTTATGTGAAAATATTTTAGGAGACCAATCCTAGAAATTGTTTTCTTGCGTGTTGAGGAAATGAATTATTGAAAAGAATATGGCTTTGATATGAAATGCTGTCGTTCCTTACCTGTTTTATGAGTGACTGCCTGTTTTTTTATAGTTGGTTGGGCTGAAAGCTTGATTCACTATTCAAATAATTTAGCTATGAATCTTTAAAAGAAATCGTCCAAGTGTCAGTCGGACTCGCGCACGAAGGGAAGTTTAATTTGTTATTTATTTGTAGTTATATTGGCAACAGATTTGAACAGATATGCAAAATTTACAACTGCCTATTACGGCTCCTTAAATACAGCCCGCTGACAGACAGAAAGACGGACCGACAGACAGCAGAGCCTTAGTAATCTGGTCCCGGCCCTAAATATGGTTTAAAGCAGCTCCTTTGTTTTGCAACTCCTCAGTTTTAACGGAAAATGTAATGACTAAGATGATTTATAAAATTGCCTGGTAACAAGACTAACAAAAAATCAAAGTTTAACTTACGATCATATTCAAACATGAAAAGAAAATATCTAATACGCTTCCACATTATTCGATCAATATCTCCCCAAATAGATATAACTTACGTAACTCCCTGGCTTCCGAACCTTCATATCTCGACAATAATGTATAAAAACATTTATTGGCTCGAAAGTGTCGAATCTCCCCCGACTGAAGCTTATAATTTCAATCGAGTATTGGAAAAGGATATGGCTGAGAGGCTCAGAAGCCGTATTTACTCGCCTATTGCCCGATATTCAAGTAATGTTGACAGTAAAAGGATTAAATGCTCCTTTGTACTGAATGGACGGTTTTTTTTTACGGTTGCTATGTACGGAAATAGACGTATCGAGACTCAGGCCCAGATTCACAGACCACACTTTGACTTTACTAAGTAAAGTATGATTTTTGGAAAGTAAAGAACAGCTTGACAGGACTAAGAAATATATTTTTGCGTGAAAGTAGATCTTTCTATCAAAGTAAAGTCAAAGTGTCCTTAGGCTTCATTTTAGATAACCATTTTTTTATTAACACTGACCAAAAAAAATATTTGTAACTGCGAGTATCAATTAAGTAGGTACTAGCTGGATATAAATACAATGTTGTTTTATTCTTCATCATAATAAATTAGACGATTCAAAGTTGTGAAACATTCTTGCTAAGCTTATATGAATTAGAATCAATAATTATTAACGGAATAAGTTACAAGATTCTCGAATAAGAAAATTAATATTGGAAACAGATGCTTGTTTGAATAGTTTATGTTTTTTGTATGAAAATCATACAAAAAACATAAACTATACTAATAATAATGTACATACAGTTAAACGGAAGGACTACCAAACAGTAGATACTCAAGCAAGACTTACTAACAATACATCAAAACGTTATCCACGTATATCCGTCAGTATAATTAATAAAGTGCGATAACTGTCGAATAATAATAAGCCTCCTAATTACTTTTATTAAAACAGCTCTTAATTATTATTCCGTTCGAATAATTAGCTCCCACAATCTACGAAAGAGAGAAACGCATTAGAACTGTCAAGCTATTATCTTTGTCCCTTTCTTTTGAGACAGTTGACAGATTTGGGTAATGACGGTAGTTCCAAAACCTTGTTACGACTGCTTAATATTCAGTAATATTAAGTTTTAATTAGCTTCTACGATATTAATTGGGTTTATTAATAATATAGGTTTCGATAAATTTTTGATTGAGGTATATTTCTGTATTAAGTTTGATGGAAAATTTTAATCAAGGTCGAGGAAAATAGGCTTGATAAACGCTTTCCTTTTTTTGAGATACAGTATAGGTAGTGATCTCAAGATATTAATATTTTTAAGCAATCATAGATTCGATGGAAGTCGTTAAATTCTCCAGACAGGTTGGCTGAAGGAAATCCTATTCAGCATAAGATAACTCTGCACAGGAGTGTAAATAATCGTTGTTGTTTTTAAGTCACAGGAGCGGCAATGAGTTTAGAACTTTCAGTAGCCTCCATCTACTGAAAGTGCGAAACTGGTCACCAAATTATAGTCACACAATTTATATTGTCATCGCTAAGAAGAAAAATAGATTCTATGACTTTGAACACAATAAAAATTGTTATACTCTTTATGACCACAATTTACCTGCTTCTAAACTCAGCACGCTATGCTAGAGTGACAATTTATTCTCAACTCCTATCGAGATCCTCTGCCCAAAAATTTTATAGAATCCTACCCACTATTTAAACTGTCACCCGAAACAGCCTCACTCAAACTGACAGCGTGATGAATGCGACCAATAATAGCTCCCAAAACGTTATTAACATAATTATTTATATAGTTTTATTACTGGCGCAGTTAAATTTTAATTATAACTGGTTTTATCTCGCATTCGTTAGTCCGAGTTGGGTAATAAGTAATAAGGGCTTTTCCGGTGGGAGCTTGCGGCAGCCATGTTCCCAGGTTGAGGTGTTATTTCGAGTGAGATTTTATGGTGTAGTATGGTGAAAGAGTTGGTGATTAATGGCTGATAGACCTACAGTATTTTGCTGTTAGCCAACGTGACTTTTTAACCGACTTCTAAAAAAGAAGGAGGTTCTCAATTCGGATGTTTTTTTTTTTTTTTTTTTATGTTTGTTCGGGCATAACTCCGTCACTTGCTAACCGATTTGAAAAATTCTTTCTTTGTTGGAAAGGGTATACTTCCGAAATGGTCCCATATTTTTTTTTTCGAAATCGGACAAGCGGTTTTTGAAAAATCAACAAAACTCAAAAAAAAACTACATTGTCCACATTATGACCCATGAACATGTGAACCACTAAAAAGTGAAAAATAAAAACTTTTTAACAAAAAATAAAACCGACTTAAAAAAAAAACACAAAAAAGTGAAAAATAAACTTTAGAAGAAAAACAAGTCTCTGAAGTCGGTGGCAAAAAATGAAATCAAACAAACAAAAGTCACCGACTTCAGAGACTGGTTTTTCTTCTAAAGTTTATTTTTCACTTTTTTGTGTTTTTTTTTGAAGTCGGTTTTATTTTTTGTTAAAAAGTTTTTTACTAAAGAGTCGAAAGACTCACAAAGATGAGACATGGTTGGTCAAAGCTATTGATTCAATTTTATTAGTGCGCAAAACACGTTTAATCGTAATCCGAAAAAAATTAAAAGCTATTGCTAATTCACTGGCAAAACTAACTATTTAGTGGATATCAAACAGCAGAAAACGCAAACGCGGCAGGTCCAGAAGGCAATGGCGGGATGAGCTAGACACTTTTAAAAGCATTGGCCTACAATCGCACTAGATCGCGGAAAATGGAAGGAGGGAAGGGAAGTCTTTGACCTGCAATAGGACAATAGCGGCTTAATATAAAGCAATAAAACACTGCTTCATTATTTCTGGCCTGTTGGTCTAGTGGTTAGTGACCCTAACTGCTATGCCGGAGGTCGTGGGTTTTCGATTCCCACCCAGGACCAATGTTTGTGTGATGAGCACGATCATTTGTTCTGTGTCTGGGTGTAATTTATCTATAATATGTATGTATTTAGAAATATATAAGTATGTTTATCAGTTGTCTAGTACCCATAACACAAGCTATGCTTAGCTTGGGACTAGATGGCGTTGTGTGATAGTTGTGGAATATTATTATTATTATTATTATTTAAAGAAAGAATCGTTAGCTTGACAATGTGGCGCAATTAATGTTGTGCTAATAGTAAATGTGTCACATTTTAATCAGTTATCAATTATTTCAATCACAAGCAAATTAAACCGTCTCTGAACCGAAAATACTCAAGGATGAAACCCAACTTAAGTATACAGTAACGTAATGATTCCAAATTCTCTTTTTCCCCATCTCTGGCTTACCACGGAAACAGCTCACAACTTAGGACCCAGTAATATTAATGACAATAATATCCGTGGTGCTAGGCAACTGGGCTTATCTCAGTTGTATACGTCCCTGTGTGCCTATTGGCCTTGTTCTGTTCTGTCTCCTGCTGATATGGAGGGAAGTGGAAACTATGTTTTTTCCTACTCCTCCGCTATTCTTTTCTGATTAATTTCGTTGCGGGATCCAAGACAGTTAAATCATTTCTCTGGGACTTCGTCGAGCTTCATTGTCTCGGCGCTTTTCTTGTGGTCGCCACTGTTGATTCTGGCTAACAGGAGTTACAGTGGTTTGGGAATAGTGTGGCGGGCTTGTCCCATTACCACGGAAAATTACTCTCGAACTCGGTATGAAAATTAATTTGAAAGTATCCAACTATCTTTTAATCACAAAGTTGAAAGTCACTTCCAATAAAACGGCGTTTTTGATGAAGATTAATTACTGAAGAAATTTTAACATCGATTTTAGGAGCTTTAATTATTACAGGTTTAATTCAATTAAGTATTTTGTGGACCTTAGCTCGGTTTAGATTATGAAACAGATTTCTAAATGAAATTGGCTATTCTTTAGGCCAGTCGCAAATTCGTAATTTTAAGTGATGTTTCATTTAGGTAAAGAATATTAAATGAAGACTATCAGCAGTATTTGAAAACATGAATATACGAATTTATTTGATACTAGCTTTTGCCAGCGGCTTCGCCCGCGTGAAAATGACGATTTTCCATACAAACTTTATCCCCTATTTAACTCCCTTAGGGGTTGAATTTCGAAAAATCCTTCCTTATTCCTTGTCTACATTATAAAGGGAACCTCTGTGCAAAATTTCAGCTTTCTAGGTTCAAGGGTTTGGGCTGGGCGTTGATGAGTCAGGCAGTCAGTCAGGACTTCTCTTTTTATTATTTATATAGATAGAAGACTACCAGCAGTATTTGAAAACATGAATATATACGAATTTATTTGATATTGCATAGTTGAAAATTGCCTGGCGTTTTCCCAACTGTGTTGGGGTCGGGCTTTCCAGTCTAACGGGATGCAGATGAATACAAGTATTTTACATAAAACAAATCTGACCCCTACAACCCATTTAGTACTGGGTAATGCGATATCCCTAGGTAAGACTGATCCGAAAAACCTTCCTCTGTACCTGTAAATCAAAAGTCATTCTCAACGGTTGAAATCTTAATCATCCGTATTCACCATTCCCGATTGTATTATAAAATAATTACGTAGCGGGACTTTGGGGAAAGATAAAAGTAGATTATGATATACCGTCGGATAACTTTTTAATTAAGTTTACACCCAGTACCCGAATAATGTTTATTCATTACAACAATTAATTATTACGCAACGTTAAAAGCTTTCAAAGCTTCTGTTCTTACATTAGTGTTAATTTTTTATATGGAGCTCCCTTTATCTTATTGAGTTCTTCTACGTTTTTGGTTATATTAAGACGAGGAATTTAATTTGAATTTGATATCTTATGAAAACGTTTCATTCTGGAAATTATATTAGGTTATTATCATTTGAATTGGTTCACTTAAGATTAACTCGTACAATCTTTATTTCGTTTAAGCGGTAGGTAAGGTATGTGTTGCAAGAAATATCTAGAGAATTTCTATTAATCTGCTTATCTAATCTATACACATTTCAATATTAAATTCACTTAACCAAATCTGTAAAAAAAACATGGCCGCATCAAACGGTCAATTAAAAAAAAACGTTCGAAATCCGTTAAGAAAACAAAACATTCCATTCCAAATTCAAAAAGGAGTGAACAAAGAGCTGTCACTCAAACGTAGATGGGACACGCCTAGGGAAGGTTCAATCAGAGGCCTCTTACTACGTCATTACTCATGATTCTTGGTCAGTTCCGGAGTAATGACAGGGTACGATTTGATGATGCATTCTCCGAGCCTATGGTCATAGAATAAAAAGACATGACGTTAGTATATGATTAGGATGATAGTATTCATTACTTTTTAATTTAGATCGGTCATCGTCGGCGTTTCTTCGTGTCATGGCGGAAGAAAACGAAGCATTCCGAGCTTAATGTACTTTAGATAGTTTATAATATTCTCTTTAAGTGCGCTTCTCTTAGTTTTCTCATAGTAAAACACTCGCGTTCGTAGAAGCTAATTATTTTTTCAAAAACGTCTTTTACTATTATGTGAGTTACTTCAACTGGCATTAAATCTCGGAAAATGTAGTTTTCTTCTTTGCCTCGGGAAAGTAGTTCTCGTATTTGTTTGATGTCTTTCAAGACTATTAAAACTTGATATTGAAAATTAGGTGCGAAAATTGAATTCGAAGGTACGAGACTACTAATTGTCGTAATTGGCTTACATCAATTAATACAGAATTAACCTCACTACATAAACGGCAATGATTCAGAGCTAATTTTAGCACCTCTGCGCTCTTGATCTATGCGTCAGCGGAGGAAGCGATAATTCGTAGGAACAGCGAGGTGTAGTGTGTTCGCGATTTAGTTTCCTTGCTTGTAAACAAAGATAACATCTCGATTCACAGCTGTAATCCCCTAAGAATTTGACAGAGGTGCTAAGGAGGCGCAACCGTAATACTTAATACGACCCCGGAATGAAACACAAGATATCATGGTTTTTTAGACCGAAACACACATGTAATCGAAAATGCGTTTACAGAAAAACAACTATAAACCCTATACATAAAGTTCAAGTTGCGCTACAGTTTCGAACATTATCGTAACGTTTTCAGAAACAAAGATTTGCACAGACTTTAAGTTCTAACAAACGAATCTGTGTTAATCGCGTTGTGAGCGATACAATGCCGGTCGCGGCGGGGAGCGCCGCGTAGCGATTGAATATTTAATTGAATGTAGAGCGCACATGGTGGGGTCAACGACCAGGTTGCTTGACCGATGGGTGGCGATAAGATAAGGTATATTTAGTTTGAACCCCTGTGTTGGATTTGGTAGATATTTTTCGATATTGCAAAACTACAAATATTTTTTGTTTACTGCATTCGGCTGAAACAACTTTGCAAGAAATAGATACAGTTTTTCATATTTTTTACCCGACTGCGGCGAAGCCCAAAAGGATATTGTTATTTGCAAATTGTTTGGAATATCTTTTTAACATCAAATAACTTGATAATAATTATGATTTAAAACCGAGAAGACATCATCATTCTTTAAAATGTTTTAATTTTTATAATAATAATAATAAATAATAGTAGTTTATGCGACTGTGCATAATGAAGGGCATTACAACACAAGTGTGGGTTTAAGAAACGAGCCGAAGGCGAGTTTCTTAATAGCATCACACGAGTGTTGTAATGCCTAATTATGTATAGTTGCATACACTAATTTATCTACCCGAATATCATAAGGGCTCTATGATGGATTCAGGAACCATAGGGAAATGACCAGCATTGTTACCAGTGTAATGCAATAAAAAATAAACAGGTTATTAGTTGCATTCGTTGCTGCATTTACGATATCTGGGGGAGTGTTCATGTTAATTTCTGAGTCACTATCACTCATTTTCGACAGAAATAAAGAACTTATCAGAAAATTTGTCTACTTCAATGAAAGGGAATAAAAAGCTAACGAACAAATGACAGCTCGAAATGGCGGCGTTTCGGATATCTGTAATTTTTTTTAAATCATAGGCAAAGTCACTATTCTTGTGTCACTCGAGATCAAAATGTCGTGCGATTTATAATTAATTGGGGTTTCGTATCGATAGGTCGCGCGGAACTAGTTGGCCGCGCCTTAGGCATGTTTTTGTTTTTTATTTGTATTCTTTTCAATAAATTGAACAAATTATTGTTCACGATATCTCGAGATTGGTCATCACTGTCCTCCTCCTCCTGTGCATTGCGAGCTGTAGGCAACCCGCCCCCTCACCCCTGTCGCCACCTAAGGCGCGGCCAACTAGTTCCGCAAGCACTATAGAATAGCACACTCACTTGAATTTGACACCTGTTCCAAATTTAAAACTCATAACCTACTGTTTTCAGTAGGTTATGAGCTCATTACAGTTCTGTTAATTTCTGCTGGTTGGTAATGCTGGTCATTGCCTATGGTTTTTGAACGCATTAGAGAGGGTTTATGATATTTGGGTAGATAAATAAATTTATTTCATAATCAACAGGTTTTAACAGATACAATGTAGAGGCCTTCTTTTAAGTATGGAAATACCTGTAACAGAAGACCTCCCTCATCCATATTTATGTGAATACATTTTATATAGCCTGTTAATAATTAGGAACATAAAGGTAAAAATAAACAACAAAAACTTAAACTAGAGAATTTAAAATATGTGTTGGTGTATGTGGTGTGTGTGTGTATGTGGTGTGTGTGTGTGGTGTGTGTGCGGATGTGGTGTATGTGTGTGCGAATGTGGTGTATATTTGGTGTGTGTATGTGGGCAAATAATTATAGGACTAGTGTGGGTGTGAAAAAAGAGAATCCAAAAGCATATTATCAGTGTAAAGAATAATATAGTAGATTTATTACCTTCCAATTTAAAT
The DNA here is from genome assembly GCA_949316265.1 of Diarsia mendica. Lineage (NCBI taxonomy): Eukaryota > Metazoa > Arthropoda > Insecta > Lepidoptera > Noctuidae > Diarsia > Diarsia mendica. The sequence goes on from OX438890.1 coordinate 3,300,522, forward strand.
TCAATAAACCGTTCCAAATTAAATTCCCATTACTACTGCACATCAAGATCGCTACGTGAATTATCGTAATTCGTACATCATTATTAACCCTCCCGTGCGGTCCCGGTCTCGGAGACCGATTGCAATATTCGACGCAGAATCTGACACAGTGAAATAGACGCGTCAGCTGCTCTGACACAATACTGTGATCCAATTTTAACGTACATCTGCCGCAAATGTCAAAGCTTATAGAATAATCGCGATTTTGCTGACTTACTTATTTGATTGTGTTTATATTTTTAGTTTAGAATTGGTTCTGCTGATTCTTTATATGGAATTGAAGCTGTTTTTGGTTTTAGTCTTATCTGTAGCAAAGTACACCGGTAAAATCGCGAATAACTTAGAAAAAGACGTAAAACAAAACACTTGTTAGAGTCTTCTATACATACAGCTATAGAACTAGAAAAATAATAAATGATTTCCAAGAAATATTAAGTGGTCTAGATTTATTTTCGTTAAGTTTCACGTTAAAAGAAATGTTCTGCTAATGGGGAGACCATGTTTTTCTAAATAAACATGTATTGTAGCGCTTTAGCGTGGAGGGTTGCCAAAACGGATTTTAATTTCATCCAAAAAAAGCAATGCAAAAATAATCGAACGAAAATCGAGACTTTTTAAGGCCAGCGCTTTGAATTAACGAACGCCGGAGTAAAGAGAAAACGACACCATAGATGGACGGGATAGATAGTCCTCTTGTATTTTTGTGCTCAAGTGCAGCTGTGACTTGCATCGCAAATACTTAAGACGGCACACTACATACATACACAGTGAATATTTCAATGAGATGCACTAGAAAGTCACCCTTTTCATATTTTCAAGTAAGAAGCACTACCGGAAAATCACTCGTAAAAAATGTCTTTCATCCATTATGACTTTCTATTATACTTGGCACCGCTATCGTTCCCCCTGGGCGAAGGCCTATGGTTCTAACACCGGGTGTCCCAAAAATGGCGACAAAATCTAACGCGCGTGAATAATTTTGTAACACAAATGCAACCGTTGTTGACTTTACTCTCCCCATTATTACTTTTTACGGTTTAACAAGCTCGTATTTTTACTTATCTCGTTGTGTGAATTGTTATTAGACATTTTCCTGCAAAGGGTGTCAACCCTAGTTTCGTATCGGTAGGGCTGATGCTATTGTGGTCGCTTATATCAACGACGTATATTGTGACGCTTTTAAACGCGAAACTTTTTTATTAGATGTCTTTTTACAACTCTGCGTAGTTTTTATGAGTTAGATGAGCGATCTCGGCCCGAAATTTAGAGGCTATCGTCACGATCTTAATATCGCAGAAAGTTTTGACGAGCGCTAAAAAGATGTGTACAATATTTTTATCGCGAATCGTCAAGTTTTTTGCAATTACTGCTATTACTCTACGAGCTGGATTCAATTTAAAATACATGATTTGGTACTAATTGTACCAAATCATGTGTTTTAATTATTTTGCTTTACAGCACAATTACGAATGAATTGACACAGCAGCATGATTAAAACAACGCTAAAATAACATAATATTTACATTTAAAATTAGTTCGACGTTATTACATTACCACTTTGCTTTTGAAACTAAACACAACACGAATCCTATTAAAAATAAATCAACATTAATTATTAGCTAGCATTGTGAGTGGGAACGGCCGCGGTGGAGCAGTTATATAAAAACAATTATATCAAAACACGTTGGAACTACAACAGCTGACAACACACAGACAATCCGATCAACCCGTACGATGCAGCCTAAACCGAAAACAATACATCGACCTTTCAATAATAGAACATCGGACAAACACGATACCAATTACCTACAAGTTTAGTATGTTACGTCGATACTGGAAATTTCAAACTGATATCGAATTATATTAAAAGTTACTACCCTCGGTGTTTGATTGTGATTTTTGTTTGTGTTGGTATCGGATAATTGGTATCGATTTATCGTTGTAACCAACTCGGAAACGAAAAATTTGTTATTTGTTGATACGATCGGGTGATAGGAATAGAAAATTGTTGATACTGGAAATTAACAAAGTGCCTATTACAAAATAATTTGACATAGTTGAATAGGCGCAGTAAACAATTTACGAGCCATAACCAGTTCACGTCAAAATATAATGCCATGAAAACATTTATATTTACCTAAGTCAAAAACGATGCTCTAGTAGCATTCAATACGAACGGCAGTCAGAAAATTCACGGAATTTTCATCGTGCGACAAAACTGTCAAAATTGCCAACGTGAAAGCCATATTCGTTCGGTTTTTTTAAGCACTGTAACGGAACTATTAACCTGTGTCAAGCAAAGCACAAAGCGTCGGTTCGAGTGACCACGTTTTAACAACAATTTCATCGTACAAAGACCAATTACGATACCTCGGGTCGATCAAACGGGTATCGGTGAAAAATTGGTATCGTTTTCGACCGGCGAGCAGCGGAAGGGTTGGTCCGTTTGTGAGAAATTCTGCCGCGTGATCGATGTTTTTGCGGAAAATTCCGGATATAATCCTGGAGACATAAATAGCAGATTATTGGGGATTCTGTTTGATATGGTCAAGTGTGTATTTTGTGAATAAATCGGATTTATTTTTTTGGTTTCTTTGTGAGTGTCATGTTATTCAAAGCAGTGATGTCGAGACGAATGTTTTATTCTTAGAAATATTTTATAAATTTTGACTCTTAAAAATAAACTGATAATTTATATTATTATTACCTAAGTATCTTAATTCATACTGCAATAAAATACGCATAGGTATTACCTATGGATATTTTCATCACCAATATTTGAAAAGATCTCTACAAAATATCAAACTCAACACAAAGCATATAAAAACAACCATATATTATTCTACTAACAAATATGACTTGAATTGTAAAATCAAAGACATTTGCCAGGTCTACCAACTTGTAAGAGGTACTTCTAACTTATTATTAGATATTCGCGAAATATTCCGATCACGCAACTGCTCCAGGAGAATAAATTTAATTTATTCCACTCCACCCGTTACCGTTTTTCATAACCTGATATATAAAGAATTCCCATTTTATCGTCGAAATTGTTATTTTCTACATATTAGCTGTGTTATTTTATCGCTTTTTCTTCCATTATTTAGTACCTGTAATAACACTCATTCACGAAATATTGGGTGTTAATAATACAGTTACCGTACAAAAATTCTGAAAAAGAAATCTGATTTTGGTCTGAAAAGGTTGCTACCTTGAAAGTAAAGGCTCATTCATCTGTCCATTAAGTTTAGGAGCTTTTTCGTTAAGTCTTTTTTAACTACAGAAGAATTTACTGTGTAAAACTTTCAGCAACTTTTGTTGAGTACGAGTATTATACAAAAGTCGAGACAGATTTTTCACCAAGACACTCTACTTCAAAAGTACAACTTGATTCAAATAATCTCATCAAAATCCGACACCACGTATATTTCATAATACAAAAAGAAACTCTAAAAAGCAGCAATTGAAGTGGAAATTCCTTGAGAGGAAATAAAAATAAAAGGAAAGAGGAACACCGACTGTTTATCATCTGGCATAAGTTGCAACATTTTACGGCAGGAGCGCTTTCTTCCGAGATGTTTGCAATCTCTCACAAGTTTTGCTGTGCTTCTATTTTTATGAGTAAATCCAACGTGTTTTGTGTCCATGGTGCTTATACGATAGACGTGTACGTACTTATACTTACTTCATACACGAACTTATATGGTGCTTATACTTAAGTTAGTGTGAATTTGGTAAACGAAGAGAGTGACTCATATACAAAATAGAATATCCATTTTCTTAAACAAACACCTATAAAATCACAGAGATTATACAAATAACACACAAAATCAAAGGTTGGGCAAACAGGTATTTGTTCTAAAATTATAAAAAGTAAAAAAAAACTCGTCACAAAACTAGTTCTTGGATCAGGTAATAACACTATTGGGTATTCCCATCAGGTATTTCTTCTTAGATCCAGCTAGAATTCCCAATTTATGAAGCTGGTTGATATGAACATGACTGGCGATTTTTTTTTTTTTTTATTATAAATGGGCTTGCTCTTGACTTCAATCTTGCCCTAAGGGCAGAGATGATGTCGACGATGGAACGAGCTTACCCAGTATGAACTCGGAAAAACCGACGCAGGCAGGGAATTCCACTCCTTGGCTGTGCGCATAATAAAAGACAATCAATGAATTGTGGGTATATTTCTGTCTAAGCCTTCGAAAGTTATTATTATAGCTAGCCCAAATTGTCCCACTGCTGGATAAAGGCCTCCTTTCATCCCTTCCAACGGTCACGATTCTGTGCAACGTTTCAGACAGAGACATTTTTTATGGCCTTTACTGTCCCTGCTTTTCTCCTCCTCGAACCAGCCCTCACGATACGTGTCCATAACGTCTCACCACTTTATAGACGTTATTATTTTTTATTATGTTTAGTTAAGTTACTTTACAAATCGAATTTTGTAGTCTTCGTTTATAATTCACTGCTGACTCATACGAAGCTATTACGAAATAAAACTATTCTACTACAGGAAATCTCATGATAACCTTTAAAAATATACATAAGAAAGGGCTGTCTCATGAACTTGATGCCCTCAATTTCCTTTAACAATAAAATTAATGAAGTATATAACACAAGAGATTGCAACTGACACACATTCCACGTCCTATATTACGTCTGATATCACATTTGTCACTCGAAGCATTTGTCGTAAATAACAAGGAATTATTTCTTCGCACAGAGCAAGTTGTGGAACAGATAAGGCAGTGCAATTTATTATTAGAAGTAAATAGTTGCGTGTGCGTCTATATATTCCCATTTCCCTCTTTTCGTCTGTAGTTTCCGGAGGATTAGGCAGAGGTGTGTGTAAATTATAAGACCCACATTTCGCCAGTTATGTATATCATCATCATCATCCACAGTCCAAGTTCACCAACTGCTGGGTATCTGCTCTCTTTGCTTGTGCTAAGCTCCATACTCTTGTGCCAGCCTCATCTATGATATTCCGACAATGGCAACAATGCCCACCGCTGGACGACCAACACTTATCTTTCCTTAGATGCCACATCAACCGGACACACATACAGACTCCGTGGCTGCTACCAAAAAAGTTCTGATGGAAAGCCCAATAACATTTTGATCAACACAGGAATTGAATCCAGGAATATAATTATATATTAATATATAATATATCCAGGACCTCATGTTCAGCAGTCGCGCTTGCTACCACTAGACCAGGGAGGAGGTAGTCAGTGTGGCAACTGGGTGACAAATGCATAGCCACTCAAAAGCTAAAACGTTAATCCATTTTTAGATCAATCGAAGTCAAGATTAGCCCAATTTTGAAAACCTGTTGTAAGTCGAAGAAACACTCTGTGATCGTCAATTGTATAGTATTAACAAAAGCTCATACGACCTCTATGTTCGTTCATTACTCTGTGTAAATAAGTGGAAGAATCTCAACTCATCGCTAATTATTAGAGCAGCCATCTGTCGAGTAACTTATGATCGATATTGAGGGGCGTCGATTGTGATTGTGAATCGAGTTTATTTGATTTACGATTTTTTTTTGTTGTTCGCTCTTGCGTGTGAAGGGTAAGCTTGGCGTTAAATGAGAATTGGACTAGCAATTTAATTTCAAAAGTTTTTTCGTTAGTGCAAAATAATGTAATCCAGAATCAAAATTAAACTGAACGCATGCAGCAAATAAATATGTTTTCTTTATTATTTTACCTTTCTATATTACAACCTCGTAGAAATCTGGATAAAAATAAAGCTGAATAATTCCCTAAAAATACCAACAAGCCTGAACCTTCACAAAAATGCCATTCAAAAAATTCCGGAAGGACTCATAACGCCGCAAATTCCTAATAACACCCAACATTAATCCAGTTACGTGCGGATAAAACCAGTTATAACTGGATCTAACCGGTTATTGGAGGGAGCCGTAAATTTTACGTGTACCAATAACGTGTTGCGATGTGCATGAGACATAAGCCGTGTTCGCCTAAATTGGACACTATGGCAGCACTGGGCTTCGGATTGGTGATAAAAATTGAGTTTTACATTGTAAATTGACCCTTATGCACTTTTGATTAACGGACATTGTTATTTTGTTGCAGGTAATTCTTCTTCCGTAGAGAAGACTCTGTATGGAGCCAGTTTGTTGAAAATCTGGAGGTTAATAGGTTTGTGAAAACAATTTTGTCATATTTGTTGCGAGGCTTTTCGCGAAGTGTTAGTGGTAAGTCCTGACTTTCAGGTACCTGACTACCTGTAAAAACTGCCAAAGATATGGCGGCTGGGACCATTGGCGTACTATCCGAGGCACGGACGAAACTTGGTACCTATGTAATGGCTGGTCATTACGGAACAACCGAGGCAACCACGACTTAATGTAAAGACCGACCCTAGCGGCAGTTATTATTAAACCACGAGTTTATGTAATTCCTCAAAAGAGGCAGTTGACGTAACTTCCATGGCTGCAACGAGATTGATCCTACATATTTAATACTGTTCCAAGCAATGTCACAAAAGCCTTTACAAAAGCTCCAGCCATCCATATTTGATGTAACAAATTTAGCCTAACAACATTCTATGAAGAATAAAATAAACAGGTTCCCTTTAGAAAAGGTTTGTGCATAGTACTTACTGTGCACGTTTCATGTATGCATTTGCGTATAGGGTTGTCTTACCTCGGGATTTATCCGGCCATGTCTATTTTTTTTGCTTCTAATCCAGGCTAAATCATTCAAAAAGGTATAAACGAGTTGTGGACTAGATACTGACAGATAGTCGAAGATGATCTTTTTAAAATAAATTAAACTCTGTATTGCAAACTTATATTTGAATGAATCTACACCACCCTTGGTTGACTGGTAGAGAATGCCTAAGGCATTAAGTCCGCCTTTGTACCTTTTTTTTGTGTGCGAGAAGTTTAAATAAATAAATAAATAAATAAATGGTAGAAAATTAAGAAAATTTGGTTTATCTATCAGCATTGACCGCGTATACAAAGTTTCGAATACGTGCTATTTACCGTTGAGGAGTTAATCCTGGTGGCAGCAGGATCAAGTCATGTCTGTCATGAAAATGTATTGTCACCAAAACCAAAGGTGTATGCAAAATTTCAGCTCAATTGGTTGGGTCGAACTGGTTTAAAATTCAGTTGCTATTTTGAACCAATTTGGTTAGTTAGTTTATATTGGTAAAAAATTCAAAAAGGTACGTTTAATTAAAACTCATAAATTAATAACAGAAATGGATGGACTTTTTCACAACTGTCAAGCTTATTGTCAGGATATTCCATTCAAAATGGTAGCCCTACATGCAGTGGAACACAAAGCAGCCTGTAAGCAGTATTATCGGAATTTTATAGAGAATGCATTGCCTTTGAACACGACTGCGAGCAGGTTTTATTTAAACTAACTTAGTTGCTAAAATCGACGCTTTTTGACGCCGAAAACTGCCGAGTTTTGTGTCGTTTTGTAAGCTTATAGTGGAGTTAGTGTAGTGTTATTTGATAGGAGTTTGTTGGACGCGTTGGAGGTTGTTTTTATAAATCTTTTGTTTAATGATTTATTAGGGACTTTCCCAATAAATCGCTGAATATAATTAGCCAATATTGCTGCTTAGACTAAGTCCTTTGTAGGTATATTATGTGCTTTGTTGCTTCTTACATTTGTTTGGTGTACTTCCTTCTTCTATAACTAAAATATTTAGTAACGAAAAATATTTTCCTGAAATTTAAGAAATCAGAGGATTATTTCCGAATTCTAAGAAGTCACAATTTGACCTCAGTCAATAAACAATACGTCAGTTTCTGAGATGACATTGCGACAAAATTTTAAACGTTTTTACATACCGGAAAAACTCACTTTGAACTCATTTTTATTACTTCTTAAAAGTCCATAACACTTCTTGCAACATCAAACCCGATATTCAGATAAAGCCCTCTAATGACGCATCACTATCGTTTCATCAAAGCACTCACATACGACAATATTTAATGTGTCGTATCTAACTGGCACAAATCGTAGACGTCGTCGACCGATACGTCGCGATAACGTTCGATACCGAGCGATAACGTTCGATACCGAGCGATAACGTTCGATACCGGACAGCACACAATGAGTGTCAGTGTTGCGAAAGTTTACGTTACTAAAAGTACTGTGGTATCTACTGGTACTTTACTTTGTAAAGCTTGATTGATAAGTATGTTTGATTTTGTATTAGTAACGTTAGTGACTGTAACCGTTTTTTTGTTGAATTAATTTTGAGTACTTACCGTTATTGTGTTTTGAATATTTAAACAGTTTTTCATCAGTATATTACAGTATTATTATAGGAAGTCTTGTACCTACATGCGTAATTGCGTAGTAACTAAAACTACGTGTCAATCAAATAACCAATGTCATCTATTAGACTGTACTTAATCCATGTTATATCTCCACAGATATTCCTATTACTCGTGCCAATGAACTCCCTTAAATAAACGAAAAAATACTTGTCAAAATTCTCCTTATTTATTCCCAAAACACATCTTTATTTATTACCAAACAAAATAGCATTTTTACATTCAAAACAGACGCAAATCAAAACAGACAGTCTGACGGCGCTTAATTCAAAAAATCTCTTTTAATAAAATGTAAAGGTGAATACACTTGCGACTCGTATTATAATAGTTAATGATATTATCTCGGGGACGCGGACAGAATCACAATAAGCAATTAAGAACGTGAGAATAACAGAGTAACAACGTACAGAATGCTAACTCTGAACTTGTGATAAGAGATTCAAATTGTTAGTACGGAGAAGGGGTTTGTTTTCTGTGAATCTGATTGTTTGAGAGACTTAAAATAAGATTTGATGGAGAGTGAGAAATGTAAATGTTAATGGATGGAGAGGGAGAGGACGATGAGTGGATTATGTGAGATATGAGATGGAAGAAAAAGGAGTTAATTATAGCGTGATGGCTGACAGAGGAGGTCAGAACAGACAAATGTGGAACGTGAATAAGGGCAGGAAGATGAAAACTCAAGTTTAACAGTAAAGAAATTATAATTTACAAATCATCGACAGTGCATCGTATCTGGGTCTTGCTTGACGCAAAACGTCCGATTCGTAAAAATGCCCTGTTTTCTTTATTGTTCAGTATCCCTGAAAATACTGCTGCTTGGTTTGGTACCTAAGCTTTGATGACTTTGAAACCATGGTAGACGCATTATTGTGCCGTATGCGATTCATTCTACAAGTTAGCGTGAATCGAGCAGAGTTCTCCTTCTGTACTTATCTTACTCTATGGTAACAATTAGGCAATTACCTGTGTACATGAAAATTATGTTTTCATTTTAACGTGTGAAGTCGTTAATTAGAGAATCTGTGTAGGACGTAAATTATTAGTTCATTGAGTTTTTGATCTTATGTTGTAGGAAAGGCGTGAATGATTTGATCATTGTTTTCAGTTCGGCTTCAACCTTTGTTATAAATGAAATCCAATTTACAACGAGCCCTAAAAGTATAATTTTTATTTTATTTCTGAATCGTTTCAGAACCAGCAGTTGTGATTCTTCTTGTTTTGATGATTTATTATCAACAAAATCGTTTCGACGTTAACTGTCAGTAAGATAAGAGAAACAAAGGCAATCTAGATTTTTGATACTATTGAACGAACTTCTAACAGATTTTTAAACATCATAATCAAAAAGCACAGATACAAAATTTCATAATAAAAAAAAACTCTCATGGCACTCACATAAAAAAACCGACTCATTTACTCAAACCTGAATAAAAGTACAGATACATATAAACATGTTACAAAAGGTAAACCAAGTGCTATCGACAGTCAAGATAAAGCGGGTTTACATTAGCTAGGCGTTAGGCGTAACTCAGACACGGCTCCGCGTGAATCGGATGCACAAATAAAAAGAACTTCTCTTAGACTGTAGAGCTTTGTTTAGAATTTATTTTAAAAGCAGTATAAAGTAGTGTTGCAAAGTTTTATGATGAAGTGTTTGTGGTGCGATGTTAGGAATGTTTTCAAAAGATTTGGTGAAGAGTATATTTTCTTCTTAGGGTCCCGTTGGGGCAGCGGGTTGTTCGCAAGAGATACCGCGGCATAAAGGGCTAAGAAGGAACATGGGTGGTTTTTAGTCAGTAGAAGTCTGACACTCTCTATCGCTCTGCCCAGAGCGGGAGTAGTCATTTGATGATTTGCCACCACCCAAAAAAAAAGGGTGTCGATGGTATTTAAATTGTTATGACCAAGAACTGAGTTACTCGCGCTTTCAGTAGCGTCCATCAGTTCCTGTGGTGAACCAACAGCAGGACATACAGGACACGATATTAAGTGGCAGTCATTAATGAATCCTCGGCAAGTTTTCCAAGAGCACTGTTAGTTGTTAATAATTAGGTATTTTGGCCTTTCCAGAGTTGTCTGAAGCTTAGGGTAATTTTACGGTTAGAATGAAATATGAAAATCATCATTTCAGCCGAAAGACGTCCACTGCTGGACATAGGCCTCCCCTAAGTGTCGCCACATTGACCGGTCCCGTGCGTCTCGCATCCAGCGGATCCCCGCAACCTTCACCAGGTCATCGGTCGGAGGCCTTCCAACGCAACGTCTACCGATTCGCGGTCGCCACTCCAGAACCTTCCGGCCCCATCGAAAGATAAGAAAATCACTCGGTACTCGGGATGTGGAAGTAAGACGGGCAGTCATTCTATCTCAAAAATATTGTGTATTAAGCGTGTGAATATATTATGAATATTCAACTAAGAGAAAAAAAAGTGTAAAATTCAATCCACTCGAGCGCCTTTAATATTTTGTTTCAAACTATCATTATAATCAAATTATCATAGATTGTATGAAATAAACACCAAAACACATTACCCCCCTCTGTCGCAGTCGGGTGTCTTTGGTTATCATCGTAATCAAAACCTGATACGTTTCATAACACGTTAAAAATGGTCGTTTAACGCAGCATCAAATAAAAATGTGCGTTATTATAGATAATACGTTGTTATTTATAACTTAAACGTGTGTATAGAGAAATTATAGTTAGGTATACGAGTAGTAGGTACTTGTGGTTGTCACTCCGAAGAAATGAAATAAAAACACTAGTAAAAATATTATTTTAAGTCTAGTCTTTGTTGAAAAATTTAAAGGAAAGAAATTATTATTTTTTGAAATATGGGAGTTTTTGGCTAAATAATAACAACCGCTCGTATCAATCTTTAGGTTAAGCCGCGCTTGCCTAGGTTGGGCCGTGGATGGGTGACCACCAAAACGGCTAGGTACATGATGAAATGAGATGCTTTACTCATCATTCTCCTGCCCTTATCCTAATTTATTTGTGGTCGGCGCAACATGTCTTCTTCTTCCATACTTCCCTATTTCTCGTCATCTCAGCAGTCACCTCCTTTCTAGCCATATCATCCTTCACACAGTCCATCCATCGTTTCTTTGGTCTTCCTCTACTCTTATAGCCATCTACATTCATACTCAACATTTTCCTCACAACATTTCCTTCATTCCTTCGCATCACATGTCCATACCACGACAATCGATTACCAATCAACTTTTCATTCACCGGCGCCACTTTCAGACTTCCTCTTATGTACTCATTCCTTATTTTATCCATGAAAAGAGAAATGAGATGAAATGAGATGCTTTACTATTATACTAAAATTATCTAATCAGGATAACAATATCCCATTGGGATTTGGTCTCAAAATACCGACTTTTTTTAAATATCCAAACGGCTCTCTCTTCCTCTCAACTTTTAAATACATAACTAATAACTAACCTGCCAAATAAAAATAACCGGAAACCGCAAACCATTAATAAACGCGAAACTATTTCAATAAAACTGTCAAACTAAATTGTTTGAACAGTCAACCCTACAAGAATAGAGAAGTGACACCTATTGCCTTAACGCAGTGAAATTTCTCCAATTAGCGTGTTTCCAATCAAATTAATAGCCCATAGAGGTTACAATGAATGTACGGTGTCCGGTTTTCGACCATAAATTAGATTCTACCGTGAATGTTCTTACCTCTTGGCCACAACCACTGCGTTCAAACGACTGCATCTTGCGATTGCCGAGAGAACTAAGAAAAAACAACATAGCAAACTAACCCTCGACGGGTTGAGGCAGAGGTGTAGCTAATAGTAGACCCGCAAGTTATGTTTAACTCCTATGTTACAGAGTCCTATTGCCATCAAACGAGCACGTACCCAGACTTCCTGACTGTTACTGAGAAACATAATGATGGAAAAACCAACAACTCTGCCCTAATTGAACCCAAGACCTGATGCTCAGTTGTCGCACTTGAGACCTCTAGACTAATGAGACAGTCGCTAGTGAAAGGAGTTTGTTGAAACTACCACGATACTCAAGCGAAGATAACAACACAAGTCGTATCGCCGGAGGCCGTGAACGAGGCCTTAGATGGCTACTAATACCACGTTTTGTTAAGACATTGTTTAGGTATATTTGTCAAGATAAAGCGGTTTAGTGTTGCAACATGGAAAGAAAGACAAGCCGTGTGAAAGTGAAATTAAATATTCTTGAATAGTACAATGAATTATGTGTTCTGTATTGTACAGAAAATAGTAATCAATAATGGTATGAATATGTTATAGATTGTAGTATCGCTCTAGGCGGTTTAAGCCAGACTAGACTACAACATTATTAGTTTGTAAAAGTCGTATATACGAATATTTTTTAATAACGTCCGGCTTAAAGTATATTATTTTCGTTTCTATTAAAAAAGCAGTCAAACCCTAAACATAAAAACGTAAGCGATTCCCATCATCCTCCATCATTTCCCCATAAAGATAGTCCGACATTTTATTTACACTCAACCTCAAAAATCAGTATGCAATTATGTAAATCCTATGACAAAAGAAGATAACAGCTCATTCATTTAACCATTTATAAACCTATTCACGTCTTCCATAAGCCGGTAAGTAAGTACTACGGACTTCTCGATAAAAAGTCACAATTTATTTCCAAAAGTAATTTGGGAACTGTGTTAAAAGGGAAAGCACGGACAAGTTGCAGTCACAGTAGAAAATAATAAACAGTATCTCAATTCTCAACTCGGTAATTTTATGAAAATGTGCTTGCTTTTGTAGTTCGTAAAAGGTGTCTGGGTTTGACCTATTTTACTTATCCTCCTCCTTCCGAATCAGCCAGTGGTTGCGAAAGTGTTTTTCCGCAACTTGGGATAAATGTGGGTTCTTTTGCTCCTTAGCATGTCGACGGCAATCTCAATTGTGTCGGGCCAGAACTGAGTTACTACTATGGCGCTTTCGGTAGCGTCCATCAGTTCCTGTAGTGAATAAACACACGATATTAAGTACCTCATCGTTTCTGGAACAACAGCACATTTACACTACATGGCAGAGACATTAATGAATTTTTAGGTGGGCACATTACAGTTGGATAGACTTATTCTAAGTCACACCACAGTTTATGGTCCTCTGCTATATCCAGTCTGCCCATGTCATCCTTGTGAGTTCATCCTTTCATCTCACTGGTTGTATCTGAATGTCTGCCGATTTGCAACTTCTCACCTCACCAATGCTTACCGGTTCACCGCCAATTCAACAGTTGTGCCCACCAAGCATTAGATAAGCGCCATTGGTCGTGTAGAGTATGCGTTGTTGATTTACTGTTAAAACATAGTCACTATGTGATGGTGTCGTACATGTCAAAGAGTTGGAGTCAATCATGATCAGCGTGACACTTGGTGAAGAGGATTATAGTGATAACATGGTTTATGGCTGAAAAGTGATGGGTTTTTAATAACACAACTTTTTTTAAATGGCTTAGAAGTAGAGGATTAAGTAGGTTTTGAACTTGTTGGGAAAGACTTTCGCTCAACAATGGAGTTATGGGTGTCTTCCGGCTTAAATTCTGATGATGACTGCGATTACCAATGACCCGAAAAATATTAACCACATTATCGTTTATCGATTACCAATTGATTGTTATTTCACTATCAATGTTAAAAATGTCGGACACAATAAAAATTTTGAAAAAACCCACGACTGTTAAAAATTAATTGAAAAAAGGATAAAATAACATAAAACACCCACCTTAAAAAAACCCAAGAATGTCCGTCGGGGGCTGCCATTAAATGAACTAGTTTTGCAATGTTCAGCACCCGACGGACATTCTTGGGTTTTTTTAAGGCGGGTGTTTTATGTTATTTTATCCTTTTTTCAAAATTTTTAATTTTGCTTTTTATTTTAAACTTTTTAATTTTTTTTTTATCTAAAAACATGCACCAATCAAACTTAAACCCATAACTGAAAACTGAATCAAAATCGGACTTGTAGTTTTGGAGAAAAATGGCAACTTTGATTTGCACAAAAAATGTTTTCTGCAGCGCCCCCTGGTGGGTTGTCACCGTAACATCTATCTAAGAACATGCACCAATCAAACCCGAACCCATAACTGAAAACTGAATCAAAATCGGACTTGTAGTTTTGGAGAAAAATGGCAACTTTGATTTGCACAAAAAATGTTTGCTGCAGCGCCCCCTGGTGAGTTGTCACCGTAACATCTATCTAAGAACATGCACCAATCAAACCCGAACGCATAACTGAAAACTGCATCAAAATCGGACTAGTAGTTTCGTAGTAATCGGACAAACAACCTCTCACCCCAAACGCATATACCGTCTCCGTTCCGTCGTGGGTAAAAATGTATCGTCACCAGAACCAAAGGTGTCCTTAACAGATCGATCGGTTGACTGGTTTGAAATTTAGTTGCAAGATTTGACTAATACACACTTACCTACTAACAAGGCAAGTCAAATAGAGGCTTAAAAAAAAGTGACTCACAGTTCTATGTTTACAAACAACAAAACTAAAATAGCACCTATATGCTAAAAGAACCGGAACTGACATCTCTCAAAAACTCATTAAAACTAGCACGCGATTTGACGTCTTAAAGATCAACATAGTGACAAACAGACGAAACACTCCTCAGCTTATGACGTCACATCACAGCAAATAGTTGAAAGAAATAAGTTAAAAGCAGAATTTAAATTTCGAGTAGGCGGGAACGGTTAAGTAACACATCACGAAATATTCATACAAGGAAGGAACATCTTAAGATTCCCAGTATGCAAATATTACTTTGCCAACGTTTGGGGTGTGGTACGAGCCTGATGAGACAAGCGATTTGAAAGAATGTTTTATCATTTGCTTAATGATTTTTGTTGTTATTGTAATTTGAGCACACCTATTCTTTTTCTTTATTTATTGTGTGGTTAGGTTAGCCAATGTGCCAGCATGCCTGAGAGGATATTTTTCGACGGCATGTACAGCCAAGTCTGGGCCTCTCGCATGCTGGTTTAAGCACATTTGGTGGTTGTTTGATGAAGTTTGAGCACATTACGACCACTGTTATATAAACATTACTGGACGGTGGTTAATTGATTGATGGTTGCTCTAGCTCTAGGCCTGTGTAATGGGTTATTGTACACTGCTTCTCACAGAGAGCTCTAACAGTGAATATTTTAGGCTGATTATGATATATCTTCTGATTCTAGATCACTCACATGACTGTATTGTGGTGAGTAATTCATGTGAAAATAATATTGTGAAAATAATATTGCGTTCTCGTTTACGTAACTATAACTTGCTACGAAAAGTAAACTTCTTTTTGTACACTGAGTGGCAAAAGAGGCCTTAGGCAAAGTGACATTTTGTAAGAGAAAATGGTGATGTATAAATCAAAAACGCATTGTACGAATACTAAACGCAGTGGAAGCGATTGCCATTCATTTCGACCGTCTGGGCAAATTTCGTAATGAAAAAAGCTCGATACCTACTCTCTTACGTTTATAACCTTCCCGCTACCACTTATGACATAGACTACAAAAGTGACTATACCATACACCAGTGTATATTCCGCGAGAACTCCGGCTGCGTTTAGAGCGGCGACAATGCCAAGTCGTTATTACAAATTATTGCACTTTTTACATAAACAACCATACGGTTTTATATTCTAAAGTGTCGCGATTCATTGCTTGCTTTCTCCGTATCCGTATCATATTAATTGATGATTTCGATGTAATGTTCAGAAAATATTGCTTAATAAGAACCACTTCCGATCTTCTTCAACCGTTCGATTTTTGGGTGTGACTCATCCATCTTTGTCTTTCCCGCTTACCCTTTTAGAAGACAGTTTGGACTGCCTCGTTGGTCTAGCGGTCATGAGGTCCTCGTTTCGATTCTGACGTCGGGAAAAGGTTGATGGCAGTAGGCTCACCTCTGATTACATGGAACTTAAACATATCAGACGAAATGTGGGTATACCACCTCTACCAAACTGTTTGGGAATTTCAGTCGTGATGTTGTGTTACGTTAAGATAGTCACTGTCACTTTTCCCTGCACCATTTACGACTTTCTCCATGTAAATCAAAGTCAAACAGTGACTGTCAAATTAATTGGTCGCTTTCAGCACCCAAAGAAAAGCCCCACAGCCCTATCTTCAAGACGTCTGAAAATCGATAAGCGATGGCTCCCGAGCTGAAATCCAACACGTTTGAACCGTACTGAACCCACTGACTTGTGGTAGACGTATTCAGTTGAGTTCAAGTGGGTAACAAGAGTGTTAGCACCTAACCAATATACTTCACATTCACACTACCGGTTACCTAGTGTGATTTAAATGTAGGTATATTTAATATGGCAGTTCGCTATATTTAAAACAATAAAGTTGAGAAAGAAATACGCAGAACATGAAAGTACAGATATAATATTATTTATTGAATTCCAACATAATTCTTGTATTCACCCCCTCGTTAATTTAATACATTTTTGAACAAAAGTATACAAAGCAGCATCAGGAAAATTGTCCAAGTAGCCGCTGGTCAGGGGCAGGGCTCCATAGAGAGTAACCTCCTGAATATTCGTACCGTGTCCAGGAGTATAGCTTTTTGAATCAAACCCGTGAACCAGCCGCACAATGAAATCCTCCTCAGGTGTTGATCTAGATTCTTTGCTATTCATTCATTAATAACAGTGACGACTTTTGAGACACTGATTGCAGTGTCCACATCCCAACATTATTTTTAACTAAGAAGTCTTAAGATTATTTATGACTTGGGGTGAAACAGGGTTGATATCGCTATTACTCGTATAGATAAAAAAGTCATGTTATTGTATAGTAGACCGAATTTCATAGTAAAAACAACGTTTTCCTTCATAATAATTATCTATCGCTCAATATTACAATACACCAAAGATATTCACAAACCATTTACTTGCAAAGAAACAACAGCCAATACCACATAAAATTACCATAGCCGTTTCTAATCTTAAAACAAGCCACAAAAACAAAGCGTATAGGTGTTAAATAGCCGTCTGTAGCCGTAGACGTCCATAGCCGTTCCTATATCCATAGCCCATGGTAAAATGAAGCTATAAGGGGCCTGTGGTAGCGAAACGGTAGATGCATGCGGTTTATGATGATTGCGCGTCAAGAAACAATAGCCTCTTATTGTTTATAGAGGACTGTAGCGGAGTTAGGTCGCTGGATGCGGCTCTACGGTTTTTTGTGCGTACTTGAAACATGCTCTGTGTATTTTTAACGAACTTCGCCTCAAAAATTGCCATGTATTTTTTGTAAACACTGCGAAATATTATTATCTGGAATTGTACCAATCTATTTTTAGAATACATATATTAACAAACTGTGTCAAAGTTATAATTTTGTGACGTCAATCAGATTACCTTTTAAACCAGATTTGAGTTGCGAAAACTCTCGTCTAAGTTCTAAACGTACCTAACTAAATCTATATTTTCAGACGCAAACGCCTCCAGATGCACTTTTACCGTATCTGAACTTCTGGCTAAATAAAAAGCAATCATTTTAACGCAAAAGAGAAATTCTAAAACAGATCCTAATCGAACAATATAAGAAACACGGAACTAAAAACAACACGATATCGATTTAGCAAAACCGTAACATTTTAGCCAGTCATACATCTAGACGAATACAGTTTCACCATAATAGTAACTTCGGAGTAATCTTCGGCCATTATCTGAATCCCTTTTTGATAAAACGTGAAGATACATAGACTTCGCCATTTAAGAAATGGTCCACAAATGCTAGTGAAAGTTTTATTTCGAAAGGATAAGATCAGCTGACAAACGTTACGAATTGAACCGAGTTTTTTATTATATTTGAGATAGAAGATAAATGTTTTATATAGAAAGTTTGTGTTATTTTAAAGTTTTACGTCTTATTTAGTACTAGCTTTTGCCAGCGGCTTCGCCCGCGTGAAATAGACGATTTTCCATACAAACTTTCATCCCTTATTTAACTCCCTTAGGGGTTGAATTTCGAAAAATCCTTCCTTATTCCTTGTCTACATTATAAAGAGAACCTCTGTGCAAAATTTCAGCTTTCTAGGTCCAAGGGTTTGGGCTGGGCGTTGATGAGTCAGTCAGTCAGTCAGTCAGTCAGTCAGGACTTCTCTCTTTATTTATTACATTATAAAGAGAACCTCTGTGCAAAATTTCAGCTTTCTAGGTCCAAGGGTTTGGGCTGGGCGTTGATGAGTCAGTCACGCCCGAATACTCGAACGTCACTCAATTATAAGTAGCCCTCAAAACTCGTGCTATCTCTGTCACTCTGCGTTAAAGTAACAAAGACAGCACGAGATTTAAGTGCAACTTAAAATTGAGTGACGTTCGAGTATTCGGGCGTTAGTCAGTCAGTCAGTCAGTCAGGACTTCTCTCTTTATTTATTAGAAGATAGAAGAAGAAGAAGAAGAAGATAAAGCTTTGAGAGGCCGCTTAAATCAAGTCGCCATAATTAAGCAAGCGAGGTTATTTATTTATTAGATTTTTTAAATTTAGCATAACAAGGATATTCTAAAATAAACCACAATACAAAATGGAAGGGGTACTCTGTGTGATAAGACCTTAGTTTGACCAGGACATGCACATGTTACACAACAACATACAACATGTTAGTTTTATTAACATACAACACACAATCCCATAAAAAAACTTAGTTCTTGGACCTTTTTATCAATCCCATTATCAATTCCCAAAAAAAATTGGTCCCACGCTCCACAGCCCTTTTGAACCCTTCATTTAAATCGTTCCAAATTTAATTTTCCCGCCCCGGCCACCATTTCCATTCAGCCAGTATCTCGGGCGATACTTTCGTGTTATTCTCGATATCATTGGGCCACATCGGCATGCACGTCACGTCTTAACCCTCGCCCGCTAACGACGCAGGTTTATCAACTACGCTGGACACAGAAAGAGTTACTCGTGAGGGTTAAATGTGGAGGTAAAAAGTTGTTGTAAAATGTTTGAACTTTTGCGGTTATTGTGGTAAAGGGGAGGGTAGAAATGTAAGTAGCTTCCTTATTCCTTCATAATGTTTTCCTCTGCTACTCCCGTATTTAGCATCTTTTTAGAAAAAGGAAAAAAAAACTTTTTCTAACAGACCTTCAAAAAAATAAATTAAACCTCATTTCCCAGTTTAAAAACAAGCCAAATTCCTACACAAAAATACACTCACAAAAAAGAACATAGAAACAATTCGCATTTTTTCATTGGCAACACGAACCGCGACCATCTTTTATTGACTAGTGGCGTAACCCGACGCTACACGTCTATGCGAATCTCCGCGGAGCGTATGAAATCTGCGGTGCAGAATGTAATATTACACTTTGGCAATGATGTGAAATATGGAGACGCGGGTCGCGGGCCCAGCGGTGTCAATTGTACCTACATACGTGTGGTGCAACTGAGTAAAATGGTGCGCGCGACGCAAGGGTTGCTAACAGGAAAGTTTTGTTTTATTATGTTCAGCAACTTGATTTATAATATGTTTATAGTTTTGCGACATGAAGTATTTGAGACTGTAATCCATATGCAAGTCATGGCTTTAATTGATTTTGTTTCCGTTTCGACTAATAAGATGGTTAAGATAGTGAAAAGAAAATATTTTAGAATGACTTCTGCTATTGGAAAAGTCATAAAATGTCTGAAGTAGCGCAAACTGAACTTAACTTTTATATTAAACTATTTTTATACACATTCAATCAAACAAATATTTTGTCAACTTGATTAGAAGATGAATTTCAAACGCATTATACTGCCTTTCGGTCTTCAATATTGCCATTCGTACCAAGTTGGACATTAAAAACATATTTTTTAGGGAAATATAAACAAGAACAGGTCATTGATAAAACAGACTATACTATTATCTTATCTATTCGCATGATTAACACCTTAGGCCTGATATGGAGCATTGTTCTGTTGACAGGATCTGGTTTCTTTACGCAACCTAGTTTCATAACATTATGCAATTTTTTTTTTAAACCTTATATAGCTACAGTATACTCCAAGTGTTAGACATCCAAAAGCAATCACACTCATTCAAAATTTGCCTTTATTTAAGCTGAGTTTATGGACGAATTTCCATCTAAATCTATCGTAATTAATTTATCTCCGTCGCCTCTGTATCACAAACTACTCTGTGCGCTCAGGACCACATGAAAGCGTCGCTCGCTTCGCTTCTCTCGTCCCTTCTGACATTGTGAACTATGTCTGTATTTTAACAAGGAAGCAGGGAAACTATTCCGTGTTGTCCTAGAGACAAGTTGTAGTCTACTTAGTTAACAATACTGCTTGTCTTCAGGTCAGAACAAGGGTATTCAGAGGAATTGTGTTGTAGCTTTAGTTTGCAATGGCATGTCCGAGGTCTCTAGTATCTCTATCCCTCTGTATCTCTCTCGAAGAGGTCAGAGTTCTCGTCGATGGCTATTTAACTTTAAAGGAATTATTGATGCGGTGAACAAGAAGTATGCAGGGAATCCCCATAGATATTAGAAGGCCTCGTTAAAGGTGATAATCTATTCTTCTTAGTGTGTCGATGGCTAATTTTAGTTAATAATTGTCGTAAAATTGACAAGAAATGTCTAAATAGCATTCTATTGATGACAAACTTAGCCAAAATCATAATGAGGCTGAGAAAAGTGGCTGCGGATTGTCGAAAGAGATGCCGCGGCTTCGGCAGAAGGGCGAAGAAGGAACATGGGTGGTTTTTATTCAGTAGAAGTCTGCCACTCCCTTCCACTCTGCCCAAGAGCGGGGGGGGAGTTATTTGATGATTTTCCACCCACCATAAAAACAAGGCTAAGAAAAGTAACTAAAAAGGTTGCGTCAATCTTTTTTAGAAACCGTTGCACAAAAATATTGCTACTCATCTAAAACAAAAACTTACATTCCATTTTCGAAAACACTCTTGATTCTTTTGTTTCAAATGACGTAAAATTCTAATATTTACTTTTTTATCTACCCAAATATCATAAACCCTCTCTAATGCGTTCAAAAACCATTGGCAATGACCAGCATTACCAACCAGCAGAAATTAACAGAACTGTAATGAACTCATTACCTACAGAAAACAGTAGGTTATGAGTTTAAATTTGGAACAGGTGTCAAATTCAAGTGAGTATGCTATTCTAGTATCTACATTAAAACAGATACCTATCGATACACAAAAAACAATTTCCAACACAACACAATTTTCTTTCTTTCTTTCTTTCTTTCTTATACGAAACCCCAATTCAGTATGATTTTAATTAAAAATCGCACGACATTTTGATCTCGAGTCACACAAGAATAGTGACTTTGTTTGTTTGCACGATTTAAAAAAAATGACAGATATCCGAAACGCCGCCATTTCGAGCTGTCACTTGTTCGTTAGCTTTTTATTTACAGTTACGAGTAGACAAATTTTCTGATAAGTTCTTTATTTCTGTCGAAAATGAGTGATAGTGACTTAGAAATTCACTCCGCCAGATATCGTAAATGCAGCGACGAATGCAACTAATAACCTGTTTATTTTTTATTGCATTACACTGGTAACAATGCTGGTCATTTCCCTATGGTTCCTGAACCCATCATAGAGCCCTTATGATATTCGGGTAGATAAATTAGTGTATGCAACTATACATAATTAGGCATTATGCACAGTCGCATAAACTACTATTTTCTAAGTTCGAAGCAAAAACAAAAGTGCATCGCGTCTGTACTTATCGCGTGTTTACTCTATGCAAACAATGAAAGCGTAGTGTGGGTATCGGCGCCTGAATGTCCCTGCTGACGCCCCGTATCAGGTTACTTGAAGCGAGGTGACGCTCATGCCTTGTGCCTCGGTTTGCACGCATCTGTGATGGTTTGTGAACGAAATCTGTAACATGATCGCTGGTTTGATGAAAACAATTGAATACCTAATACGAACGTACTTTGACCTTACATACACTTTTATGGTTCATTTTTTTTTGTATTTAAATCACGCGATCGTTTCATGGTGGAAAATACAGATATTACATACCTACCTACTTCTTCAACTTCGTCCGCGTTCATTCATCTGTCATACACGCACGCCACCGGTTGTGATGACTAGGCATCTGACCTTTTTGAAGAACATCATTATAATAGTCAATGTTTGTCCTTCTTGAGCACCCAGTGTCCCGGCCGATCCCTTCCTTTTTTTTCAAGATTTTTTTTCGGTTTTAGAACGAAAGCAACAATTTACTGAGTTTGAGATCGCAGTGGCCAGTGCCAATTTTTAAAAGACAAAGCGTTTCGATTTTTCTTGCCAAACAGCTGGGACTCTAAATAGACTTGATCTAGATTTAGAATTTAAGCTTAGGAAACTTGATAAATATCGGTGATATATCTATCGTTGTTTATGAAATGACCTGTTCTTAGCTCGGAATCGGACCCAGGTAGGGCAAAGTCCATCCATCAGGAATTTCTCAGTCACAGCCACGGAACCTGGAATTGTGCCCTGTTGATCGCAATAGGCTCACTCCCTATTACATGGGAGCTACATAACTGGCGAAATGAGGGTGTACACACGGCTACACATCAAGCTATACAAAACCAGTTAATCTTGGCCTCACTTTACTAGATCTTTTCGCACAATGAACGATCAGATTATACTGGTTTTGTATAGCTTGATGTGTAGCGTGTGTACAACCATTAAACATCGAATTTACTACTGAAACTACATTCACCAACAATTGAACAACAAATCATGAATTACAGGATTCATTTCGATATATCAGGGTCCAAAAACGGGCCAATTTCGCTGACCAATCACCAGTAACAATTTACCTATCTCGTGTCCGGGTATCCTATAAAACATAGCCACATATAGCTGGTACTAAATCTGCCACGAAGTACCACTGTTCGCTCCAACTGGAGTATAGTACCGTTTCAAAAGTTCACTGGGTCTCTCTGAGAGTCTTTCGCGTAAATGGAGGCCTATTTTTAGTTCCTAGTTCTTTTTAAGTGGGAGCTAAGAGGCGGGCTTATAGTTGTTTGTTGACCTTGATGGTTTATGTTCAGGTTTTTTTTTATTTCAAAATAATAATAATATTAAGTAAGACATTGAAATGTGTTTATGATACACAACGGGATTTTGTTGAATCATACGTTCCGTTGATAACAACTTTTTTAACCGACTTCTAAAAAAAGAAGGAGGTTCTCAATTCGGATGTTTGTTTTTTTTTTTATGTTTGTTCGGGCATAACTCCGTCGCTTGCTAACCGATTTGAAAAATTCTTTTTTTGGTGGAAAGGGTATGCTTCCCAAATGGTCCCATATTTTTTATCGAAATCGGACAAGCGGTTTTTGAAAAATCAACAAAACTCAAAAAAAAAAAACTACATTGTCCACATTATGACCCATGAACATGTGAACCACTAAAAAGTGAAAAATAAAAACTTTTTAACAAAAAATAAAACCGACTTCAAAAAAAAATACAAAAATGTCAAAAATAAATCAGTTTCTGAAGTCGGTGGCAAAAAAATGAAATCAAACAAACAAAAGTCACCGACTTCAGAAACTGATTTATTTTTGACATTTTTGTATTTTTGTTTTGAAGTCGGTTTTATTTTTTGTTAAAAAGTTTTTGGACATGTTTTTCGATAGCCTCAGAAGATATGAAAATCAATCGGAATAAAAATCTTACTTTTTATATTAGGAGAATTATTCTTTCGACATTGTGATTATGAGTTATTAGGTTAAAATGAACCTTAAATCAAGTCGCGAACTCCAAACTTGAATTTTATAAAACAGTACCACCAAGAAGGAATATGTACTCTTATTTAGGTAAAATCTAATGCTATTTTTAATGGACTGCGGTTGTATAGCAGTCTGCTTACCCTTTCAAAACCAGTGGTGAAACGGTCACGCCGTGCGTGGTTTAATTATAAGTTACAAGTGTTAGGCGTGTGAGTGTTCATGGCCCAATTTACGCAGATTTACATTTTTTTCGAAAATTTATAAAAAGATATAAAACATTTCACAAAATAAGTTATGGAATCAGGCGTTACTTTGCGGAAATCCATGACATTAAATGCTATGAAATATATTTAGTTTTAATACCGCGAGACATATATCCAGGTCTGAAAGCAGGACACAAATCCCACCGTCATGCATATGTGCACATATGGGCCCACCCTCATGCATATGCACACATACAAAACAAGTGAGAAATAATTAGCATGCCATGCAACCAAACCTATACTCGACACGTGTTTCGCCCCTCCACGGGGCATCCTCAGGAGTTGTTGACTCGTCGAGCGTTCGAGCTCGAATGAGCTAGTCGCACCGCTGTCGGCCCTTTATTTAACGTGTTGATGACGCTCGATACAACGTCACATGTCACAAAGACATCTGTGCCGAATTACCTGCAATCATACTTAGTAGTGGTGATGGAATTAAATTTGTTTGGTCATTCAACAGTGCCAAAGCCAGTATAATACTGTTTTTTATAGTGGCAAGAGATATAAAACATTTTAACCAATCAAGCTATACAAAACCAGTTTATGCAGATCTCTAGGTCCTGCCTAAACTATGCGAGGGCGAGGCTATGAGGCAAACCCGTAAATAACAACGATTCAAACCATCTTACTAATATTATAAACGTGAAAGTTTGTTTGGATGTTTGTTACTCTTTCACGCAAAAACTACTGAACGGATTTGGATAAAATTTGGTACACAGATAGTTTATAACCTGGATTAACACATAGGTTAGTTTTTATCCCGATTTCATCTTCCCATGCGATATTCTTTTTCGAGATGTAGCGGGCGAAGCCGCTGGCAACAGCTAGTTTCTAATAGATACCAATCTGCATTAAAATATGAATAAGCTCAAAAGTACTATCTAAAGTTCTAAACGATAATATATTATAAGACACAATTTTTTTATATTCCCAAACCTAGTAGTATTTCTAGTTATTGTAACAGTCAAATCAAAGCATTATATTCAAAGAACGGTTCGGGCATATTTATACTGTGGTTCGGGATAGCCCTATTCTAAAGAGTGCTCAAAAGCCCTCTCCGCGCCCTCTCGACACTCACACCATCCAATATTTTGACCTCGCGTGCGGAGTGCCTGAAAGCCTTCTTTACACGGGCAACTTTTTTTTTCATAAAGAAATGGGTTTGAATAGAAAACCCACTTATTTTGCCCTAAGCAAAGTCTGAATATCAACTAATGTATGAATGTCTGTCTGTTGCAGGTATGTTTCGAGTATCTTCGTAAGTACTTTGTTGATACTTTTTTTTATGTAGATGTTTTAAGTTAGAAGTATTTCCAGATATTTCTTTTCAAAAACAGATTGTGGTGTTCTGGAGTTATGATTGTACAAATAACTTGTTTGTTAACATTTGATTTTAGTTTCTTGTAACTTTTTTATATTTGGGATTTCTGTTTATTCATTGGCATCCATGTACTATCCAAAGCTGAGTATAGTCCTCGTACCTACATACCCTTTGTATAATGCTGCCTTGGTCTTTACGAGTCTCATTTAGTTTATCCCCACGATCATCTACGAGGCGAAAACTATAGAACACCACCTGCTACGATTCTTACACACTCCATTTGCCGCTTACAAGTTCAGTGTGGTTGCGTTGCGAGTTTGCGAGTACTACGCATAAACGCACCTGTCCTTTCTGAAGAACCTCACTAAAGGTCAGACAATGTATGGTTAATAATCAACATAAAAGTTCGATCTACACATTGTTTTCTCTTAAACAGGGCATACTTTTGTAACCATCTGGCAACAGGAAAGCACTCAGCTCTCTTCCCCACAATATTGTGAGCACACACCGCTAGCAGCCTAGTGCTATTTTCTATATCATACTGTGCTTGTACGTCGTACACAAAACTCTTAGCCACAACCTATGCGTTTGTTGGTCTGCCAATCTTTTTTTTACTAAGCATAGTAAAATAATCTATATAAATAAAAAGAGAAGTCCTGACTGACTGACTGATTGACTGACTGACTCATCAACGCCCAGCCCAAACCCTTGGACCTAGAAAGCTGAAATTTTGCACAGAGGTTCCCTTTATAATGTAGACAAAGGAATAAGGAAGGATTTTTCGAAATTCAAACCCTAAGGGAGTTAAATAGGGGATGAAAGTTTGTATGGAAAATCGAAATTTTCACGCGGGCGAAGCCGCTGGCAAAAGCTAGTGGTTAATAATTCACCAACAGGTATCAGCTTATCGTAACAGGTAGTCATTGGCCTGACAACTAGTCTTACCAAAAGTATCAAATTACCCAGTAATAACTGTGTTTTGGAGATCAGATAGACAGTCGCTCCATGTAAAATACTGGTATACAGCTGCCGACACAAACATTGATGGAAAATGGTTAATAATCTACATAAAAGTTGTGTCCACACATTGTCTTCTCTTAAACAGGGCATACTTTTGTTACACCATCTGGCAACAGGAAAGCACTCAGCTCTCTTCCCTCCCACAATATTGTGAGCACACACGACTAGTGCTATCTTCTATATCATACAGTGCTTGTACGTCGTACACTAGACTTCTTAGCCACAATCTCCTTGAAGCGCGTTCGAGTTTCACTTCGAACATCGGATAAGCTGCCACAGCATGAGTTACGTTGTATAGCAGTAGTTGGTTGCTGAAACCCAATGTCTTGTGTGCATAGTTCTTATGAAATAATGGTATTGCATTGAATTGGGATGCGAGACTTACGGGACTGGGCAATGTGCCGGTCCAGCAGTGGACGTCTTTCGGCTAAAATAATGATGATGATGACTTATTTTGCTGTGCCGGACAGGGTCCATGTGGTTTTTGAGTTTGACCACCTAAGTATAACAGTATACATGTGGAATGCATTAAAGTATTGAGAATGATTGAAATTATTTCTCTTAAACGAAGTACTGCCTCTGTGGTTTAGTGATCGTAAGCGTGACTGGTGACCATGAGGTTTTGGGTTCGATTCCCGGGTCGGGAAAAGTGTTATTGGGTCTTATCATCAGCAACTTCTTCACGAAATCTGATTTTGTGTCAGGTAAATGGCAGTAGGCACGCCCTCTGTTACATAGGGCTGATACATCAATCAAGGTGTTATTCTGAAATTACAAACAGATCTTCAATTTCATTTATTTGTGTATGTATGCATATAGGTTTCTCATATGCGGTCGTACGCGTACCCCATCTTCCTGTTATAATCCCTTGATCCAACTACACCACCACAAAAGGGATAGATGTGGCCCTTTTCTTAGCCAGGACTTACGCTAGTAATTGACTTTGCTAACTAAACCATCACATTTAACTGTTACTGCTCATATTACAGTTTTCATCCGAAACCGACGGAATTAATACAATTCAAATTAAACCTAATCACTCTGAAATCCTATCTCATTTCTCAGAACAACTTATGGAGGATTTGTGTGTTTAAACTAGATTATAGTTCGAGTATACGTTTAGTAAGAACTGCCAGTCAGGTCGATCTTTAGGTAAAGCAGTGCTTGCCTAGGTCGGTCTGTGGATGGGTGACCGCCCGACATATCGAGTTTCCTCCGTGCCTCGGAAAGCACGTTAAGCTGTTGGTCCCGGCTGCCATATATATAGATCTTTGGCAGTCGTTACAGGTAGTCAGTGACCTGAAATTCTGACATCCAGTCTTACCAAAGGGTATCGTATTACCAAAGGGTATCGTATTACCAAAGGGTATCGTATTACCAAAGGGTATCGTATTACCTAGTATTAACTGGGTTGTGGGGGTCAGATAGGCAGTCGCTCCATGTAAAATACTGGTATTCAGCTGCATCCGGTTAGACTGGAAGCCGACCCCAATATAGTTGGGAAAAGGCTAGGCAGATGATGACATACACTCATTCATCATCACCTTTTCCCAACCATGTTGGGGTCGACTTCCAGTCTAAACGGATGCAGCTGAATACCAGTACTTTCCATGCGTCTGCCTAACTGACCTCCACAAACCAGTTAGACTCCTAGGAAAATAACTTGAAACAAAATGGCGTCGTTCTGCGCAGGTTCTCTGTTTGATTTGTATGGGACGTCTAAAATTCGACTACTGCGCATGTTCAACTTATATGCCGCGTGGTATACTGGGTAATGGAACAACACTGATTATCAGACAATCGGGCCACTATAACTGCAATTAACCACTGTCAAAGATCTGACAGCCGAGACCTATGGCTTACCGTACATTTCGGCACGGAGGAAACTCAATGTGTACTCACCTAGACAAGCTCAATTTTACCTTAAGATCGACCCAAGCGGCTTTTATTATTTAGCCACAAGCTTCTCAAGCAAGATTATTAAGTCGTATGAAAAGAAAACTAATTTCTGAACAACTTTGAAAGTATTAAGTTTGCACAAAATCGAGTCACGCAATCCATTTAATTCGATCCAGACTTACGTCATTAGGTACGGCTGTAGCAAGTACCGTCGAAGGAACAGACAGGTGCCTTATATTTCAAAGTAAGAGCATTGTAGGATATAGTTGGTCTAATTTACTCTGTCTTACTCGAAACTCAAGATATAGTCGAGAAACGCCTTTGCCTTACAAAGCAAACGAACTTACTAAACCGTTTCGTGTACAGTCGCCCACAAAAGTGCATGGATACCTTAGGGCCTATTTTTCTGTGAAGGTAGAAATCAAATTTTCGAAAATAATTAATAGATGGCGTTTGGTTTCTGCACAACTGTGATATTAAACTCTTCAATCCCCAGTGTCACTTGTAGGTGGCATAAGTTTTATTTCTGTTTCTACCTCACAGCAATTTTATTTGTAATTCCTACTTAGATAATAATAAGAAACTAAACCTTTAAGGCTTGGGCACACCAAAAGCAGTTGCAGTGCGGTAGCAGTGCCTACCGGCTCCGCCACTGCGCCGCGCACGCACTGCTCTTCTACAAAACTTTTGGACGGGAGCAGCGCAGGCGCGGGGCGGTGGCAGCGCAGGCGCGGGGCGGCCGCAGTTGGTACACGTTGTATTACTACGTCCGCCATATTGATAAGTCACACCAAAGCAGTTGAGCGGGACAGACGCAGCGCAGGTCGTAAACGGTTGTGATTTTTTACAACTTTATCATGGAAACGAATGAAAAATTGATTAGTTGGTGAGGAAATATAAATGTTTATATGATATAAAAGACAAATATTATAGAAATACGGTTCACAAGATGCGACTACCTTCAAAAGATTCTAATTCCCGTCATAGACGATGGTACTCCCTTCTATTCTTCTCCCCACTTTTGGTGTGCCCAAGCCTGGCTTGGGCACACCAAAAGCAGGACAGGCGCAGCACAGTAGCAGGGCAGGTCAGTTGCGCCGCGGTTCATGTCACACCAGAAGCATGAGCAGTCAGAGAGCAGTTTGAAGGCGTCCCCTGCTTTATAACTGCGTTTTGTGTGTCGCATCGATAGCCACACTCAGTACACTTCAAGATTTTGAACGGTTCTGATTCTGACGAAGAGGAGCTATTGTTGCTTTTAGCTTTAACTAAAAAAAAAAGAATATGGGTTCACGATGTAAATAAGAGAAGAGAAGAATATCATTTATTTATTTATTTATTTATTTTTATATGGGGAGTAACATCGTCTATGTCGGGAATTAGAAGATAGTCGCATCTTGTGAACCGTATTTCTATAATATTTGTCCTTTAAATCATATAAACATTTATATTTCCTCACCAACTCAATAAATTTTTCATTTGCTTCCATGATAAAGTTGTGAAAAATCACAACCGTTTACGACCTGCGCTGCGTCTGTCCCGCTCAACTGCTTTGGTGTGACTAATCAATATGGCGGACGTAGTAATACAACGTGTACCAACTGCGGCCGCCCCGCGCCTGCGCTGCCACCGCCCCGCGCCTGCGCTGCTCCCGTCCAAAAGTTTTGTAGAAGAGCAGTGCGTGCGCGGCGCAGTAGCGGAGCCGGCAGGATCAGCGGGCCCGCGTTTGTTCAGTGTGACATCCCTCATATAACTACATTATTTACTAACGTAGACGCACTGCTACCGCACTGCAACTGCTTTTGGTGTGCCCAAGCCTTTAAAGTTTTTACTTTCCGCAATGACAATATCCGGATTACCCGGTGTCACCTGTAGGTGAAATAAAAAGGAGGTAGATTTTTATAACTTAGTCTTAACTAAATGTAAACTATTCTGTTGAGATATAGAAAAAAATGAACTTTGACTTGGGAATAGGTTAGGTAAGTAAGAAGTTAGGAAACACGTATTAGGTTGGATTAAGTTAGAAGTTAAATGATAAAAAAAAACGAAAGAAACCGTAGGGAATGTTTTCATTAAGCTAATATGTGCGCATATTATAGCATTAAAAAATATAATATTCGAGTTAGTAGTCAGTTAGCAACAGGGATGAACGGAGACAAACAAAAAGACACACAAATTTTAGAGGTTTATTTCTTACAGTTTATTATTCAAAAACAGACATTATCGTTCAACATTATTATATTATATAAAACTTCTTATTGAGGCCATAGCTTAAGTATTCGTTTCCAAAATCGGAAAGAGGATTGAAGCTTTTGTAACCTCAACAAAGACAAACAGGAGACCGGATTATTTTATCACAAAAGTGAAAAGTTAAATTAAATGAATTAAATAGGTAGGATAACAGCTATACAATTGCACAAAAACATACGAAAAGGTTCTTATGTAATGTAAACAAAAAAAAATTTTGTTTGACTTTTTTTAGTTATTAAAAATACGTAAGTCATGTAATAGGTTATAATAACCCGGTCTCCAGTTAATATAAATAATAAGTACTAAAGTTAAGTAATATTATTTTTAAGTATTATGAAATATAAATCCTGGATCGGCAACACTTATCTATCCGTGGGGATAGATAAGTGTTGCCGATCCAGGATTTATATTTCAACGTGAACGTGAACGTGTGGACGTTCACTGCAATATGACCAGCATATTGGACACACATAACCACTTGTTTATCACGTAATATTTCTACACCACAAACATAAGCGTCCGTGTTCACTGGACTTAAAAGTTTTTTCATCTGTGAAGATGAAAAAACATTACTCAAATCAAAGTTAACATGATCCAAAGCGAACTGTAATCTTGTCCTATAATGGTTTTCTGTGGGCCAGGGTTTCACAACATGCCTCCTATAATGCAGCTCTTCACTTTTAAGAGCACGACGGGCATTGTCAACACTTGAATCATATAAAGAAGCATAGTCGGTCATCGGCAGGAATCCATTTTCTTCATACTCTCATAACACGATTTGACGCTGTAATGTGTTTATGAGCCGTGGTCTACTAGTTCTTTGATGGTGTTGCAAAGAACCCTCGTCTTCAAATCGTCGTACCAATAGAACAACTGTTTTTCTCTGCAACAATATAACAGAAATATATAATACGCAATAATGATTATTTATTAAGTAGTATAATCGTAACTAAAACATTTTTTTTTCTTATAAAAATGTTGAAACCTAAACTACTTACGTTAACAATAAGATAAGTCGACAAGTTTCGAGTGTCGATAAGTTTTTGCCTTGATTTTGCAAATCAGTTATTTGAGCTCTTGTAACGAAAACAATATGACAACGCGTACTCATTTTGATGAAATAAGTTAATTCACCTAAATTAAAATAAAACTGAGCTAAACACACTCGAATGAGGTAATCGAAACGAACTTAGCGAACAATCAATTGAGCTAAGTAATAACTCATCTAAATCTTCAATCTAATTATTTCTACTACCTACAAATTTATTTATGAATTCATATTCGACCTACCCTCAAGTTTGAAAACTAAAACATAGATAATTAAAATCAGATAGTTATAAAATGATAATAATATTCAATTTAAACAAACATAGTAGGTAGTTAGGAATAAATTTATATAATAGAAATAATTGATTATAAATTATTTGAATGTTTAAACAGAAAAAAGAAACTACATGAACATTTTATACAGCGTGAGCGCCCTCTAGTTAGTGTAGCATCAACAATATAATCAATGTTGCTAATCGAGTACTTATTTACGCCAGGTGGCGTCATTTCTTGCTTCACACGGTATTTTTTCTGAACTTCCCATGCATTATTGTACGCGATGGTACAGTCTGTACCCAGTATTATTTGACCCCTTTTACTAAGATAAAGAGGTGAAGTGAAGAGGGGTCAGGTTAACTGGGTACTGTCTGTACCACAAGTCCAAAACTGCTTAGTAATCCTGCAGGCAAAGCGTCTTCTAATTAGAAGTTATACCTACTGTTCATTAAGATGTATGCTACTGATATTACTACTGGAACATCCGATTGTATTGCATAGATTGTTGTGATAACATCTTAGTTAATGGTATGGGCTAAGATTAGATTACTTGAAACTTAATTAAGTAGTAAATCTGTGAACGATAGTTGGAGGAACTAAAATCGATACAAATTTGTGATGAAATGTTGATGGAAAAATAGGGAGAGAAAGACCAAAGAAAGGATGGATTGTGTGGGGAATAGTATGCAGTAAAAAAAAAGTTAAAAAAAGTTGCACCGACCCCGAATAACATAGGACAAGGACAGGAAGATTCTTGTCGGGGCTGCGGGTTGTTCGAAAGAGATAACGCGGCCTCGACACAAAGGGCTAAGAATGAACATGGGTGGTTTTTAGTCAGTAGAAGTCTGACACTCCCTACCACTGTGCCCAGAGCGGGAGGAGTCATTTGATGATTTTCCACCCCCCCCCAACAAAAAAGGTCAGGTAGATGAACCTTGACTTATATAAATATACTTAATACAGCTGCTGACAACTACAGGTAATAGAGTAAGCTTTACATCAGTGAAAGAATTTTTGTCAAATGAAGAGTTTCGGAGATAACCCCTTCATCCAAACTTACAAACTCTACCTCTTTAATAACATGAGTGCGTGACAAAAAGGCGGACTTAACGCCTCAAACATTTAAATAGAAAATCAACAAAAGACACGATTAAACACACAAATCAAAGACTTTGAATCCAAAAATCTGAGTATAATATTCCATCTACATAAAAATCGACGTAGAACAGACTTTCATCAATGTCACCCTCCTCCCGACGGCGACGTTACCTCTCACAAGTGCTGTCATCACTCACCATCCATCACTCCGGAGGAAATTATATTGAAGATTAATAAGCTATTAAAGATGGTGCTTCCAGTCCTGGCTTGTGACCTCTGAGGTTTCGGAATGGTATTTAGTAATCGGTGGAGCTGTGACAAGTTTTGATAGGTTCATTTGTTTTTGAGAATTATACTCATAACGATGTGCCGATTCATTTTTGAACTTGGGTCGACTGTCGCAGTCATCACAAAAAGGAGACATTGCCCTCCAAATCGATCCTAAAATTTCTTGTCCGCAATTGGCAGATCTTCGAGAAAGGTACTCTTACACCAGCCGTCTTTGTTAAACCCATAGTTGCATTCTGCTGGAAACAATGCTAAAAATGGCACTGTTATCAATGTTAAAGATGTCAATAATGTCATTCTATATTGGAAAGTGGGCGTTTATGTAAAATTATAAACAAAATGTAGCTGCCAATATCGCTAATATGGGGAAATGAAGATACAAATATTAATCTTGTGTATCATGAGACATTGCATAAAGATGGAATTAACTGAAAAGTTAACAGTTAAACTTGTTTTTGGTTGAATAACTATGTAGGTATTTACGGACGAGATAAAAAAATGCTCTGATTTAAGTTCAAAAAGTGGTTTTGTTTCAAGCGAAATTCTTAATTTAAATACCTGCTGAACACAAAAATGTGGCCTTTAAAACTTTGCCCAACAACCCGTTTTAACCGGAATAAAATTAAACGTATAATTTCCGACCAAAAAAAAATCCACACACTAATTGCCGGATTTGCTTTTAAACTTTAACCAAATCCTACGCAACGTAAACCGAACTTTCACAATTCAACTTTGGCATTAAATATACAAAACTCCCGTTTAATTCCCACGAAGGAAATTGCACCCTAACTTAAAAGTAATAAGATTGATTTATCCTATAAAGGTAGGTTTGAATGGAAACCCTTGTTTTGACAACTCATTATTGGTATGTTCCTAATTGGGCAGTTCGTTTCGTACTCGGCTATTCGGTTGATACGACCGAATTCGGTACGCACTCCGACTGTTTGTGTTTGCCAAAGATATTTTCGCGTTTGCACAGCTGATTGCGTACGATGAGGTCACCCCGCGAATCCAAATTGGATGATGTTGAATTCGATTTTAAACCTAGCCTCAAAGAATTTATGGGTAAAAAAAAAATTCAATGATTTATTTGGAATCGTCTTCTTTTGTTCCGAACACTGTTTTATTAGGCTAACTGCCGCTCTCAGAGAGCTTTAATGATTACTTAGGCCATCACTAAGTAAAGGGTTTGACAGTTTTGTCATACAAATGTATGTCAAATCTTTACTTAGTGACTTAAGCAATCATTAAATATCGTTAATCATTAGTACCGCAGTAAGTCATTACTTCTAATACTCAATTTTAAATTAAAATGCAGAGAAGCGTTGGTTTAATTTAAACAGCCGCTCCAATCGATCTTTATTTTAAGCCGTTCTTTTTAATGTTTACACGGCTAAACATAAATAAGAGCGGCTTAAAATAAATAAACTCGGTAGTCGGTAGGTATATTGTCACACATTCACGGGGATGCACCCGTGCATAGAAATTAGCTGTCAATTGTAGATCTTTGACACTCGTTACAGATAATCAATCTTACTAGCGGGTACCAACCTAGTACTAACTGAATTGGAAATGTCTGATAGACGGTCACTCCAAGTAAAATACTGGAATTGATATCAACATACTTTGGGTCGGTTATCTAAACTTTAGAAAAACTAAACTAAAAAAAAAACCACGCATCAAACACTTGCAATTTCATTTCCTTCCAACCAAATCATACGAAATTAATTCACATCACAACACCGTACCCCATCCGACATTCCACTTATTTACTCCAACGTTACGTATTAAAATTTTACCCAAAAACAACAATGGCTGCCTAAAATAAATCGCGTACCCTTGACTGCGTTACTCGCAAGCCGCTTAATTTTGTCAAACAGAACCTCTACATTTTGACGTATACATACGGAACGCGCATAGAATAACGAATTGTGACGTTCGCTGAATAACTGATTAGGAACGAACCGCACCTGTTGTTACTTTTATTGTGCGCTGTTTTTTGTTCATTAAATGTTTGTGTTGTAACATGTGGTGTGATTGGAGTTTACGAATTGTTGGAGGGAGATAGAGGGAGGAGAGAGTCAAAGTTTTGATCATCAATGACGTACGGTCTAGAGTTGCAAGGGACCAACTTATACAAGTAACATCAGTGCTAGAAGAAGGCGTTGAGAGAGACAATTTATGGAAATAAAAGCTGTCATAGAAAGATCACCATCTTATCACTACATACATAGTATAAAACAAAGTCGCTTTCTCTGTCCCTATGTCCCTTTGTATGCTTAAATCTTTAAAACTACGCAACGGATTTTGATGCGGGTTTTTTTAATAGATAGAGTGATTCAAGAGGAAGGTTTTAATACCTTTTTTGAACCCGTGCGAAGCCGGGGCGGGTCACTAGTTGTAAAATAAAAATAACATGTGTTGGACCAGGAATTATTGGTCCTTCACACGTTACTCTACCATATACTTGAACATAGCAACATATGAATTCCAAAATAATAAAATAATCATAGTACACAATACGGCAAATTAATCAAACTGCGAAACAATAGTATTTTTCACATCATCAAAACGATATCACACAGATCACAGGCCGGACGTAGGGAGCACAAAAACAATGGTAAGCGATGCCAACCAAGTTTCGCAAACAATTTATTCCACACATAACCATTCCGAAAATTATGTAAATCTCCACGACTAACAAATGGATGTAAACATTGAAAATGTTGACGGCAATAATTGCGACACGATTATTCAATTTGACGTTTTGCAATCAGCGGGCACAAACGAGCAAACACTCGTAATCAAACATGCCCGAATCGATTATCAACTCGATTCAATTCGGCCGATAACGCGGATGTCCGATTCGATACGAATTTATATCGTTCAGTCGTGTAATGATTGAATTTTATGATCGATTCCGTTTGTATCGATAATTGTGATGTTTAGATAGTTGATCCGATGCCAATATGTTGGTTAAATCCGTTGATGGTTAGCGGGTGATTGGCATTACCGCCACAGTCAGCATCAACATTATGATTAATTGATAATAAAGTCCACAGAAAAGCAAGTACTTGTTATTTATACAGTTTCAAATTCATCTAAACTTCAGTAAATTGACTCACTCCGCCTAGATTACCCATTTCCGAACCCAAAATACTTTAAACAGCCAACAAGAGAATCAAAGTTCCAAAGCGAAATTAATGTCGAACATTATAATAATAAATGCGACTCACAGGATTTAGAGCAGTGCCATTTATAATCTGTGGCAGTGCTAGCGTAACGAAAAGCATATAATATAACTTATACATAAAGCAGATAATAAAACAAGTTCCACTATTAATCCCGGGAGTGTGTCTGTAGTGATGTGCAACGGTACGGGACTACGGGATGCAAAGACCAACTTTTGAAGTGTTCCGAGATGTTCCCGTTTGAATATAGCTGTGAATAAGAATTAGTGAGGCAACTGCTTTTAATGTTTGACAAGTGTTTCTGTTAATGTTTTATTTAAAGCTCGGTAAATATATTCTGTTTGCGGATTAAATATTAAATTAAGCTTGGTTTCCTTAATGTTTTTAGTAATGAGTTTTGATATTTGCTCACATTAATCTTCGTTGTAATTCTTTAGGCAGTCAGACTCTTTTCATAACGAATAAAAATTCCTCTCGCGTCGACATTCACACTCCAAAAATATGTTAGAAGACATTTTAGTGATTGTAATATTAAACATTCACGACATAACATAGTTTAATATAGTCTCTAACGGCAGCTACATCACTAAAACACAACTCTATTCCCTTGAGCCTCGTAACTTACTCTCCTTTTATGACACTATAGAATATTTTAAGTGCATTAAAGCGTCCGAAACGTAGGGGATGGGGGGGAGGGTTAAACGCAGGGAAGAAGCGACGAACAGACACCAAATTGATGATATAGATTAAAGGTTGACAGCCTCAGACAGTACTGGTTTTCTTGAAAGCAAGGAGTTCGAAATTGAATCATATATTTCGTCTATTACCATCTGCAAACGGCAATTCGATTCTGACAGTTGAGTTGTATTTGATCTCAAGTCGATTGATAAACGTGGATTTGACTGTTCTTTGTGTAATGTTGTCAAATTGTTTGATTTTAATTTTTTAAAAATCATCAAGTCACTGATTTAAGAAAGTCTAATACTGTTAGACGTCATAGTATTAAAAAATGAAGCAGGAGTTGGAAGAAAAATGAAAAAAAGAATATCTCTCAACGAAAGCAAACAATGATAAAACACACAATTTAGCTTTCAAAACACGAAGCCTAAGAAAATATGGCAAAGATATTTTACATCAAAGAAACATAACTCCCCACACAT
Source organism: Diarsia mendica (assembly GCA_949316265.1). Classification (NCBI taxonomy): domain Eukaryota; kingdom Metazoa; phylum Arthropoda; class Insecta; order Lepidoptera; family Noctuidae; genus Diarsia; species Diarsia mendica. Next base: position 3,338,455 of record OX438890.1, read on the forward strand.
TAAAATTCAAATGCCAACGCCAAACATTTAGCGTTTCACGTTGTACCAAAATACATTTTCTAAGGAACGAGAACCTAAATGATCTCCGTATTGTGCGGAACACAAATCGTCGATGCAGATTACAAAAGACCCTAGGGAGTGAACAGTCGCTCGGAGGAAAGCCCTCCTATCCCATTGTGATGAGCTCTTTGTCTTATTGGATAAGGTTCAAGTGATGAATGACAGCGAAGGTATCACAGTAAACGATCCTTTTATTGAGGAAAAAGAAACGTTAGAATTTGTTGATGACAAACATAAAGACGTTCAATTACTTTAAAAGGCTGACGATGGATTAGCTGTCGAAGATGTAGGAATTAGGTCGGTTATTCGTTTTTTGGACAAATGCTGCGGAATTGAAGGTGGCAGTATTGTATTTGTCTGACTTGCCGTTTCATTTACTCAATCCATTTTCCTTTTAAAATCTGTTCTGTGAATCCGAGGTGAGTTGCTTAATTAACCCCGTCAAAGTAAACACAACTCAAAGTAAAGCTGCAGAAAATTTCAGAAAAGCTTCGTAATCTTCAGAATCCCAGCTCGAAAGTTTTGAGCTTAGACTAACATTATCCTAAACCGCTTTATCTCATTGTTTGATTTATAGTTAGCAACTTCACAGAGCGATTTAGTTGCTGAACAAATTGAATCCAGCTATGTTTTGAGCTAATACCTTTGATGCAGTTTTCTGTATTTTTTGCTTCCTATAATATTGTCTCTCGAGGGGCCCGTTGGTAACCTAGAACTACTTTGTAGATAAGATGTAAAATTTATTCTGCAAAGTATTTACGACAAAAAGTTTTAGTTATTTTTTATTACTCTCTTTTACTGCTTTCTTAAAGTTTTCGAAAGTATGCCGAAAAACCATTTCATTCTGTTATTCTGCCAAATTTTTGTTCTGTGTTACATAAATCAGACGATTTTTGGGTCTATTTACAGAGATTTAATGATGGCAGAAAAGTAAAAATAAGCGAGCCACTAATTTGGGGTCTTCGTTTGATTTTATTTACACAAGTTTTGTCATATTTACAATGAGGGCTATTTTTTAATATCTGTATACCAATTATGTTCCGTAGAAATATCACGTCTTGTTATATTATTTTGTTTAGGTTTTGATAAAAATATAACAGACATTTTTAGATTCTTGTACAGAATTACAAAAGCCCTAATTAGAGTCTTAATTAAACATCAAAATTAATTGCGTAAGAATTGTGGGAGCTGGCTGTAATTACTAAAATATTAGACTATGAATACATTTTAGAAGTTTCTTCACGTAATAATGTTGTTATTTTTGTAGCATTGTTACTTCTTCTTAGAACAATTTTCTATTTATAACACTTGTTGGAATTTGTTCGAGTTTCTGACGATCGTCGGTGACCCAGAAAGGAAAGCGTGCACCTTCTTGAATAATCAAAGATGCAGATGACCTGATAGAAGGTTATTGGAACTTAAAATGTATTACTGCAGTTATCGTTTCAGTTGATTACGCAGACATTGATGGAAAAAGGTTTAACGAAGAAACTGAAGTGGATACTGGCAGAGATACATGATATTCACATGACCGTGATGATGTAAGTACGGAAAAGAAGCGGAATAAAAAGGCAACTAAAGAAAGAAGTGTTGCTTGTAACTTGCACCTTGAATGTGTTTCTGATATACTCTAAAAGTAATAGCAATAAAAGCTGTGATAGCCTGGTGTGACCGTCGGCCTACCAGGTCATACATCATCTGTACATCTGATTTTTTGGAGTTTTTTCAAAACAGCATGCCAGACAAGTATTTCCGAAGCCATGTTAAGCCAAGTCGAGGTCCATGGGTGTCATAGAGTCTCTGACACCAAGTTAGACACAAACCAGTAGTAGGCAGATTATAAATTACAATATATTCTTAGAATACAAAATTGCGGTTACCTAGTTAAACCAATTTCCTTTGCAAGACGGATGCGTCTCATTCTGAGGAACAAATTAACTCACACGGCCGTTTTAATAGGATAATGTCAGACTTCATACAGTTCAAGCTTTATTGAATGACTGCCCACTTAATTGTGGAGTTGCTTTGTCACTCCTGTGTTATGCTTTAATTCTTTATCATGATACGGGAAATTTATTTAAATACTTAATTACATAGCAATTGGGGCTTTGTGGGACAAGGCTTGTTAAATTTAGGGTCGTATTTCGTTACCAATTTAGAAATAAATAGAAGCTTGTAAAAAATGCCGCTTCTTTCTTTTGTCAAGAGTCATTATGGACGACTATAGACACGTTTTTGTGGTCCTTATATGTTTTGTGGTCTTACGATTTAACATTCTGCAAATCTGCATGCATATCGTTTGACATTTTAAGTTATTGTTTTTTTGGACGTGTTAGTTACACTTATTTGTATTAATTTATTTGCGTTCCACAATCTATCTATCTATATAAATAAAGAGAGAAGTCCTGACTGACTGACTGACTCATCAACGCCCAGCCCAAACCCTTGGACCTAGAAAGCTGAAATTTTGCAAAGGGGTTCCCTTTATGATGTAGACAAGGAATAAGGAAGGATTTTTCGAAATTCAACCCCTAAGGGAGTTAAATAGGGGATGGGGGATGAAAGTTTGTATGGAAAATCGTCATTTTCACGCGGGCGAAGCCGCTGGCAAAAGCTAGTGTAAATATAAAAGGTGACCCTGAGGGACATAAAAATATGCTAGTGTGCAGAGTAAGTGAACTAACTGTATTATAATAACAACATACCTCGGTAACCACACCAATCAAAATGTAACTACGAAAACATCATTTAAAAATCAATTGTATTTTCCTGAAAAGCTTCCCCGGTAGCTAGGTCTATATGAAACTTTAGAGTACCAAACACCAATTTATTTTCACCAGACGGAGGTACACTTCTGCAGAAAAGCTTTTCTCCGCAGAAAAATGTTGAAAAATTTCTCAACGTTGTATTATTTCTTCAGCTAGTCTTTGTAAATAATTCATAGGTATAGCTTGCACGACCACAATGGAGTATATTTTAGAATTAATAGTATGTACGTACTTTCAGTTCGCAATAAAGCGGGTATAGCAAAATAATGAATCTTATTTTTCTGAAAATTGTGGGCTTTTATTCGTGTGAGATTGTTTTTATCGCTTGTGTTCGATTAGTGTGATAATATAAGTTAGCATTCTGGGTTATGTCATGACTGTCATGTCATGGAGATGGCTGAAAACTGAAGCACCTTCTCAATCTCTAACTTTAACTGTTCAATTTACATCAATACCGAAATCATCACCATCTAGCCTGACCTTTTCCCCAACTATGTTGGGGTTAGCTTCCAGTCTAACCGGATGTAGCTGAAAAACCAGCATTTTACATAGAGCAATTGCCTATCTGACTTCTACAGCCCCGTTCGACTGGGTCATACTATCGTATCACACAGACAATCAGTTGTTGCATTGAAACCAGTCTAATCGGTATTCCTCTTGATTAGACTGGAAGTCTGTGTAACGACTATCAAAGATCTAGAAGAATAATAGCCGGTACCAATTGTTTACCGTGCTTTTTGAGACTTGGAGGAAAGGAGTTATGTAATACTTAAACCGATCCATAAATTGAAAACCAAACGCACACACCGACAAACCAATGACACTGATTTCATAAACATTTACTACTCTATAAACCTAACCGCTTCGTTCAATAAACCGACACTATTAACCGCAGACGAAGCCGTAAACGGCACTAGTATAGTTAAACGTTAGAAACTAATAAAAGTTGACGTGTCTAACCAACTGAAAGATCATCACATGTGCGACAAACGAGCGGCTATTTTTTATTTACTCACTTACTCTTCGTAAGGGCAATGAACGAAAACGTTAGTATTGAACAAAGCCTTGAGAAAACTTGTCGTAGTTTTTTGTCGTGAGAGGTAATTTATTTGAAAGTAACAACATTAATTTGTGGTTTAATTGGTGTGATTAATCATTTGTTGTTAACACCTTTGGTCTAGTGACCGCGATTCTGATTGAGGCCTTGGGATGGCAAAAAATATGATCGACCTTGCTTGGTGTATCGTTCTACTTAGAATTTAATTTGTAATTGGATTTGTCTATAGGCTTTGTTCTAACACAGGTTAAGATTTGACTATCATCATCATTCTTTTGCCCTTCTATCAATTCCTTGGGGTTGGCGCAGCATGTTTTCTTCTATCTATCTATGTATATATCTATATAAATAAAAAGAGAAGTCCTGACTGACTGACTGACTCATCAACGCCCAGCCCAAACCCTTGAACCTAGAAAGCTGAAATTTTGCACAGATGTTCCCTTTATAACTTTATATAGAGCGCATTATAAACATGTAACACCTCTCTGTAAAAACCTATGTTAACAAATAAACAATCTGAATCTGAATAATGTAGACAAGGAATAAGGAAGGATTTTTCGAAATTCAACCCCTAAGGAAGTTAAATAGGGGATGAAAGTTTGTATGAATAATCGTTATTTTCACGCGGGCGGAGCCGCTGGCAAAAGCTAGTCTTCCATAATTCTCTATTTCTCGTGATTAGATACCCTCTTGACCATAGGCAGCTTAATATTAACCAGCATCTACTTCTTTGAAGACCACAACATTAATAGTCATAACTGTAGCAAAAACCTACCTAGAACCTCCATTAAAATTAAATGCAAGGAACTAACAGATATAATACCTTTCAAGTCCAACTTTGTCCATTTCTCTCTCTGTTCTCACCAGATAAGCATCGTCAACTTGATCTCGAATGTCGTAATAAGGTAATTTCGGGTTGTGACCGTTAAAAAAGGAATAAATCTCTAATGTGCTGTGAACACGATTTTGTGGTTCTTAGATGACGTTGACACAATAACGAAATGTCAAAGATGACGTCTTGTGTCAATTAGAAAGTTACCGCAGCTTTTTATGTAGCTAGGACTTTTTTGTATCGTTTATTTGTGGTTTGTTAAATTGGGTTGATACGTTTAAATAGTGTGTTAGAATGATTATCAGGTTGGTACTTACTACGCTTTTGAAGTTATATTCATTTGATCTTTTAGATGTTTCTTATTTTGACGCTTAACTTTGTGTAGTTCTAATTGAATGCAGTAGGTAAGGTTCAATTTTTTTTGGAGGTTTTAATTTTTTTATGTCACTCTCATAGTCGTCATCTTAATAGTCACACTTTCCTTGGTCTTCTCCTTCTCTTATAGCTATACACATTTATACTCAAAAACTTATCCGATGACCTTACATTATCATACATTAATTTAAAACTTCAACTTAGAATGTGTATGTTAGCATTCTTTTCCAATCATTCATTAATACTTTTCACTAAACGATATGGCTTGTAAGATTAAGTGTGCATTGTTCCATTCGAAATTCAAATTCCCTATCTCCTACTACACCAATCAACGTCGCGTCGGGGGCAATTCGGCTATTGTCGGCCATTGTCGCTTGTACAGTTCTTTCGTAGTTATTTATTTTACCTCCCATCATTGCATCACCGCTGCTTATCCTCCAAGTAATAAGGTTGCTGTTAGTTTGTTACTAGTCCCAAGTGTATTGAAATTATAATGGTCTTTATCGTCATTAAAATAAGGTTGGGGTTAAGTTAGTTGTCGGTGTTTGAAGTAAAATAAATTTGAAAAGACTGTACCTACCAATTCAAGCGTTTAGCGCCACGAAGCGTGTAAACGCCTTATAACAGCTTGACGCAAACAAAAGCGTTATTTAATGCTATTATAATGCCCTTGTGAGAGTAGGCGATGATGGTATCACATGGTGATAAGTGGACGTCACACTCCCACCATTTCTCTGTATAGTCGCTTTATAGTTGTAAAATTGTTTGATGGCTATTTGGAGATTTGAAGTTTGTGTACGATATGTTCGGATTTCCCAAAATGTACCTGACCTGTATCGTCAATTAGTGGTCAGGCCTCAATCAACTTAAATATCGATAAGTACTTAGTATAAGTACTAAAATAATCCATGCGAAACCACGGGTAAAGGCTTGTATTTCTATAAATAACATTAACTGATTACTTCCCCTAGAAACCGTCTCTACCAAATAAAATCAAAACTCAATGCCTCCCAAATTCTGAAATTCTGTTCACTCAGACGAAAAACCTCCGATTTTTCGGTTCCAAAACCCCTATAAAGCATTCGGAAAGCGAAAATCGCAGTTAAAACCAAATATTCAGTGTAAAATCTTTAAAGGTTTTAATTATACTAAGTGGTAGGAGCGAAGGGAGACCAACATCAATCTATTTAATGCGAGAGATACCTGTTCGGGGCAAAAACGATGTATCCCTCTACCACACCATTCATTACTGGGCTAACGAGACTTTGGGAACGATATTTCGGAGTTGAAACGTCGATAAAACGCAAACTAGTTGCAATTGTCGGTTTGCACTTTGGCACCGCGATGTTTTCCGAGTTTTGCGCCAATAGTCGTCAGCAGAGCAATTGGCATGAAAAGTTGTTCTGCTTATGCAGTTTTAACATGAGTAATGAAATTGTTTTTAGTTCCCGTTAAAAATGATTAATTTTTCGAAAAAAAAAGACTTAGCTAAAAAAATATGATCTGGATCACGGTTTACGATATGTACCTGAAAAAATGGATCGGTAGTCTTCGTTCAGTTTTTTTATAGTAATATATCTTCTGGAAACAATTGGTTCCTTCTCCCATTTGTTAGCCAACTTATTAGCTGAATATATTGGTCAAATGTCAAAAAAACATGGTAAAAAGTACCTTCGGTTTACTCACCACAACATGATTTGAGCAGCCACAAAATAAGGGACTGCAGCATCCCTACAAAGTTAAACCAACATTTCAACCATAGGTATCCCAGTCTAAAACTTGAAGTGCGAAAATGATAAATGCAAATCGTAAATATGAACAAGCGCGTAAGCATTATGTGCCTCATAATTAATGATTTCGTTGGAGCAACTCGTTCTTATGATTAGCATTATACTTGCATACTAATTGCGTTGCCCAAAGTGAGAGCCCGAACAAGGCAGACTCTGCCGACCGTATCACTAATGACATTACCAATTACCGCTTTTTTTCAACACCGTCAAATTAAAGTCAATATGTAACAGAGCCTAGTATGCCCATAATCAGCTTACAACGTTCCCACTAGTGGGACACAGTCTTAGGTCTCTCTCAAACAATTGGTGAGTGGTAACCCGGTGCTATCGACCCCGACGAGAACGAGCTGGTTGTAAGGTCTTGTGAAATTTATTTCTTCCCAAAATATGACAGCAACCATCCCGCACTGTACACCCGCGTGGTGGATAACCTTCAGCCCATTCTCAATGAACAAGAGAAGTCTTGTATACCAGCAATGGGGACATTACACGCTGATTATGCATGTAACGCAACGAAGTATAAATAAATAAATTCAAAGAGGTAACCCCCTAAATAGGGCGGTCAATGCGCCCTCACGCTCTCTCAAGACGTAACCCGCCAGATTTGAAAAGTGTCGCCTCCGCTTTCCCCTTTCAAATTAAGTAGACTTTTTAAGTTGGGCGGATGAATTTTAAATTAGATTAAGCCCCAGGCCGATCGTGACGGCGCAAAGAGTATGAATGATGACTTAAAGTATACGTACATTGTATGAAATGTATATCAAATGCTCACCAAATTAGTTTGAGCTGTCAAGCTTTTGATTTCCATTGAAGGTTAGTTTTTCGGTTAGCTGGTCGTTAGATAGTTACACAATCATTATGGAATTGAAGCAATGTATATTTTCCGGTGATATAATTGTATGGTTGTGTGTGGGGTCCCGTTAGGCGCATCGCTGCAACGGTACGTCTATACAAGCGGATTTCCTGGGATCAATTCTCAGGCAAGTGTGGAATTTTTAGCGCTCTGGTAGACTGGCGACCGCTTTTTGTTTTGTGGGAGATGGGGATTGAATTTGAGATATCGTATTGCTGTGTTGAGCTATTAAAGTCGTTGGTTTCTTGTTGCAAAGCCGACCTATCTGTCTTTGATGTTGAGTTGTTGACTGGGAAACTATTTCTTGTAAAGCCGCCACTACGTGATAGGAAGTCGCTGAAATACCTTGTTATAATAGATGAGGTGTCAGTATTTACCCACTATACGCGATTATATAGAACATTATGGAATAATATATTATGTTCTAAAAACATAAGAACCACATAAGAACAAGAAAGAAGGAAAACAACATCGAAGTAAACAAGGAAGGAAAAATATTAGGACTTATTACTAAATCAAGTTTAGTTTCGTATGCGTCATCGTTGAGCAGCTGTGACCGTCAAACAAGGCAAAGTATTTTGTGACGAATACACAGACGAATAAAACAATAATTTGAATGAGTGACAACAGCATTATTATTGCATTTTTTTCGTAGTGGAGTATGTGAATTTTTCAGATATAATAACGTTAATAAATTCTGAACAAAAAATCCATCGTTTTGTGATTTAACGAGTTATGCACTTCTGATACAGCCAAATGGAGCTGAGTATTTTACATGAAACGACTAGGTACTAAATTTCCAGTATAAGCTGGTTTCGCATTGTATAGGATTTCCGTACAGTGCCAGATCAGCGTAAATTAGAAATGTATAGCTTGATATGTAGCCGTGTGTACCTATCTGACCGCCATATTCCAGTATAAATAATACCCCTTGTTATGACTGGATGTCAGACAAATTACTGGCGTGACCAATGGCGTAACGTGCATTCCGATTCACGAGGAAACTCAGTATGTAATGATGGTCACCGATCTATGGATCAACCTAAGCAAGCACGGCTTAACCTTGAAAATCTACCCGTTCGGCTGTTATTATTTTAGTCACGAGCTGATAAACTTAGCAAGCAAGATCCTACTAATATTATAAACGCGAAATTTTGTAAGTACGGATGTTTGTTACTCTTTCACGCAAAAACTACTGAACCGATTGGGATACAACTTGGTACACAGATATTTTAGAACCTGGATTAACACATAGGATAGTTTTAAACCCGATTTTATCTTTCCGTGGGATAATTTTCGAGTTGTAGCGGGTGAAGCCGCTGGCAACAGCTAGTAACATCATACACAAATGGCTGTTCCATTTCAGAATACAGTATAGGTACATAAAAATAGGTGTCTATCTCTTTAACGCCTTATACAACATACTTTTAACCTCACAAACTTCGCCAATGGAATGGAATAGCAGCTAAAAATTCTGCTCTAGTGGTTCGAGAGTCGAGCTCAGTTTGGATAAGTTCCAAATTGTGTGACAATGATGCAGTTAGAGCGCTGTCAAAAATGGCTCGAGTTTAATAAAAATGTCGAGCCAAAGCTCTAGGGTTAGTTTATTATGAACATCGATGTTTGTGTTTGAAATGTCGATTGGTGATTTCGATGGATGCTAGAAAAGTGTTTCTTTGTTTGGTAAATATACAAATTATTATCGCCTAGAACTAGTTAACTAAGAATTGATACAGCATCCCTATCCCTATCCCTTCCCTTTTTGCCCTAGCTCATAATTTATTCGAAAAAATTAAATCAAAGCTCTAAGATATGTTTTTAATGCATGTTGTAGCAGCCCGAAGCAAATAAGCTAAAGTTTTTGCTCAATCAAATGGCAATAAAACCTAAACAAACATCACATATTTCGATAATAACATACCATAACATCACGCCTGTGATCCCTGAAGGGTAAAACAAAGGTTTACCCATTAGTACATCCACATTTCCCACAAGTCCCATGCACGCAACCCTATTGCCGTCAACCGGGCACAAATCCAGACTCTTTAACTGCTACTAAAAATCCTTATGAAAAAACCCAACAACACTTTGCCCGATACTATCAAATAAATTGATACACCACTCTTCTGTAATCTGTGCTTCTGGTACTACTAAATAGATTACGACCTGCTCAAAAACTATTACACAAAAGCTTTTGTTTAGGCGTACTAGCCACGTGTACTCCAGCTATCGGGGTCAAAACATGCACTAGCTGTAACAGGTTAGCGCCCTACAAATGCCAAGCTGACCCGTTTTACCCCCGTTGACATTTATACTACGAAGGGACCGTCAGGTGCCAAGCTCTATAATTAAATGAGGGGGTTAACATGAATATTAATACAACCATAGCTAGAAGTGTCACTTGGGACAATTCTTTTTGTTTTAAATAGACTCGCCCTTGTGTGAAACGTATCATTATGTTGTCGCCTTGTACAGACAAGTCGGGTATTAAACAGAAAATTTAATGAGTCTTGCTCGGCCCCTTTTGCTTGGGACTTGAAATATAACTGGCAAATTGTATATGAGCTAAACTTCGGCCTTATTCTTTAGCAATTACACTCGTGTTATGTTGTTACTATGAGTATGCACTATGATTAGCAAGAAGATCAACTTACCAATCAATGGCTTTGTTTGAAAAAAAAAATACTTACGTAAATTGAATCTGTCACCTGTAATAAGCTTGTTTTTAACGAATTCTGAATCCAGCCTTTATCATGGCGCTTCGGAATAATTGAATCTTTCTTTCCGGTGAAACATACATCACAACGTATCAGCCTAAATCACATACTACGATCTTGATGAAAATTGCTGTTGAAGCATAAAAGAACAAAAAAAAATGTTTTCCACCAGGAATTTCTACTTTCTCTCATCGGGTACAAATCCAGACTCCAGGAGGCTTTGCAGGTATGGAGCCATTGTGGACTTGTGCCCGGTTCATAGCAGTATGCTCGCCCTCCATTAGGGTGTACTAATGAGTACACTTCTGCCTTAACCTCGGGAATTACAGGCGTAATGTTAGGTTCGCCACGCCACAAAAACCAAAGACTGTCTGTTTTCAATTCTTATCACATAATATGATATCAAGACAAATGCAATGTACTGCAATGTCATGACCGTAGCGTCTTTCAAGAACTGCGCCACTTTACTCCCTCATATAACTGCACCATTAAGTACTCCCAGTCCTGAACCACAGATTGACATACTCAAGCCTACTCATACGATAACATAATCATCTCCAATGATACATGAAACAAACCACGATAGCGCTCATATCGCTCATACCGCTTAATTCGCTCCATTAAGACCCGTATCACAGATTAAGCGCATCCGTACCGAAGTCTTTGTGAAACGATTGTTGGGTACAGATGCTCATCGGTCATGGAAGCAAGCAATTAACTATAATAATAATATTCCACAACTATCACACAACGCCATCTAGTCCCAAGCTAAGCAGAGCTTGTGTTATGGGTACTAGACAACTGATAAACATACTTATATATTTCTAAATATATACATATTATAGACTAGTTGATGCCCGCGACTTCGTTCACGTGGAAATTTTGATGAGTGACTGTCTCGTTGATTGAGTGACAGTGAAATTAGTGATAGCTTTGATTTCCACAGCAGCTGTTCCAGATCTTCAAATATACGACAACAGAGAGTGCTTATCAGGCTGAACAACTCTTGCTAAGACGTCATTCCTATATATGTTATAGTGTAGCTGGGCTCTTGGACTTCCACATCAGGTGTTCCAGATCTTCAAATTTTATACGACAACAGAGAGTGCTCATCAGGCTGAACAATTCTTGCTAAGACGTCATTCCTATATATGTTATAGTGTAGCTGGGCTCGTGGAGTTCCACATCAGGTGTTCCAGATCTTCAAATTTATTCTCTGAGCAGAAAATGCTCATCACGTAGAACAATTTTTGCTATGGTACCATTTTTGTATCTCTTATAGTTAAGCTGGTCTGTTGCAGTTCTGCATCAGGTGTTCAAGTTTCCAAGATAAATTATAGCCTATATGTTGCCCAGACTTAATATGTATACAACAAAAAAAAAACCATTGAAATCCGTCGAGTAGTTCCGAAGATTAGCGTGTACAAACAAACAGACAAACAGACAAACAGACACACAGACAAACAGACACACAGACAAACAGACAGATTTTTTTTTTCGATTCGTGCTCTATTACTGTTTCTAAACCCCCCTCAATTTTTTTTTTTTAATATATTCAATGTACAGACACAGTTTTTTTACTGTTTTCAAATTCAAACTCTTTATTTCAGACAAGTGTCCATAGTGTTAGTAACAAAATAACTTAATGGCTAGTGTTAGTAATACGGCAAAAGGAAAAACACATAAAAAAAGTCAGATGGAATGGATCCTTACCCAATGACGCAGCAGAGGGGAGTCCCACCGATCTGAGAACACGCTCAGAAGACCGTTGGTGGCGGTGCGTAGCCGACCCAACATGGAGGCGGTCCTTTTTCTTATTATCGCGTAAAAATCATCTGTGTGCGCCTCCGCAAACATAGTGGACGCACTACAACGCCACGACAGCCCCAACAGTATTCTAAACGCGTTATTATATTGGACACGCAGGTCGCTGTATGTCCTCTGCGTAAAACTGGTCCAAAGGCTGCACGTGTAGAATGACTGGCAGAAAGCTTTGAAAAGAGTCACCTTTACTTGATTTGTACAACGCGCAAACCTTCGAACCAGCATGTTACATCGAACAGCCAACGACCTGCGCTCCCTCTCAATGTCCATGTTGTCCCTTAGATCATCAGTGACCCAATGACCCAAGTACTTAAACTTAGTCACCCATGCTAAAGGAGTGCCACAGAGCGAGATACCAGGAATATCCGAGTAGTTTATGGCACTTGCTTTAAACATCATAAGTTCGCTCTTTTTACCATTGTACCTGAGCCCATGGGACACTGCGTAGGACTCACAAATAGCAACCAGTTTCCTCAAAGCGCCTATGTTTTATTATATGTATATATATATATATAGAATAGATAAATTACACCCAGACACAGAACAAATGATCGTGCTCATCACACAAACATTTGTCCTGGGTGGGAATCGAACCCACGACCTCCGGCAAAGCAGTTAGGGTCACTAACCACTAGACCAACAGGCCAGCCACTAACAACTGTTTTGTTGATGGGTAAGAAAATAACAGTGATGAATCGGTGGAGAAGAGGAAATAATGGAAACTTCATTTGGAGCAATTTCCTACAATATCAAAAAATATACGGGCTCTTCTGCGTTTCACACCGCGGTCCGAACCGCTCGTGGTCCGAAACGACGAAAGACCCGGACTCTGATAGCGGCTTCACCCGTATTGAAGTCAGAATTTTTTATAGCGAAATGTCATCATCTTCTGCCTAGCCTTTTCCCAATAATGTTGGGGTCGGTTTCCAGTCTAACCCGACGCAGATGAATACTGGTATTATAAGTAGAGCGACTGCCTATCTGACCTCCACAACTCTGTTATTACTGGGTAATATGACACTCTTTAGTAAAACTGACAGTTATAATTTCGGGCCACTGATCTATTGTCCTATTCAAGGTAACATGCTTATTTGATTTCATGAAAAAGCATTCTGACGTTAAGGTGTGATGAAATAGGGACTACTTACAGACATTTTAAAAAGAAACCAAAAATAAACACTAATTATGTCAGCGAATTAGTGAAAGAGGGAAACAAGGTTTGCCTAAATATTCTTGGAACTTATTTAAGAGAGATCTTTAAAAAAACTTGTAGACATGATTGCAATGCACCAAAGTTAGCAGATAGAGAATTTAGGTGTCACTGCACCTAATTAAACCATAAGTCCTAACAAATATTTCTATTTACAACTCCAGGCATGAATTAGCACTAACTCTGTCTACGGAGTTAAGTTAGCATAGCGTGAAGACGAACCTAGTTCTCATACATAAAGTTAGTCCATTCAAAGTTTCTGCCACCCGTGGTTGTATTAAAACATAACTGAACTAACTTTTGTATTAATGTTTTAGTATAATTAAAACTAGGTACCAGGTTACTTCTTGGCCTAGTTGTCGTATGCGCGATTGCTGGGCATGGTATTCTAGTTTCGATGGCCGGACTGGCCAATGTGATGACAATAAGGATATTTACTAACTAAAAAAAAATAATTAGTCCGTCTGCTAGATTATCAATAAAAAATGACAAAGATAAAACGCGTCAAAGATTTGAGTGGGAGGTGGTGACGTCACTGCTCGCTAAGAAATGTCATATGTAGAAAAATGGGTGTCCTGCCTTTTCGCCGAAAATTGTTTCCCAAATTTTCACTTGCCAACCAACGTTTCGCCGATGTTTCACTTTGACAACTAACGATTACCAAATTTTTGTTTGACAACGTTTCATTTGGTAGAATTATTGTTAAGCCGATTATTATAAAGACACAAAACGTTTGGGACATTTATCATTTGGCAAACATTTTACTAGGCAACACAACTATTAGACGAATGACGTTTTGTCAGTGTTACAGTTTCCTTTTCATACATTGATATATTATTGATAAAAAAAAATACGACTTTTTTCATACATTTTTTATTTAAGAATATCAAAAATAACATTAAATTTTTAAATTGGCAGCAATGCAGAGCAATAGTTTTTCCTCTGAGTATGTAGTTTTGTGTTCGAGAAATCTTTGGTTACGATAGGTTAGGTTAGGTTTTAACAAACAACGCCAGAAGCAAATTGCTTTTGTAAAAGGAAACGTTAAGATAAGTTAGGTCACATTAAAGGTTAGGTTAGGTTATGACAAACAACGCACGAGCCGAGCGAGCGAAGCGAGCGTGCCGCGGCAGCGGCCGGCGATGTGCCAGAAGCGAATCGCTTTTGTAAAAGGAAACGTTAAGTTAGGTTAGGTCACATTAAAGATAAAGAAAAAATAATAATAACAATAACTACCTGTATATAATTTGTCCCAAATGAAAATGGCATCCTTGTAAATAAATTTCTTCAAAATTTGATCACAGACTCAGTATTGCAGCTTTTTCGAAATCTAACACACATACTTTAGGTGCAAAATTAATACCGTGCTAATAAATTTGGTAAACAATAAACAACTAAATGAATATTACGCAAAGTAAAACATTCTGCTACTTGAAAGTTGGCCTTTTAAAAAGTGTCATAATGAAAAGCAAACCAAACGTACAGTTGGTAACTGTGAGGTGTGGAAATAAAAAAATATATTATGATAAGTTGGCAAATGATTATTCGGCGAAATAAAATTCTGCGAAACGTTGGTTGGCAAGTGAAAATTTGGGAAACAATTTTCGGCGAAAAGGCAGAGAACCAGAAAAATGCTGTGCCCGACAGGGTCCATAATTGTGTCTGATTTTATACCACCTGTAAAAATGTACATTATGGATTGCAATAAACGATTTGAATTTGAATTAATGTCTTAGAATATGACGTCACACGAGTTTTCAAAGCACTGTATCGTCTTCATTGTTTGTTTACGAGAAAAAGAAAAAATATGTGTCCAATATTTTTTTGGAAATCTATCTGACGGACTAATTAAATTTTTTTGTTAACATCCCTATGGGGGGAGGGGGACCTATGGGTGTGATTGATGACAGTGAGGTAAAGAGTCCACTTTGTAATGCTGCGTCTCAAAAGATTGCTTATTAAAGATGATCGAAGCTTTAACCTATAGATACTCGCATCCAAACACACAAACACTATTTTCTTTCAACCTTTATTAAAACACGGACAAAAAAGAAACTTTGCAACAAAAATAGAACTCTAAGTAAGCGTGTTAATGATTATAGAAAAAGTAAATGAAAACAACAGGATCCTGAGTTTTATACAGAGAATAGGAACATGTCCCAAGTGCACGATATCTACACCACGCTCCAATTGGGAGAGCGGTAAGCAGAGGTCATTAAATGAAATGGTTAAGAGGGTGTTAAGGAAATGTACAGGGAGGAAATATTTAAAAGTAGAAAAGAAAACAAGGTACTTAGTATAGTGAGGATTAAATAAATGGAATTTAATTATTTGTTAATTCAATATACGAAACGAAAAATAGCTGGCGAAATGTGGGTCCAGCTTGCTGCACACCGATGATAAATTGTTATTCTAAAACCCATTTTTTGAACTTCTTCAGACAGTTGGAATAGTTCGTGCTACCTAGAGCCTAGTTAAATGCATAATACATAGGTACTGTGAATGGATTGTAGTTGCCTATTCCGAAATCGTAGATCTCATGGGCAAAAATGGGCACGAAACTCCATGGACACTCTTTTTAAATAATAATAATAAGAATAATTTACAATTTTCTATCTCCTCATAGTAGGTACTCACATTTACGAAAAATTAAATAATCCTTCTAAATTATACAAAACAAAATAAACAAATACAGTATGTAGGTATACAGAGTAATTGCATCGCCTCATACTAAAATCAACCTTTACTAACCCATAATAAGCTTGATATTCCACAAGCAATGCGACATACTCAATAATTCAGTTTGAAAGCATGTGTGATGTGTGTTACTGTAGTTATTTGCGACATGTGTCGAGTCCCCAACAGACCCGAGTTCTCGACACGTGTTGGTGTGACCTTCACACTTATTCTAACTTTATCCTACACGTTTCATAAAGCATGTTTTATGACTGTAGGGAGTTGGACTGATATCAGTATTATGCACTTATTTGATAACATATAAGAAGAATCCTCGAAGATTTAGGTAAAAGTGTATTATCGAAGTCTTGATAGTTATGCTATAAGCCTCTTGAATTAACGGTGAGCCTATTGCCGTCAACTCCAGACTCTGAGCTGATACTACGAATTTGACGGTGAAAAAATCCCAATGTCATTTTGCCTGTCCTGGTAATTGAACTCAAGACCTCATATTCAACAATACTGCGCACATTTTCATGCAGACATTTATTTCAATTTAAAATCTTAACTCCCGAGGGTTGGATAAAAACAAACATACTGTATTTAAAAATTAAAAGCTTACACCAAAAACCTCTGACTAAAAATCTTAAAATGTTAATTCCAAATTGCCAATCAAGCGTCCTGTACAAAATTTGTACGGGATCCCGAATAAATACCCAAATCCCGGCGGCCGGGACCGGACTCGGGACTAATGTCGCGGGCAGCCGGACAAATAGAGCGCTGGATTAGCAACGCCCTGATTAACTAAGCCTGATGTCAGCCTGTTTTGTTATGCACCCCTAGTACTTTCAAGAGATTGGACATTATTTCGCTGCGTATATGTCCGCTTTTGTGTCGTGAAAACAGCGTCACGCATACATAATAGGAACAATTTAAGGAATATAACAAAAACAATGGTTTTGTAGAATCGTCCGATGACCTTTGTGTAAAATATTCTGGATGTTAATCCCGCAAACCGTGGCGTAGGAAAGTTGGCGATCCCGGATGGATCCTCAATCCCGTGGGGCGTACCGGACACGGGAGTAATGTCGTGGGCAGCCGGACAATTACGATGTTGGATTAGCAACGCCTTGATTAACCAAGCTGTGTCGCCTGTTTTGTTATGCACCCCTGGTATTTCGCGAGATTGCATGTTTTTCTATATAAGGCTGTTGTTGTCGTCTATGAGGCTCTATGGACCTGTTTGGCGAGGGAGGGACAAAACCAAGCCAAAAGCATGAATATTGATAACTAAGACATTAAAACAAAAGTCATTTGGGTTATTTTTTGCTTTAGCAGCCTTGACTTTTCACTGTTTTTCTGAACTGTCTCAGTCACATTTGCGAGGAATAGGAGGTATGCAAGTAGCCAAATGTTTATTACTACGATTCTTTGGCATTTGAATAATATCGGAAAGTAACCGCTCTTGGAAATCATTTGTACATTGTCCGTAAAAATTGTATTGAAAAAAAAATGACAGCGTAGCGTTAGAACCGACTATAAAAGCACTGCAATAAGCCCACTCTTTTGAACAAGTAGACACAATAACTCGTTCAAAGTCTAGCCCACTTGATTCCCTATCCACAAGCACCACAAAATTATTAATAAAAGCACCTCCAACCTCAACATTACCACTTTCATCAACAAAGTAGAATCTCGCTTGTTCACCTGTGTTTTGTTGCATAATATGGGGTATAAGTAAGAGGCGCGCGCGACCCTGCATAATGCAGCATAATGCTGGTCGCGACGCATTAACATTTGCGTTGGCTTGGCTCAAGTAATGACACGCGATGGTTCCGTAATTAACGGAGCGATATGTGTGGTCTGGGCTTTGTGGAAAATTTGCTTTTATTCTAGGCAATCATGCTGCTGAAGCTTAAATCTGGGCCTACTTAGCACAGGTTGCTGCACGCTAAGAAGCAGAAAAAGAACTTGCAGCGTGGTAATTGCGCATCACACTATCAATGGCAATGCCTTTTATTTAGGAAAAAGATGATTAAATTATGTAAAAGATTATGACTACAGCAAGTAAGGAAATGGACATAATAATATGACTGACGGTGCACTTGGTGAAAAAAGAAACACAACCCAATAGAGTTGGCATTATGGTATAATGGTGTCTACTTTCAACAACATGCAAAATAAACCGCGAAATATATAATAGATACTAGATATTCTAGAACTCTTGAACGACATTCCTTTGTTTCTTACTCATACTTAGGCGCTAATAATGTTCTACACGTACGATAAGAAGATATTATATGAGTAACATAAACAAAGCCGCAACGCCCGCAACTAATTACAAAATCGTGTGCAACATACAACTTCATTCATCGACATTGCTTGCCTTCTAAAGCTGAACAAAATGATATCATCATAATAATGATATCATTAATTTATTTTCGAGCGTGTATTTGTCACCTCCTTGAGTGTTGCGAAACACATGACACTTTTTTATTGTGTCGTCGGGTGATACGACAACGCATTAAAGTGTTAATGCACGCATTAAAAAGTTAATGCGTTCATTGAAGTTTGTAATGCGTTCACACGTGTACACTGGGATAGTGGAGTCGTGGAGATTATTCATTTAGGTTTTTAGATTATATTTTTCTTTAGTATCTTGTAAATTGTAAATTATGGTTTGTTTAGAGGAGGTGAGGAAACGTTTCCAAGATCATTCTGTGTCTCTAGGTAAGCACTTTAAGTAAGGTAGCCACGGTTGGTCTTGGCTGTCATTTAATGACATCTTTGACAGTCATTAGCCTGAAAGTCTAACAACCAGTCTTGTCAATGTAATACTTTTAGTCAGCTACATCTAGTCAGACTAAAAGCCGTCGAAAACGCTAGATATTCTGATGAAGTAATGACAATCCGTCAACCAACGTATCAAGAGCACTTCAGTGTTCAATAATGTGAAATGGACATAACGATTGCTCATTATAGTAATTAATAATATACAGCTTGGGGGCATTTTGTACATGTTCATCGTAATATATATTTTCCACATTGTGAGTAGTAAAATGTTAATGACATGTCATTAATGTTGTTATTAACACTCAGCATTGAAACTAAGTTAATTTTATCACGTGTAAATAAAGTATAAATCTGTGGAACTAACGTGATCTTACGTAGTCAGGTTGATTGATAATTTCAAGGTCACTCAGCACCCCAACTGTGAGCATAGCATGCTAAGAACTCGACGAATAAGGTGGAAGTTTTTCGAAAGGATAAGATACCAAATGACATTAACCGTAAAATAACTGGAGCTACTGTCATAGCTTGCAGAGTCAGGGCACGGGACTGCGGGTTGTTCGACAGAGATACCGCGGCCTCGGCACAAAGGGCTAAGAAGGAACATGAGTGGTTTTTAGTCAGTAGAAGTCTGACACTCCCTACCGCTCTGCCCAGAGGAGTAATTTAATGATTTCCCACACTCAAAATAAAAAAGGTCGTTTTCTTAGTTTGTTATAGATTAATAGGTTCCCTGTATACAAAGATTTTATCCTAAAATAACATTAAATTGGGCTATTAATTTCCGTCGTATTTGGACAACGTTTGTTTTTGCCAATCAGTCCTTTCAAGGCGTTCCTGCTTACCTTTTTACGTACACTACAATAAGGTGATTAATAGCGATCTTTTGTCTTGTGAGCGTGGGTAGCACATACCTTCTTAGGACCAGTATCTAAAACATCCCTACAGAAGGTCCATTATTCACAAATTCAAAGCAACGGTCTTTGAATTTGTGAATAAGCAGCGTTTGTATCCAATATATATACTTACTTGGCAAATGAGCTAAGAATCTGTTTCCTGAGGTCCTCATACTGCCTTCTCTTTATAAAACAGTTCTACATTTACATACATACCTACAATAATCTCTCGCGATTTTAATAGGCGTAGGCAGACACAACAGCATGCCACCTGCCAAGATCCTACTTGTTTCTGTTATCTATGATCCTACCCTACTCTGTTTCCTTTGGTCGTAGACGAGCGCAGTAGGTACGTTCTAGGTCAATAACATTTTGCAGTTGTTATAAGAATTCCTGTGGAACACCTGATTAAATCAGCCACTCGGGTTAATTTTAGGTTAAGCCACGCTTGCCGTTGGTTTATGAATGGTTGACCACCCATTACGTACAGAGCTGTCATTTGTAGGTACTTAGTGGCCCGATAGCATCTTAGTCTGACAACCAGTCTTACCATAGGCTATCGCGAATTACCCAGTTCTAACTAGGTTGTGGAGGTCAGATAGGCAGTCGCTCCAAAAATACTGATATTTAACTACATCCGGTTAGATAGGAAGCCGACCCCATCATAGTTAGGGAATGGCTAGGCAGATGAAGAGTTGTTATAAGAAATCGTTGTTAGTATTGGTCCTTCTGACTTGCGATTCAGTAGCTCACTTAGAAGACAGCCTGTGATACCTACTGCATTGTTTACTCAGGAGCCGATGATGTCACCGCCGTATAGACAAACATTATAGCCGACCGACTTGATTCATACTTAACGAAGATTTATGTGGCTTTGGAGAATATTGCAAGGAATTTATAATGTCGGTAATAGAGTATGATAATGTTTAAGAGCGTATGCTACCTCAGATTAGCAACCCTATTTGTGGTGGTTCAAACTTCGCTTGAAATACTGTTAGAATAAAGTTCTAATCAGCTTGCACTACAAAGCGGTTGTTACGTCTTTCGCTGCGGCCGAATAGTGCGAAATTAGTGGTATTTTGCGATTTACAAATAAACTATTGATTGGACTAAAAAAGTAAAACACTATGACTTTAGTATGTTGCTTGTAGAATTATTTGGCAAAAAAATCAGAACGATGACATGAATTTTAGTATGGTTTTTACTCGTTAAAAGAAATTTTTAGAGGTATCTTCGCGATTTTTTTCTATCGAGCAAAGTTAGTTGTATTATGTTTTCACAACACTATGGCACTAGCATATATCCTGAAGAATATCATATATTTTTTTGATGTTGATTACTGCAGTGAATCATATACTTTTACGCATTATAAAACTCGCGTTTGAGGTACCATAAGCTCTTAATGATACTTATTGCAACGCATAGTAGGGGCCTTAGCTAGAAGAACATTATCATACCTCATTGAATCATTATAGTCGAAAGACGTCCACTTCTGGGCACAGGCCTTTCCCAGTGTCGCCATATTGACCAGCCCCATTCGTCTTTCATGCTGAGGATCATCGCAACCTTCACCGGTTCATCGGTCTACCTAGTAAGAGGCTTTCCAACGTAAAGTCTTCCTTCCAACGAAGGACAAACACTGACCTTATTTGTGAGGTTCTTAAGGGTCAAGACAACTGGCAACCGGTGTGCGTGTATGACTAGCTGTATGAACGTGGACGAGGCAAGATGAGTATGTAAGATCGTAACAGGTTGCGCTTAGTGGTTTTTGCCTGCGCCCATGGAATAAATGCGTGAATTTATGTATGTAAACAAATACCTTAGAATTGCTGTAAGTTTGTTCATATTATTATGCCGTGGTGGTTAGAGTGGTAATAATATTAGCAACTAGCTTTTGCCAGCGGCTTCGCCCGCGTGAAAAAGACGATTTTCCATACAAACTTTCATCCCCTATTTAACTCCCTTAGGGGTTGATATTCGAAAAATCCTTCCTTATTCCTTGTCAACATTATAAAGGGAACCTCTGTGCAAAATTTCAGCTTTCTAGGTCCAAGGGTTTGGGCTGGGCGTTGATGAGTCAGTCAGTCAGTCAGTCAGGACTTCTCTTTTTATTTATATAGAAGATAGATAGACTATTTAAGATGAAAGAAAACAAATACCTTAGAGCTGCAGTAAGCACGTTAATTTGCCTAGGTGGTTAGTGTGATGATAATTTGTACAAATAATATTAGCAATGTGACGTTTGCATTTTGATAAAGCTATCAATCCATGGCATAAGAACAGCATTATATTAATCATTATTTCTATTTTTACTTTGAAAATCTTTCTTCATGTTCTTGATCCAAGTTTTCATTGTTATTGTGACATGTCCATTAGTGACTTCCTAATATATTCTAACGATATATATTTTTATTGTTACAGATTTAGCGGGGATGACAGTAGCTCTACTTAGAGAATTTTCCTGGTAAGTACATATTAACTATTAACTTAGAGAAGAAACTAAATCAATTACCATTTTATATGGTAATGCATTTTTGCATCAAAAGAGCTATCTTAGCTTGGAAGAGAGACTCCCCACTACCAATTAGGTTATCAAGACTAAGTAAATGTGTGTCGAAATGGTAGCAACACACTTAGTTTCGACTTCCTAACTTCCAAGCAAGCAGACACGCAAGTAGGTCACGCGATAAAGAACCCTATCGCACAGAAAACGCTCCACTTTACCCCCTATTTAAAACTAGATCGCCTATAATAGGGTAATAGGGTGCATAATCTTTAGAAAATCTCGTACGGTGCACATAAAACGATAGTCGAGACATTTCTCGTTATCTCGCGTTCGTTCGGCGGGCGTTCGACGCAAACGATTCGGAAAATCGAACGGAGCCGGCCCGTGTCGACTTCCATTACCGGTATTAGAGTTTTCGAACGTTCGTCGCGATCACTATCGAAAGCGCGCGATAGCCCCCGTTTCGATCGCGGTTCGGAGATAAAAATGCGAAGATTGACGGGAGTCTGATGTGATTTGAATGCTCAAATCCTCTGGAGGGAATATTTTTATCAAGATCATATTTCAAAAAAAATATTACGAAAGTTTAACTAGGTATAGCTGTTGACGTCATTCGTTAACCGCGAATAATTTAATGTAATTGGTTTTCAATGAATCAGTACTTTATTATGAGTAGGTACCAATTTAATTGATAGACTGGAAAACACGCAGAATTACCAGAATTGTCATCGTATTATTACGAAATCCTCCGTTTGTAAAGTGAAAAATACAAAACCAATTTCCAATTTCAACATTTTTTATCAAAAACTATTCGAAGCCTTTGATGAATTAGCTTCGATATCGATATCATAAACATTTTAGGGACATAAACAAAAGAACAATTAGGTTCACTTCGACAGATAACTCAATAATTTCTGGACGAAATATCACAGAAAAAACTCCCCTGTCCGGAAACATTTCTAGACGCACAACGAATTGGGTAAGGGTATCGACGATGGTAGATTCAGCGATAGCAGGGTAAAACACCCTCAAACTTGTTAAACATGGGGATGCATATCGCTTCAGAGGAGACAATAGGAAATACAGAATTTGGTATAACGCTTCCTGTCCCCTGGGTATTCGAATACAGATTCCATTTTGCAATGTCAAAAAGTTTCCGGAATTATTCCGGTCGGATAGTTTCTATTTTGCGAAATGTTTTTTTGATCGGTGTATCTGTGGTTTTATTGTCCGTGACAGTATAATGTTACAGGGTAATGAAAAAAAATATATCCACAATCGAGTCACCTTTTAAAAATTACAAAACATGTTTTATATTTATTGTTTCCTTCATATTTGAATATTAATGTTAATGGGTGGAGAGACCAAGAAAACGATGAATGCGTGAATGGTTGACAGAGAAGAATGTAAGAAAAAAAACGTGTTGCACCGAACCCAAGTATGATGGGTCAAGATCAGGAAGATGATGATGCTTCCATCACAATTGAACTTGAATTGAAGATAATAGGAACGTTTATTAAGACTAGTAAAATATAAATGTAGCTCCATCATCAATATCCTCCCGTCCGCTTATAAATCTCCAGGAGATTTATAACAATGGCTTTTTAATTGTGTCTATAATAAGGCGTATGAGCTCATATCTAGCATAAAACAAATGAACCACCATCAAGGGAGGCAATTCTGCTGACACGCAGAATTTTACGAAGAACTTTGAGCCTACATTATTATGAATGAACCAACCATTTCCATGACTACACATTAGTAAGACTTACATGAATATTCGCCACAAATACCTCGTTATTTAGGTCGCTAGATAAACTGGCAGAATAAACAGAGGAATACTGAATGTAACCAAGGACCATAGAATATACATGCGTAGAAGCTCCAAATGCATTTTAAATGCCTAATGCCATTTAAATTATAGAAAACTCTGTCTTGGTTATGGGGTGAAGTGTCAAAGCTGGGGAAAGTACAGACGGCAAAACATCAAGCTTCTACAATCTGTCAAATTTCCTTAATAGATTTTCAACTTTATCTTTACAGTATTAGGTCCAAGGTTGATTGAGCAATTTTGACAGTTGGGTAACTTGATGTGCTGTCTGAAACTTCGATGTCTTCAGTTTTGCTTTCAGGCAGTTTCCTCATGGAACCACTTCTTCGTACCAACGATTCCATGTATCTACTACATCGTTAAGATTACTCTCGCAAAAGTATTTCTTAGTACAGTTTGTGTTTCGAGACGCTGACGAGTTAAACATCGTTTAGTTAGAATATTTGTATGGCCTGCAGATAGTTGTTTCGGGTCTGGGTATTTGTGTATGTGACTTTCTATGTTTGTGAATACACCCACGTTACAGGAGAAATTCCTAGTGTGGGGCAACGTTTAAAAAAAAAGAAAAAAAAACAATTATTTTGAGGATCATCTCCTGACTTCGATGCATAGTATTACTGAATTTACAGTTGCACATAACATCACGCCTGTAATCCCCGAAGGGTTAGGCATAAGTGTACCTAATAGTACACCCACATTTCGCCAGTTATGTTTCTAAGTCCCATGTGTGGCGAGCCTATTGCCATCAATTGGGCACAAATCCGGACTCCGTGGCGGCTACTGAGTAATTTCTAACGCAATAACACTTTTACCCGACCCGGGAAATGAACCCAGGACCTCATGTTCAGCAGTCGCGCTTGCGACCACTAAACCAATGAGACAGTCAGTTGCTCATATCATAATACTAGATATTTAATTACTAACGTATACTTAAATACTACACAGATGTAGCTTCTATACCGATCTGTTTAAGTCGCGAGTAAACAGGCTTCTTCTGGGTAAGCTCGTTCCATCGTCGACATCATCTCTGCCCTTAGGGCAAGATTGAAGTCAAGAGCAAGCCCATTTAAAATTAAAAAAAAAAAAAAAGATCGAGAGAGGTAATTGGTTGCAATTAGTCTTTGCAATAATTACAAGTATTACGTCGTATTTGAAATCGTTCTGTACAGTGAGAAGTCTCTCTATTGCGTATGTTGAGACTAGTTTAGAGAGAATACTGTAGTGATATCGTTATCGTGGTATGGACATATTACATATTATGATACAAAGAAATGAGGAAAATGTAGTAAGGAAAATGTTTAGTATTAATGTAGGTACAGCTCGCGCCAAACTTTGTGACCGTCCCGAAACTAGGCTCTTGCATTGCGCAGAACACAAAATCAGGTATTAGCGGGACGCACAAGAGCTTGGGGGCAGGGCCATAATATAATAAGTATTAAAAATGTTAGAAAACGAAATTTTTTTGGTTGATTACGTATTCCCACTCGACTGTACCATGCGCAAGTTCGGACTCGCGACTATATTCAGGGCGGCCACAAAGTTTGGCGAGGGCTGTGGCTATAAGACCAAAGAAACGATGTATGGACTGTGTGAAAGATGATATGGCTACAAAGGAGGTGACTGCTAAGATGGCTAGTAATAGGGAAGTATGGAAGAAGAAGACATGTTGCGACGACTCCGCAAATAAATTGAGATAAGAACAGGAGAATGATGATGACTGTACTATATATAGAAAATTCTGGCGAAGGAGAATTTGTAAGAAACATAGACTTTTCGAAACGTCTTCTCTATGGACGGTTCCAGTTTTAGAACTTTGTTTCAATTCCTCTGTATAATTTAAGTTTAAGAACTTTTCTATTCTGTATAACTTGTCTAATTTCCTATTAAATTACACAGTTTGCAAATGTTAGATACAATGACAAACCTTGCATTTATTATGTGAATAATATTGTTCCCAAGCACAAGAGTTATTTTCATCAATAAATCGAGATTCCAGCAATTAATTCTACATATTGAAAGCAGCAAAATTATCACCACTTCGAAGTGGATCGCGCCTAAAGGTTGAGTATATCTGACAATCTCTGTCAATTTCTCACACACCCAAACCAGGGGTACGAAACCTTTCCACAGCTAGTTATCGAACAATAGTAGTATTGTGTTGTCTATCCGGATTCAATCACCGAGCCCTTTGTTTAGCCACTCGATGACAAATTCGGATAGCTCGTGACATAGAGCTTTTTAATAATTTATGGTACGGGTTTGTTTACCTGCGCTGTTTTGTTGGGTACGTTCTGAATTTTTTAACTATTTATTGCAGTCTGTAGAGGAGTGCGGATATGGATTTGATCATGTCAAAGAGAGGAATAGTAACCAGTCCCTTTGTCTTCTCTTTTGACGACTAAAATAGATTTAAGTTAAAAAAGCTCTCGTATTATAACTTCTCAATCATGTGAATATCTATATACCTTTACAAAAAAGTCATCAATCATCATTTTGCTAACTGTACCTGTTTAAAGACGTTGTTTCTTGAATCGTATAAATAATATAAACGGACAATGCACAATATCAATTTATTTTTAAACGTTGCGGTCGCGTGTTTGTTTTTAACATGACAAAAGATTTTTCGTACAGTGTCTTGTTAACCAATTATTTTGTATGAAATAAAACAAACCAATTATATTAAAGAAAGCAAAAAATGAACAGTGACACTGTGATATTATTTGGGTAAAAAACAAGACGTCATAATAAGCTCCACATGCTGCAACGAAACGCGAAACTCTTTTATAAACGTCAACTTGACGTTTGACATTCCGAATCGAGAACTCGACCGAACAAAAACTCGTATTCGATGTCTCGTTACGTGTTAAAGAGAATTTATTACGAAATGCCTGTCCA
The DNA here is from genome assembly GCA_949316265.1 of Diarsia mendica. Lineage (NCBI taxonomy): Eukaryota > Metazoa > Arthropoda > Insecta > Lepidoptera > Noctuidae > Diarsia > Diarsia mendica. The sequence continues at coordinate 3,365,535 of OX438890.1, forward strand.
TTGATCGCGAGTTTCTTCGCGCGAGGTTTACATGAATTAAATGGCATTTTGTGTTGCGAAAAAAATAATCGATCATGATTCGATTCTCGATTCACTCGTGGACATTTTACTGAGTAAGTACGACGGGTGTCATTTAAAATCGAATGTGCCACTTGAGGATTTGTAATCATTAATTATTTTGGGGTAACTACTGAGTACGTTATGTTAATTGAATTAATTTGTGGTGTTGTCGAAACGTATCACGCAGTATGTCGTCACCGAAGGAGGTATGATGACAGAGTACTATACTGAGCCATTAATTCCAGGCACTGTTTTGTAAGGCAAATGCAGTGACCGAAATATGCACAAACTAAAGCTGCCGTGCAAGTCAAGATAACCCCGTAATTTCCCTTTCCAATGTAAAGCTAAATTAAAGGAGTAATAGCAGGGTAGCTAAAGATTGAGTCTTTCTTTCTTCGATTTGTAA